>JANUWF010000433.1:0-41804 GCA_026120185.1 Voacanga thouarsii
TATATATATATATATATATATATATATATGTATGTGTATATATATATATAAGGCTATTAGTGTGTATTAGTGTATATGTATATAAATGTATATATATGTTAGCGTATATATATGTAATATTGTAATATTAGTATTATTAATATATAATGTGAAATATATATATATATGTATATATTACTAACATATACAAATATGTATATATTAGTACATATTAATGTATATGAGTGTTAGTTTTAATATATCTAATATTATAATAATCATATATTCTACCTATATATATCATATAATATATTTAAATGTGTAAATTTGCAACTTATATGATATAAACATCACATACTATAACTATAAAAATATCCACATATAAATGAAATTAAAATTTGAAGTTTTTGAGTAAATAGTTTAGCGACGGCATTGCGAGGGAATAGGGTATAGTCGCTAATCAGAGATGGCATAGAAATGGTTCAACAACTATTAAGGGTATCGTAGCTATACTGTCGCTAATTTGTGACCTTACCCTAATAGCCATAGCTATTCCCTTGCTACGACCATTTACCCTAATATACCGAACTATTCTCTGAGCAACCAGTTACCTTCGTAGCTATACCGTCTCTATTTTACGATGGATTAGCAACTACGATATACCTTAAAATTTCTAACCTGAGAAAAAAATTTAAATCTGTAGCTAAATCATCGCTTGTTAGAGACCGTTTAACTACGACTTCTATATCCTATAAATTAAAAATATTTTTTGAAAAAATTTTTTTGTCATAGCTAAACCCTTACTCATTAACGAGAGCGTAGCTATGATTGTTTATCTTAAAATTCCAATAAATTCTTTTTGAGAAAAAATTAATGCTGTTGCTAAGCACTCGCTAATTAGCGAGGGCTTAGCGAAGGCTACAATATCGTAATATTACAAAATATTTTATTGTAGAAATATTTACTGCCATAGCTAATAGCAAGGGCTTAGCATGGGCAATATTACACTAAAATTTCTAAAAAAATTTGTCGCCAATAAATTGGCCTCTGTAGCTATTCCATCGCTGATTCGCGAGGGATTAGTGAATCGTTTCTATTTGCGTGAGGTTAACTACGTCAGGTCAACCCCTCGGTAAACTATCCTTCTTCTTACTTGCCCTCGGAAAACACTTGCTAAATAGAGACAGTTTTTTAGCCGTTGCTAAAAACTGTTGCTAGTACCGTGTTTTCTTATAGTGAGAGAATGACACCTTTGTCTAATTTATAAATATTGTAATTAGTGGGGGATGTGGATTTGGGTTGGATAGATGTAGACTGGCTTAAATAGTTGCATTCATGAATGCAACTAACTATAGAAATCGTAGAGGAAAATTAACCTATTTGTTTCATAAAATTTGGTATTTGTAATTTTTTTGTCCTTAATGTTTTTTTTATTGTTATAATCCTTAAAGATTTTTTTTCCCATTATGATCCTTAATATTTTATTTTTTGCCTAAAAAATTAACCATTATGATCCCTAAAAATAAAAAATTATGTACTATAATAGAAAAAAATTTATTTGAAACGATAATAATAAAAAAATATTACGGACGAAAATATTTCAAATACCAATATTAAGGACCAAATAGGCTAATTTTCTAATTGTTGAACATGGCTGATGGCACTCATATCTTTCCTCCTTTTGGGATAACTTCTAGCTTATTTTTCTTCCTTTTTTTTCCTTTAAACCGTGTCTATTGCAGAAAACAAGAAAGGAAGACGGTGGTATGTCGTGGCTAATTTGTCTACTGAGGGACTTTTATAAGCAAAAAAAATAAATAAATAAAAGCAACGTAAAAAGGAGACAAGATAATGATCTAAAGACGTCTGTGAAGTGATTGAACATGACACACACTTTAATACATTTCTTCAAAAATGAAAACAATTTTAAAGACACCAAATACCTAACTTCCAACAACCACTATTAATACTCGATTGCCTTAAAATTCATTCAAGTGATACATCCCCAACGCTCTCAAGTAATTGTATTTTTGTACATTCTTAATTTTTTCCCCCCAATTTTATACTTATTCTTTATTGCTACACTAAACCATTACCTTAGTTAATTTTCAAATTTTTAACCAACTCTATAATTTTAATAATGTAATTCAAGTTTTTTCTCTTAAAACTTTACTGTTATTAATATTTTCTTCATATATGTGAATCCTCCAAAAGTGACATTTATATAAGAACAAGGAAGTATTATTATTTTTTTCTTATTCTCAAATAAGTATTTTTCGTGGAGATCTTTTTATTTACAATTATTTATCATTTTATAAAATCAACAACGTATTTATTGATTTTTCAGTTATACTTCTATCATTTACTCCATTAAATTATAAGATTAACTTATATCTAATTTTCAAATCAACTCTATAATTTTCAATAAAGGGAATTTATATTTTAAATTAATATCTTATAAATGTTAGAATATTTTAAAACTGCTTGAATATTTCAGAAGTGATATTTATTTGAGATAGAGGGAGTAAAGTTTATGATCGAGGAGTTTTAGACGAATTTCTTTTTCTTCTGTGTGTATTTTGTCAAAACTATCATAAACATAAGTTTCTGTCACTACCCAGTTGGCACAAAAGCTGCTTTTCTACATCACCTAGCGATTGCATGTTTAATATTTTTGGATTTAGTTTTATCAACAAATTGTTTCTGCGTTATTAATTAAGCAGTTGAATATTTTGAGGGTAATTTCAGGATATTAATATTTCAATTCTGAAATACAAAATGCTGAATCCATGCATTTTCTTTTTTAAATTGGTATTATCTGAAGATCTTTTGGGATATCACCTTACACCTTGATAAAATGGTAGTATACGAATGGCATTTAGACATCAATTTTTTTTTTTTAAATAATGCCGCAAATATTACGTAAAAACAATCCGTTGATATGTAATCCAATTTT
Source organism: Voacanga thouarsii (assembly GCA_026120185.1). Taxonomy (NCBI): domain Eukaryota; kingdom Viridiplantae; phylum Streptophyta; class Magnoliopsida; order Gentianales; family Apocynaceae; genus Voacanga; species Voacanga thouarsii. The sequence continues at coordinate 2,936 of JANUWF010000433.1, forward strand.
ACCTACGTCTTTTCTCAACATTTACCAGGACAATTAGAAAAATAAATACTCTTTGAACAAAAACGCAAGTCTTTATGGACCAAATAAATAGAAAACTTGAAAACAAAAAATTAACACAAGATTAATATAATGCGAAACATCCGAAGGGCGCGGTAGGGCCTCGATATCCTCAATGTATGGTTAATCTCGAAATTGATAGCCAGATGATTAGATCCATAACGCTATGAATCAGAAGCGGAAAACTACTTGGCCCTAGAAATTTATTGAAGAAAGATAAGTGTATATATAGGAAGAGGAGCCGCATAATATTCAACTGCCATCAAAATATTAATCAGCTTTGAGATTCATTTTGTAGCCATAACTTGAAGTATGGAATAAATTAGAAAATTGAGATTGGAGCAAGTTTCATAAATGAATACGTATTTAAAAGATTTTTTTTTAATTTCAATATTTTTAAAAAATAAAAATTTTAAAAATAAGTATTTGTAGTTTAAAGGATTCGATGGTGTCAAATACGTAATATGTTTTGATAAATTTTTTAATTAAATAATATTTTCTCCATCCCATAATATAAGTCGTTAGAGACTACTTTTACTGTCTCAAATTATAAGTCGTTGGGGATTTTTCAATGAGGTTTTAAATCTATTTTTATATTTTTATCCTTATTTATTGTTCTCTTTTCTTCTCTTTCTCTCTCCTCTCTTCTCTTGTTTGCAAGACATTTAAATAGTGGTGTTTTAGGAAGAAAAAACATAAAGTCATCTTGTTTTTAAGAATCTTAATATGTGTGAAATTAAGTCAAACGATTTATATTATGAAATAGAGGGAGTACTATCTTTTTAGCTCATAATATGTGGATTTATTTTTAAAAGGTTTAATTATACATTTAACCACTTAACTTTTTTTTTTAAAGTCGTAATTGGTCTTTAAAATTTATTTTTAACTTTTTAAATCCTCAATCATTTTTGGTTTGATATACTTGATTTTTCTATCAAAATTTCCATTAATCAATGCCAAATCAATGTAACTAATTTGACTTTTACCACATTCATAAGGATATTTTTTGTATATATTTTTTTACTGCCATAGTTTATCCTTATACTTTATTTTTAACTTTTCAGGTCCACTATCATTTTTCGACTGTCATATTTGTTCCCCATAATTTAATTTTTAACTTTTTAAATCCTTTATCATTTATCGAGTGACATACTTAGTCATTCCATTCAATTTAAGATGGCTTTGTATAGGCAAAGTTCTAGAGAGCGATGGATAGCTTTTGGCAAAAATGTAGAGTGAGAAAGATTGGAGAGGGAGGAAATATAGGATGTTGTACGAATACTGGGAGAATTGGTGGAGACTCTGTTTGTTTGCTTCCAATTAGTTGATAGATGATTTGATGGTGTTTTAACTCAAAAATTCTAAGGGACAATTCATACAAGGCAACTCGATTGTTATTACTTTCACAATGGATTTTAACAGAATTACGTCATTGATATTAGCATACCATAATGGATATGCCTCCCCCCTACCACCTTCTTTTTCCCCTCTTATTTCCACTTTTGAAAAGATATACCGGCATATGATCATTTCTTAATGATGCTCCTAATTCTTGGTAAAACTTTTTTGTGAAAATAGCTCCATCTACTCCTTAAGTAAGCTTTAAATAATAAAAATATCTCACGTAGATGGTCATAAATTATATAATTTAAAATTTTTATTTTTTTTAAATGTAGTAAGATGTAATATTTAGGGTGTAGTTTTAATGCAATGATTCATTAATGTCATTTATATAGAAATATTTATTTTTTAAATAATAGATATTCACTCTTTCTTGTGGAAGTTTTAATGCATTAAATTATAAATGTCTCGTGGTTTACTCTTTTGTGAAAAAATAATTCTAATAAATCACATTTTTCATTCTTTAATACAGGTTTTAACAAAGTAGACTTTTTTAATACATTAGAAGAGAAAAATATATAAATAAAATTTATAAGAACTCAATTGATGAGAAATATTTTTATCAACTAAAGTAATAAATATAAAAATTTTCAAAAGGTGGAAGGAATGAGCAAATAATTTTTTATTTTCTTATAATTGTACTAATACCAATAACCAAATAGTTGTGACTAACGAGGAATTGAACGGAAGAACCAAGTATGTCACTTGAAAAATAATAAAAGAGCTAATAAAAGTTTTAAAAAAAAGTATATGGACCAAATATAGCAGTTAAAAAATGATAGAGGACCTAAAAATTTAAAAATAAAATATAGAGATCAATTATGATAGTCGAAAAATTTATATAGCAAATGTATCCTGATGAATGTAGAAAAAGTTAAACTAATCACGTTGACTTGGCATTGATTAAAGAAAATTTTGACAGAAGGACTAAGTATGTCAAACGAAAAATGATTGAGGATCTAAAAAGTTAAAAATAATGTTTAAAGACCAATTATGATAGTAAAAAAAAGTTCATGGATTAAATGTGAAATTAAACCTTTTTAAAAATATTTTTATAACATATATTCCCTCCGTCCCATAATATAAGTCGTTTGAAGCTACTTTTGTTGTTCCAAATTATAAGTCGTTGGGGACTTTTCAAGGAGGTTTTGAAACTGCTTTTACATTTTTATCCTTATTTATTATTTTCTTTCCCTCTCTTTCTCTCTCCTCTCTCCTCTTGTTTCCAAGACATTTAAATAGGGGTATTTTAGGAAGAAAAAATATAAAGTTACATTGTTTTCAAGAATTTTAATATGTGTGAAATTAAGTAAACGATTTATATTATAGGACGGAGATATATAACACGCCCGGCCCAACTACTGTCCAAAGCATTTATTACATGCCCAACTACTCGTCCAAAACATTTATTGCATAGAACAGATGGGAACAGCTAAGGCAGCTACCCATTAGGCCATATTTTAGCCGATGGCATTCACGTTGATTATGTATTCACATTTACGGGCCTCTAGCTTCGGCTGTCATTTGCTTGCCCTATTTTACTCCAATCTTTTTTATACATTATTCATCTTAAAATTAGTAGAGTGATAAATGATAAGGGTTCAAATAGAGAAAAAAAAAAACAATTGATGTATTCTTCATTTTACAAAATGATAGATAACTTGAATTAACAAAAATACTTAAAAGTGAAAATATTTGAACAGAGAGTAACTATTCTAATATAATATATATTTTTATTTTGACAATATTTGTAAGGAAATATTATTTCTGTTCGTTTTAGGGCTGATTGTAACTCAATTATGCACTTAAAATTAATTAATTAAATATATATTTCATTAAGTGTATTTAATAATAAATAATATTAAGCACTTAATTAGTTAAGTATGTTTGATAATAAATTTTTGTTATCACTTAATTAGTTAAAATGTATTAAAATCATATTATAAATTTTAAATAAATTGAAAGTTACTTTAAATTTAAAGTCTGAATATGTTAAATACTCACTTAATTGTTAATATTTTTTATATATAATCTAATTGAAATAAAATATAATATACAAATGAATTATAATTAATTTAAACTTCAAAATGTAGAATTCAATCTTCAAAAGTTCAGTTTTTAAATTTTAATATTTATTTCAGTATTAAAATTTCAATTTTATCAAACCATTCTTTAGTCTGAAGCCAAGAAGTGAAAAAGAGCTAAGAATAGAAATCTAAATAGTCAATCTTGTTGATTATCTTCCTCATGGAAAGAGCAAGAAGATTATAATAAGATTGGAAGCTTTTACTTATTTATTTATTGGGGGAAAGATTTGGCTTCTTTTTTAACTAAGGCGGGAGAATGATTTGGCGGCTAATTGAAAATTTGACATGTAGGAGAAGCATCTTTTTTACATTTTTTTTTGTTAAATATTCCTTCTGTTTCAAAATACTTGGTCATGAAATTTTTTTGTTTCGTTTTAAAATATTTGTTTATGTACATATTTCTAAAATTAATGATTTGTTTTTTTCTATTGTACCTCTATTTATTCCAAGTCAACTACACAACTTACCAAAACTTTTCTTTCTTCTTACTTCTTGAAAAATTTCTCTAACCAATAGTTATAGTATTTTTAATATGGATAGAATATGAACTTTATCTAAATTATTGTATTATTTTCAACACCTTTAATCTATGTGCAAAAGGCTTCATGAACAAGTATTTTAAAACGGATGGAGTAATAAAAAGGTTGTTTCAAATTAATTCTGATGTGGCTATCTCATTATGGAATCCAAGTGTTTCTTTTTATATTTACTTCTCTTTCTAATTTTTCTTCTAATTAAATATGATAAATTATTCTCTTCGTCTCCTTTTATTTGTCTATTTTAACTAAGATTTTTGTCCCAATTTATTTGTCCTATTAGCAAACCAAGATGATATTAATTGCTATTTTTTTTTTACAAATATCCCTCTTTAATACAATGAGTATTGTGCACTTGTAATGAGAAATTGAAATAAATTAAATATACTTACAATACATAAAATTTTAGAATTTAATTATTCCTTAATAAAGAGATAAATTTTTTGAGGGTAAAATATAAAATATTAATTAATTAACTTACAAATTTTTTTTTTTAAAAATTTGTGAATCAATTAAAATGAACTGATAAAAGAGATGAACGGAGTATATATTTACTTCCAAATTGACATCACTACCTCTATTGCTCCCTAATTTTACCTCAACCAAGCACAATATAACAAAAGTCCATAGGTCTTTTTTATTACAATGCGACCTTGAGTCTTGGGCAAATGCTAGAACTCATTCTTTCGTTCAGCATCATTAGATAAACTCAGAAAGTCCACATCGATTTGAACCCAACAATGGTTTGAAGTGAAAAACAAGACAGACATTGTTAAATATATCAAGTGAACCATTGGCTCCTTTTTTTTTTTTTTTTTAGGGCTAATTGAACAATTAATTTCCTGAATATTTATTGTTCGATCTGCATGGTTGACACGACATCAATCCACAGATCAACAGTTGGACGTCATTCAGTATTCATCTATATAATGCGCCAAACCTGCACTAGTTTTCCAGCAACTCTCGATCTCCTTTATCACTGCCTTTGCACAGAAGAGATGGGTCTCAAGGCGAAGATGATCGGCCAAATAGAGATCAAGGCTGGTGGAGATATCTTCCACGATATTTTTAAGCAGAGACCTCATGATATTTCCAAAATGAGTCCCAAGAATGTGCAAGGTTTCACTCTACTTGAAGGTCAACTAGGAGCAGTTGGATCCAAGATCTGCTGGCACTATACCCATGGTTAGCCTAAACTTTTGATTCATCCGTTGAATTTTGAGTTTTGACCTTTGCATGAATCAAAATTCTTTAGAAAAAAAAAAAATTGGGAATATTCATTTTTTTAAAAAAAAAATTCTGCGCAGATGGAAAAGACAGGGTTGCGAAACAGATAATTGAAAACATCGACGAGGGAAAGAAATCGATCAGATTCAAGATGACTGGAGGGGATCTGATGGAAATATACAAGTCAATGGACATAACTTATCATGTTGATACAAATGGTCGAGACAGCTTGGTAACATGGACTCTGGAGTATGAGAAACTGAAGGAGGACAACCCACATCCAGGAACTTTGCTCAACTACTTCCTTCACGTGGTTGAAGACATTGAAACTCACCACTCTTGATCATCTTCTGAGTCATCATTGGAAGATCGATATTCATGTTCTGTGGTTATTTGGGAGTATTCGAATAACTCAAATGCATGTGTGAATAAATGTCTGCTTTGAGAACCCTTTTTTTTTTTTTTTGGTTGTCGTGTCTGTGTTTCTCTGAAAATGAAGATGCTCCCCATGGTTCACTTCTTATCATATAGATCCCTATTGTTAAGTTACATTCATATTCATATTTACGTGTTATGTGTTATTATTCATATTTTTTTTCCTATTTGCAAGTTATAGGAAGATTTTAAGAAAATAGAAGAACAATGAAAATGAACAAAGACTTTTGAGTTGTTATAAAACTGTTCTAAAGGATTATTTCGGTAGTCCTATTAAAATTAAACAAGCCATTCTACAAAAGTAGGTTGCAATAATGACAAAAAGATAACGAATATAATCCAATTATAAAACTATTAATTTGGAGCAAATCACAAGCATAACAGACGAATAAAAGACACAAGAGGATGAGATGAATTCTTCTTGTCAAATGAGTAGCAATGGTATTATCTTTATAGGCAAACACCACAACGGTAAAATGAGGAAATTAAGGAGAAAATCCTCCTCCACGTTTATTACTTTGTTGACCAAGCAAAGGAAAGAATTTTGTTTTAGCAAAATCTAGTGGGTTTTGATGGGATAATAATGGATAGAATCAGAGGTGAAAAATGCCTAAAGACTTGGCCTCTTAATTGACAGAGTCAGCTCAAACTTTACTGAACTTATTCCTAAATATATTCCAACATTCCCCACATATTTCAGGAAAAAGGTTCAGATGTAAAAAAGATAGGAAAAAGTGTTGGGTTATATTCATAGATGTTAATGCATTAATCTGGTGTCTTTTGGAATATAAACCAGACTATAAGTAAAAAAAATTAACGTACAAAGTAACTGGTAAAGCTAAAGCTTTTATGAACCAATACTCTCTTCTTGTAAGTTAGACATCTTATTACTCATATTACATCCCCACAATTTGCACTCGACGTTGCTTTGCACAAATATGATGTGCGCATGTCTAGTTATCATGAGTGTTCTAGATATTAGCCAATAATAATCTCATAGGAACGGCCCCATTTCACACTCATATAGGTGAATTCATCAGGTGTACACTACATAGATAAACCACCCATAAGGGATATGAATTCATTAAGAACTTAATTCAACCCTCATAAATACTTTGCAGTTATAAGCACTTATTCACATACCATAGAAGTGACTTAATATTAGTACTTCAGAGTCAACTTTGACTTGTTATTACCCATATGAACTTACTTTATGCGACCTCTAATCACATAGGTTGGATTTCCATCATAATTGATTGCTCAATTAGCTTTAATCCCATTCCCCTTGATGTTTCCAAAATCAATTTTCTTCCCAAAGGTTTGGTCAGAGGATTGGCCAAATTCACTTCTGAACTTACGAAATCAATGGAAATTATTCTATCTCTTAGCAGCTACTTTACGACATCATGTCACAATCTTATGTATCGATTTTCCCATTGTAAGAGTTATTATTGGCAATATGAATTGCTGCTTGAGAATCACAATGCATGGATACCGAGGGCATAGATTTCACACCCAAAGGAATATCATATAAGAAATTCCTTAACCAATCAGTCTCAGTTTAAGCTAATTCCAGAGCTACAAACTTTAACTTCATAGAAGATCTTGCAAGAATACAATTGCACCCCCACTGGGGGTGAACATGGAGTTACTAGTGGATCTTGACTTATTCATGTATGAGATCTAATTTGCAACACTATACCCTTCTAGTATAGTGGGTAACCTCCATATAGGATAGCATAGTTTATAGTTCCTCTCAAATACTTCATTAGTCTTACCAAGAATGGTCATGATTTGGATTATGAGTATATATACTGAATCTACAAACAACATATGCAACGTTTGGTCTTGTGAAAAATTAATGAGTATCGATCCTCAAGAAACAAGTACACACTAGTTACTTCTTATTCATTGTTTAACCGATCAATGAGAGTGATCAAAAATATATACACAACTTTTGGAGAGAAAAATATGTAATTAAATAATTAGTCTTGGAAACACAATAATAAAATATTAGCACTTTTCCAATTAATCACTTTCCTTGGTATCATGAAGGAGTTTAATATAGAATCCACCCTCTCTCGAGTTATGATTTCACTATCTCTTAATTAATTTTAATAGACATCTCTATCTCACTAAAATAACAAAAATATGCATAAAATACAATCCTTGATTATTATCCCTATCTCTAGGTGAAATCAACAACTTTGATTTCTTAATCTCACTTGACTTCTCTCTCGAGTTAGTTTAGAAAATAAATCAAGAATTGAGCAACAAAGACTATCTCCTAACCTCTTTCTCAAGTAAATTACAAGAATGGTCCAAACTCATCAATTCACTATTAACAAGAAATAATCAAATACTAAGAAGAATAATCAATTGAACAAAATATTTAATTAATTCATTATCACAAATCCAGAAAAAAAAAAGTCAATTACAATTAAAACATTAATCTTATCATTGTTTATAGAAAAATAAAACAAAAGTTTTAGAAAGAACTCATAAACAAGCCTTCTTCTTCCTCCTTTGAGAACCTTCTTGAATCAATGCTCCTTCGAGTGATGAATTCCCATCAACGAATGATATTTACTTTGACTCCTTGAATTAAGATTTTGTACATGACAAATAACTAAAAGAATTAACCCTATGTACATGGTGCACTCTTAATATTTTCTCAACTTTCTATTATGCACACATATTTTCCTACGTGATTGGCCTTTATTTATAGGCACAAGGATTTCCTAAAAATCCCAATGTGAAAACAAGTAATTTCCTATTAGGCTTCTGAGATTCTGTACAAATTCCACCAAGTCCACAACCTTAAACTAATTCACTAAGCCAAAGATAAAGACAATCCAAGCAATACCTTTGTATTCCCTTTGTTGGTGCCAATCTTACTCCGAAGCCTTTTCTTTGTATTGAAGTTGTTTGCTCTCTGCCGAGCTAACTGAAGAATCCATGCCATTTTTCTGTATTCAATCAAGCTGCTAGCTGAGCCAATTTTCGAGCCACTTAAGCCAGCTTTGCTTTTCCTTTATTTTATTGACCAAACCAAACCCGTTTCTCTTGTTGAGCCACCAAGCCCTTGAGCAGCTAAGCTATATCCTATTGAAGCCTCATCTTTCTTAAGCCAACAGTCTGAGCCAATTTCTTCCTTGTTTGAACTGACTGCCCGAGCCGACTCTTTCTTCAATCCGGCTGCAGCCCGTGGCTTCTCTCTCAAAACTAGTACCATCTACTGGCGGCTTCTATGAAGCCAACCAAGACACCTCTAAAAAATGCTTTGGAAATTGGCCACGACTTTTTTCTAGCTGCCTACGGCCTCGCACACAAATAAATTTTTGTTTTGTTCTTTTGCTAAGACAACGATGGTTCACAAGCTTGACCTGGTGCCAGTTCAACTTTATTTTTGCTCTGTTTTTACAAAACCAAGCCTGGGTGGGTTCAAGCATTATGGGCAAGAACCGGGTCCATTCTGGATTTACACAATTTAATTCTAAATTCTGTAATTTCTGCACAAAATCACAAGAACACCATTCCACAAACAAAAGATCAAATAGGAAGAGAAATGGTTAGTTATTAAATTAAAAGTATCATAAAATAACCTCGAACAACTAGAAAAATATATACATAATTAGATACTATTACATTCCTCCACACTTAAACTTTGCTTGTCCGCAAGTAAACAAGAATTTATCAGTAAGCAAATAGCTTAAGAATACGATAATTGGTCAAACTCATCCTCAATCAAATTCATCTATAATAAAGCATAATCTTCTTCCACCTTAAACATAAACTTGTCATCTATTCAAACTTTTCAAAACTTTGCAAACTCATATATTAAATCAAATAATCCTAAAGCTATCAAAGTTAAGTTAAACAAGTTCATATTAAGTACAAGAAAATTATTCCATCCCCTAAGCAAGTACATAGATAACCATAAATCATACAAGTCTAACTATTTAACCATTTCAACCCTTATAAACTCAAATTTGCACAACTCAAGTAGTAGAATAAGGAAATACTCTATTTTTTCAATGACTTAGGGAATTAATAGCCTCAAGTGAATGGATTTCTCTTCACACACCTTATTGTCCCCCTTATATTCATTATTCTCCTTTTTCAGCGTTTTTCAATATTTTCTTTCTTTTCTTTTCCATGCCTTCATGCCTTTGGGATAGCTTCAAGAGATTGCACTGAACAATACTTGCTATTTCTCTCCATATTAACCCATTTTTTGGAAAAAAGATCTTCAAAATTAAAAAATAAGAGCATTTTTCTTATCTTTTTTCATCATCTCAAAACAATGATTTTTTTTTCCACTCATTTTCTTTTCTATCGTTTCACTGTTTTCTCACATTCCTTGTTCTCAACTCAAAGTTAAACAATTTATAAATCCATGAAACAAGAATTAGTCAACAACATTTCCCATACTTTATCATATTATCCATATTCAAACTGAAAGACTAAAATAAAACTTAAATACCAAATATAACTAAGGTTAACTTAAATTCTCAAGACTTAGTAAAATCTACTTAATACATAAGTTTATCTTTTAACAAAAATTCGACCATAATGAATAACAAATACATATCTAAAGTTTAAAAAAAAAATCATAACTTCATCATAAATAAATTACACAATTGTAAGCTCAAACATCAATTTTATGCAAATCCATAGAAAAATTGAAAAAATTGTCCCAAATCAGCCCAAACATGCTCGAAATTTCAAGAGGATCTAAAAGATGCACTTGGTGAAAGCATTAAACTCGTCCCTTATACCTAAATTGGACATTGTCCTCAACGGCCTACAATATAACATAATAAAGTACATCCAAGGGACCAAAAAGATGAAGAGGAAACAAAGAATAATACTCCCCAAGGAAAATGAGCTCAATTGATAAAAATATATATATATATATTACACCCTCCAAAAGTTGAAAGAAGTATTGCCACCATGAGAAGAGTGATCAAACCTATAAAAAGAAAAAGAAAGATACCAAGGAAAAATAGAAAAAGAAATTAAACGAAAACTAATAAAACAAAATAAGAGCAAACTAAAAAAAAAAAAGAAAAAGAAGAATAGGAAAATAATCCAAACACTCAATACCCCCTTTAAAGACGAGTCTTGAAACGGGATACCAAATAGGCCTTCCCGTCCTCCAAATGGACCTTGAGATCCTCCAAAATGATCCCAAAAGCATCTCCAATGATTGCCATGGACATCATGATTGAGCCTAAGATTGCATAAGATATCACCATGTTGCTGCAGATTTTCCTCAATTCGATTAAGCCTTTGATTTTTTATATCGGCTAAAATCATCATTATTTTTCTAATTATTCGAAATTATTTTGAGATACTTTTAATACAATAACTAGTTATATTCCTTTCTATTTGATATTTCACTTATAAAAATGCTTTTCTAAAATTTTATGCAAAAATAAGTTTAAATTAGAGCTAATTGAATAATTTTTCAGTGCAAACCTAACCCCAGGCCTTAGAAGATGGACCTGGAGCCGGTCCTATACTGGAAGAACAGAGAAAAGCAGAAAAAAAAAAGATGGAACAGAGCAATTAAATATTGGAAAGAAAAAGGAAACAATGGCTCAAGGATAAGCTACAGCTCGCTCGGTCGGCTTCACAAAAAACAAAAGCAACAAAGGAAAAAGGAGCACAAAGTTGTGGGACAAGGCAGTAAACAACAAAGACAAAAGCAAAAGAGGAAAAGGACAAAATTGTATCATGCCCAGGGAAGGATGGGCTAAGCAGCATTCAACGAGAACAAAGAAAGAAGGTAGCTTCGGTGGGCTTGGCTAAGCCACGTGCAAGAAGAAGAAAGAAGTTGGTTTCAGCGGCTCGGGCAAGCCGATTGCAACAAGGAAAATGATTCTCAGCCTCAGCAACTCAGAGGCTCGGCTCAGCGACAAAAAAAAAAAAAAAAGAAATAATGATAGCAAAAAGGAAAGCTGCTCGGATGGCTTTAGTGGCTTGGGCAATTAAGCTACAACAAGAATGGCCTTTAAGTGCATACGACAAAAAGAGTTTTCAAAGCTTAATTCTCAATTTAAAGATGGTGACTTAGATTTGCAAATTAATTTCAAAAACCCTTTTCGAAAGTACTCCTTCTTTACTATAATTCTTTTAGGCAATTTCTGTGTCTATAAATACAAGCTATTCATGTTAGAAAAGGGGGTGCACAATGTAGAGATTTAGATATATTTTTTAGAATGCATCACCAATATTTTCTCTAGAGAAATTATTCAAGGAGCATTGATTCTTAGAAGAGTTTTCATTGGAAATTGAAAGGCTTGTCTATGAGTATTTATCTCTTTCCTTTGTTTTCTTTTTCTTGAACAATGATGAGTTTAATTCTTTAATTGTATTTGGATATTATTCTTGGATTTATGATTTTGAGTTAATTTAGTTCTTTGATTAATTAATTATTTTCTTTGGTATTTGATTAGTTGATATCATTGGTTATTGATGCGAGTTCTTCTAATTAACTCAACAAAATGATGTTGCATTGATTTCGTATTTCTTAAGTCTTAATGGATTTGAATGATAAAGTTAGGATTTTAGAACTAAGTGATCAACGATTAACTGATTTCACCTTGACATACGGTCATTAGCTAATTTCATATTTTAAGGAATTGAGATTCATGTATATTTTGGTTAGGATGGTTTGATTGACAAATCTGCTAATTGAATCAAAATATAATGATGAGCTTAATGCATGTTTTGGTTATGTTAGCTTGATTGATAAATCTGTTAATATGAATCAGAATAAGGATTCCATGGATGGACAAACAGAGTGAAATTTATATAATTGGATTCATGACTTGACAAATGATTGAATTTTACTATGCATTCTTTCATGATGCCAAGATGATAATTAGTTGAGAGAATTGCTAGTTGGTTCATTATCAGGTTTTCTAGGATAGTTGTCAAAATTGTATATTCATACATCCTTGAGTTGTATATAATTCTTTAGTTTTTTAATTATATTCTCACTTTATTTGGGTCGGTTAAACAATGAATGAAAAGTGATTAGTGTGTACTTGTTTCTTTGAGGATCGATACTCATTAATTCCTTATGATATGCTTGTGATGAGTATACTTGCTCGTATGTGTATTTTGGAATTAATATTTTAATTAAAACTTGACTAAGGGATAGATTTAAATTTGATGATTTTTATACACCAATATTTACGCACCAATTTTGATTTTCTTGAATAGTTCTTATACCAGCCATCTTGATCCTTAATTGTTCCAAAGATGTGTGGACTCCAGCTAGAATATCATCACTAACATTTGAGGGTCGTCCAAAATACCTTGGTGGTGCTCATGCATTTTCTTCAGTTTCAACTGGTAGCTCAGGGACTTGAGTTTGGACAACCTCTCTTAGCCTTAACCATACAGATGTTGTCGCACTATACTTGTAACCATAGTGATTTAGAACTTGTTCAATGACCACATGATGCCTAATCATAGTTTTCACAAGTTTGTTATCCGTGTCAACATAAAAGTACTCAAAACCGGTGAAATCACCAAGGGAAACACAAACGCTTTGGTCGCAAGGCCATAAGCCGCAATGTTTCTCATAGTAGTCAATAACAAAGAAGCAAGGGGAATAGATTCTCCATGAAGCATTTTATACAATATATAGGCATCAATCACCCATACTTTATTCAAGCTACTCAATGAGGGAACACATTGAGGCATAAAAGGTATGAAATAACCCTCAGTTGAGGAGCAAGATCATTGCTAGAGAAAAAGAGATAACCATTGGTATATGTTCTCAATTCCAATCCCAAATGATGACAGGCAGCATTAAATTCCTAAGTTGGCTCAAAAGAGATTATTTTATTGTAACGGTCAATTTCTACCCAAGCGCCATCATCACCAACACCCAAAATGGTTGCTAATTGATGTATAGTGAGAACTATTGGGACTCCCTTTACTAATGTTTTTATTTGTCTCAGATGTTCTCTCTTTTTGTTTTTCATGTTCGCATAGAATTCTTTCATGTATGTCAGTGATATTCAAAGATCTATCCAAAGAAGGTTTGATTGTTCTCTCAACAATGATTTTGTTTAAGGCTCTCACATTATACCATTCCTTACAATTTTTATCAGTGAAAGTTCAAGGATGTAAAAAGGATAACTCTAATGAAGGATCATGAGATGAGGATGGTCTAGTACATTTGTGAGGTTTAGAAACTTGTTTGGTTCTAGGCATTTTTGCTCACTCACAAACAACCACAATTCTCAAAATTTGCTACAATGAAAAGCTCTTTCTGAATTTTTTTTTTCAAATATGACTCCTAGCACAGCTCCTTCCTCCTGCACATTTTCCAATTTTCAAAATATAAAAGGCATAATTCCAAACCACAGTGCTACCAAGGTCTCTGCACAATTATCACAAGAATAATATCACAATTATGCTCACCAACTATCTAAAATGACCATATTTGCAAAAATTTCAGAGAAAATACATAGACAATTTTAGAAGCAACCCCAAGACTAACAGATCATTCTATGCACTTTTCTACCTCCAAATAAACTCAACAAATATATTTCCAAGGCAAATAAATTTGTCCTCATAAATAGACATAACAAATGCCAAGAAATTCAAGAAGATAAAATCTAATGTAAAATTAAGAAAGGTTTGCACCAATGTGTTCCCCAACTTGTGAGCTTTCAAATTTTAAATTCTTAGGGGATAATCCGTAGAAGCATGAGAGCATTGTGAAGAAGAAAAGGGAAGAAAGGAAATGGTGAAGAAGTAGAAAATGAGGAAGTTACATTCTGGAGGAATAGAGAAATGAAAATAAAAAAAGAAAGAGAAATAGAAGAAAAAAGACAAAAAGAAGAAAGAAACAAAGAAACAAATAAAAAGGAGGGGGTTCCGAGTCACACACACTAGACAAGAATCTGAGCAAAGTTAAGCGAAAGGTGAAAAAAGACAAAGTAAAAGTAAAGAAGATGAAAAGGGGAAAAGAAAGAGAAAGGAAAAATGGGATGGGGGAGAGTGCCGTTGAAAGCAATATATATATATATATATATATATATATTCATTTATTTATATATTGACAGAAATAAAAACTTGGTAGGTCTTTTAGAATGCCCCACATGATGATGGGGAATGACAAAGTTGAGCCAAGCTTGATGAAAGCTGTGGCCAGTTATTTATTTATGTTTTTTGATTCACAATTTTTTTTTTAACAAAAACAATGAATGCTATCCTAAATTAATGCATGAATGCAATACACTAAAAAATGTATAAACTAAAAATTAAATTTAAAAATGAAAAATTAGTCAAAATAAAAATCAATAAATAAATTCTTTGTGTCCAAAATATCGTGTCGATCCAGCGTAATATAAACGAAAGTCAAAACCTGAAAAATAAAAAGGGTTAGCATTGACTCAAAATTTACGACGTACAAATTATCAAATATGAGAATAAATAAATGTATATTTAATATGCATATGTCATGTTAATATCAAGTTAATAGAATTAAATAGGTAAATATACAACATATACAAACATACAATTGAGACAAGTTAGTAATTATTAACATGTATCTACTAATTTACATATTACACAATAACCAACATATTAAAACATATGTGTACATTATACAACAACTTATGGAACCTATTTAAACAAAGAACATATATACATATTTACATATAGACATATAAACATGGTTCAATCAATGAACTCCAAGCTTTCATGATATTGTTTTCCGGTAATGGCGCCAAAAACTTGATGCGTTAAATTTAGGTATATAAAAAATCATGAAATTTTATTTCCATTCCCAATCAAGTTTAAATAAAACATTAATCTTAAATTACATATATAGGCAAGAGCACTCATCATTAAGCATAGTATAGGAATTAACGTGTATCGATCCTCAAGGGACAAGTACACACTAATTACTTCGCATTCATTGTTTAGCCTATCAATGAGAGTGATAAAGAATAAAGACAAAGATAAAGACAAAATATATACACAACTCTTGGAGAGAAAAATATGTAATTAAATTATTACACTTGAAAACACGACAATAAACTATTAGCAACTGCTCCAATTAATCACTTTCCTTGACATCATGAAGGAATTTAATACAAAACCCACTCTCTTAATCAATTTTAATGGACATCTCTGTCACACTAAAACAACCAAAAGATGCATAAAACATAATCCTTGATTATTATCCCCATATCTAGGTGACAATGGCTTGAAATCATTAATTCTCGTATCTCTAGGTAAAATCAACGACTTTTGATTACATAATATCACCCAACTTCTCTCTTGAGTTAGTTAAGAAAATAAATCAAGAATTGAGCAATAAAGACTATTTCCTAACCTCTTTCTCAAGTTAATTAGAAGAATGATCCAATCTCATTAATTTACCATTAACAACAAGTAATCAAATACCAAGAAGTATAATCAATTGAACAAAATACTAAATTATTTCATTATCACAAATCTCGAAAAATAATACGCAATTATAATTAAAATATTAATCTCATCATTATTCAAAGAAAAAAGAAAACAAATATTTTAGAAAGAACTCATAGACATGTCCTTTTCTTCCTCCTTTGAGAACCTTCTTAAATCAATACTCCTTCGAGTGATGAATTCCCTTCAATGAATGATATTTGCTATTGACTTATTGGATTCATATTTTGTACATGAAAAATAATTGAATGAATTAACCCTACTATGTACATGGTGCACTCTTAAAATTTTCTCCACTTTCCATTATGCACACACCTTTTCCTATGTGATTGGCCTTTATTTATAGGCACAAGGTTTTCCTAAAAATCCCAACGTGAAAAGAAGTAATTTCCTATCAGGCTTTTGAGATTTTGTACAAATTCCACCAAGTCCACTACCTTAAACTAATTCACTATGCTAAAGACAAAGATAATTTGAGCCATGCCTTTGTATTCCCTTTCTTGAAGCCAATCTTACTCCGAAGCCTTTTCTTTGTACTAAAGCTATTTACTCTCTACCGAGCCAACTGAAGAATCCAAGCTATTTTTCTTTTATTTAATCAAGCTCGCTAGCTGAGCCATTTCTGAGCCACTCCAGCCAGCTTTGCTTTTCTTTTATTTCATTGACCAAGCCAAGCTCGTTTCTCTTGCTAAGCC
Source organism: Voacanga thouarsii (assembly GCA_026120185.1). Lineage (NCBI taxonomy): Eukaryota > Viridiplantae > Streptophyta > Magnoliopsida > Gentianales > Apocynaceae > Voacanga > Voacanga thouarsii. Next base: position 19,841 of record JANUWF010000433.1, read on the forward strand.
GCCAAGCCCCTGAACTGCTAAGTTATTTCCCATTGAAGACACATCTTCCTCAAGCTGACAATTTGAGCCGATTTCTTCCTTGTTTGAGTCAGCTACCCAAGTTGACTCTTTCTTCAATCCAGCTATAGGTCACTTGAAGCCACGTGCAGCTTCTCTCTTAAAACTAGTACCATCTGTCCACAGTGTCTCTGAAGCCAGCCACGGTTCCTCTCACAAATGCTTTGGAAGTTGGCCATGACTTCTTTCTAGCTCCCGCGGCTTCACACACAAATAAATTTTAGTTTTGTTGTTTTGCTAACCTAGCGATGGTTCACTAACTTGACCAGGTGCCAGTTCAACTCTGTTTTCGCTCTATTTTTACAGAACCAATCCAGGGCCAGTTCAGGCATTATAGGCAGGCATCGGGTCCAATCTAGATTTGTAGAATTTAACTCTAAATTCTGTAATTTCTGCACAAAATCACAAGAACACCTTTTCATAGATAAAATATCAAATAGGAAGGGAAATGACTAGTTAGTAAAGTAAAAATATCACAAAATAACCTTAAATACCTAGAAAAATATGGACGTAATTAGGCCCTATCAAGAAGGCCCAAAACAATGCAGGAACCCGGCCTAAGGAATCTAAATCTAGTTTGTTCAAACCCAATGCCAAGCCTAAGAGCAAATGTTTCAAGTTTGGCAAGAAGGGACACTTCAAGAAAAATTGTCTGGACTTCTTGGCCAAGTCCTTCTTAGGTATTGCTATTTATTTTGAGTCTATTTTGATGGTTGGATCATCATCCACTTGGACTGTTGATTTCGGGGCTACTAACTATATCTATAACTCCTTATAGGTGTTCAACAAGATAAGGAGACTTAATAGAGGAGAGTATAGACTACAAGTAGAAAATAAAGCACAAGTGTGGGTTGAAGCAATGGGAGACTTAGAACTCTTATTTAATTGTAATAGGATTTTAGTTTTAAAAGATATTTTATATATTTCTAGTTTCAAACAGAATTTATTTTCAATTTTGAGATTAATTAATCAAGGATATTTGATTTCTTTTCATTGTGGTATTTTAATCAGTAAAGATGAAAAAATTATTTGTTCTGGAAACATATATGGCAATATTTTCTATGTTAATCCTATTAGTCATCAAAGAAATAATACTCAGACTAAACCTAACAATAATAAGAAAAATACTACATCAAACAACTTGTAATTATGACACTTAAGATTAGGACATATAAAGCCTAATTGAATTTAGTGGTTAATCTAAAATAAGTCTTTAGACTCATTAAAATTAGAGAAATGGCTTCAGTGTGAGTTTTATCTTATGGAAAAAAAATGACCAAAATGTCCTTTTACTCAAAAGGCAAAAAGGGCTAAGGAAATACTTAAGTTAGTTCATACTAATATTTATAGTCCTACATCTATATCAGCTAGAGGAGGGTATGAATACTTTATCACTTCCACGGCTGATGCGTTTTGGTTACGTTTACTTGTTGAGGTGCAAGTTAGACTTTTTTGATAACTTTAAGAAGTTTAAAGTTGAAGTAGAGCATCAAACTAGTAAACTAATCAAGAAGCGTAGATCGGATCGTGGTGGAAAGTATCTTTTTTGTGCAATGACTACTTGGTACATCAAGCAATAGTATCCCAGCTGACTGCACCTGGGACTCCCCAGCAAAATAGAGTAGCTAAGAGAAAAAATAGAATTTTAATGAAAATGGTCAGAAGTACGATGAGTCATGCAACTTGATAAGGGCTAAATTTATTACTATTTTCCTAATTATTTGAGGCTAATTTGAGATGCTTTTGTTGTAATAACTAAACATACTTCTTCCTATTTGATATTTTGCTTCTGAAAAGTATTTTTGACAAAATTGTAAAAAATTAAGTTAATTTCGAGCAAAAAAGTGTAAAATTCAGATTTCACCTGGCCCCAGGTCTGGCCACTGCACCAGGCGCCAGGTCTAAATGGAAAAATAGAGAAAATATAGCAAAATTCAGGAGCAGAATAGAACACACCTGGCGTCAGGTGCATCAAAGGGAACCGATGGCAAGTCCAGTCTGGATGCGCAAAATCTATGCACGACTTTGGTATTTTCCAAAGGATTATGGTATTTTTCAAATCCTACTTGGCCAAGAATTCTCAAGCAACGAATTTTAGTATCAAAGAAGCCTATTTAAATAAGAAAACATGAGAGAAATGAGTGAATTCAAGGATCTAAACTTCCAATCACTCAAAATAATGAGAGATTCACCATTCAAGGAGTATTGTTCAAGAATGTCTTCAAGGGAGAAGAATGAGGCTTGTCTATGCGTTCTTTCTTTTACATTTGTTTTCTTTTTCTAGAATAATGATTTAATTAATGTTTCCATTGTAATTTGACATTTTTTTTTTGAAATTCATTATTTCATCAATTAATCTAGTCTTTTGATCAATTCATTATATATCTTGGGATTTGATTACTTGTTTTTCTTACAAAGTTGGTTGATGGATTTTTGTTGTTAACTTGCTCAAAAAAGGGGTTGATAATGACTTTAATTGATTAATTTCATATTTGTTATCTCTTAACATTCTTGAAAAAATGGGTTAATTGTTATAGAACTTAGCTAATCAATGGTTGGTTGATGATTACTAGAATATGGATTCATTGACTAATTTTATGTTTTAAATCACCTAAAATATAGTAGTTTATATGACCCCTGTTGATTATAATGCATTTTTTAGATAAATTGGTTGAGACAGAATATGTTCACTAATTTAAGTAGAAGATAGTGATTCCATGGATTGCAAATGAAGTAGGTCTACATTAAATTCTTCATGAGACCAATATGATAATTGATTGTGATATGTGCTAAGTGATTTATTATTTTGTTTTCAAAAGCCTTTGTCTAAATTGCATATTTTCACATCCTTGAGTTGTACATATTTCTATATATTTTTTATTATCCTATACTTTATTTGGTCTATTAAACAATGAATGAAAAGTTATTAGTGTGTACTTGTTCCTTTGAGGATAGATACTCGTTAATTCCATATACTATACTTGTGATATGTATACTTGCTCATATGTGTATTTTGAGATTAATGTTTTAATTAATACTTGACAAACGGATGGATTTAAATTTGATGATTTTTATTCCCCGATTCACTATAAGGTCAAACCAATGACACTTAAAAAGCACAAATATCTGTATCAAATGACCAAGAAATTGAACTTCAAGAACCTCCTTAACACCTTGTAATAATCAACACTACCATGCTCATTCTAGCCATCTTTAACACAAACTCCATAGTTAACACTTTTCCTACATTCTGCGTTCTCACTTGTGTGAATTCGATAACCATTAATTAAATACTCTTGAGATGATTTCACCTATCACGACAGTCCCCACAAGAGGTTCTGCAAACATTTGTTTGTCACCCCATTACTAGGATCACACACCTACAAGAAATTTCCAAACATCGAAGTTTGAATTCAAGATGTTTGACATATACTTATTCAAATATTATTTATATAACTTACATAATTTTTGAACCATTCAAAAAATTCATTCTATATTCTTCTCTCAATTTCCAACTCTATGATATATGGGTGTTGGGGTCATAAAGCAGCTGAGAAATACCTTATAGAAGACTATACCTCTTCACAATTTAGTAAGATGTAGTTTGTGACAGCTTTGAATTCCTCAGATGTCAGGAATCTAGTTTGGATCTTCCTTAATGACTTCCCCTGAACTTTGCAAATTGATAGCAAAAAGTCCTTCTGGATTGTGCTCAGTTGCAACCTCTGCATTACAAGGAATTTATGCATGCCTTGTTTGAACATGTTCTTCAAGGTAGTAGGAAAAGAGCATTGGGGATTCTTCAACTAGGTAAGAATTACAAATTGATCATTTAACCCTTTCCTTATTTCTTACATTAATTTTTAAGCGATGCAAGAACCTACAGTTTGTCACAGCTATAATTAGAGAATACTTTTGACTTGTTATCATTATCACGTACTATAGTGCAAATTAAATTATTTATGAGTGTCTACCTTTCAAATGGATACATCCATCTTTATTGACCTAGACCACAAACACGAGCTTCATAAGGTAAATGAACCACTAGATGTTCCATTACATCAAAGAAACTTGGGAGGAATATTTTCTCAAGCTTACATAAGAGCATAGAAATTTTGGATTCCAATTTCTTCATGTGACTAACACCTAATTTTGGTAAGCACAAATGATACGATCTTGGAGGTGATTTTTCAATGAATTTCGTGGCTAAATTTAGGACAAATTGTAAAACCCATGTAAAAGTTCAAAACAGAGAATTTTATGAAGAAATAAGACACCCAATTCAAATACTAGGGCCCTGAGACAAAATAAAGAATTTAGAACTCTAAAATTGAGGATCAAGTCTACTAATTCATACCCAAGAACCCTCAACCCAACTAAGGAGCTAACAACAATTGAAGAAGATGAACTAGGCAACCAAAGGTAACCTCTACTCTAGACCCTTAGTTTAACAAGAACCTAAGATCCTATTTTGATAGATTAGTTTGATCTATCCTTAAGAGTTTATAGACTCAAATCAAAGATAAGGAATAGAATCCTAAGATTGGTCTTGGCCTTCATGGAAGAACCCTCAAAGAACTTTCTTAAGAGTATCTTTTGATTTCAATAATAATCACTAAGTTACATTTGAAATGTTATTATGTCATATATTATATAGGCATCTAAATCTAACTAAAGTGAGATAAAATGTAAGCCATTCAAGCCTTTAAATGGTTCAAAATATTCCTATTACATAATAAAATTCGTGAGAATTAAATTAGGAACCAAAATAAAATAAAATAAGAAAAATTAGCAAAACAGAGCATGGCCAAAAGTGACCTGGCGCCAGGTGTACTAGTGTACCCAGTGCTAGGTGTATTCTGGAACGAAACAGTTTGTTCCAGTGTGGGCCTAACGCCAGGTATACTAGTGTACCCAGACCTAAGTGTGTCCTAGTTCCACATAGCCTACTTTTTCTTGTCTTCCGCCTTTCTCTTGCGCTCTTTTGACCTTCCACATAAATTGTTGGGCAAATAAAGCTTTTTTTTCCTTCTCTTTGGCACCCATCTCTTTACATTTTTCATGTTCTTTGGCTTATTGGTTGGCTTTGCTTGAATTCTCCCTTGTAAGCCTCCATATCTTGCATTCTTCCAAGGTGCCATTAAGTATGGCTTGTAGTTTCATCCTCCTTCTTTAGCTTTAACATATTGCTTGGATGGATTCTTATCATTTCCCCATTTTTTGTGCAAATTCGTCCTTGAATGAGCACCTACATAAGATTGCAAGCAAAAAGTTTTGTTGGGAAAACAAAATGTTAGCCTATGTTCCCTCACATAAAGTGTATGCTTCCCTTCTTCTTCACTTTTTTTTTCTTTTTTCTTTTTTTTTTTTTGTAGCTTCTCCCTCTTTGTTTTCATCTTTTAAGCACAAAAAAGTCACTCTCATTTTATCCACATCTTCTCACCTCTTTTCATTTTCCTCATTCACTCCCTCTTGTTTTGAGGTCTCCTTTTGCACTCTTTGTTTTCCCTCATCATTTTTCCTCTTATTCTCTTCCTTTGGAAGGTCTCCTACTACATTCTTACTTTTCTTATTATCCCTTATTTTTATTTGTACTTCTCTCACCTCACTTGGGTGTAGGGGTGAAAAAGTATATAGCTTGCTTCCCTTGATAACTGGGTAGGAATTTCTCCTTCCATCACGTAACACACTTCTATCAAATTGCAATGGCCTTATCAAAATTAAGTGGATGCTTATATAGAGACTACATGACAAATAATTTCATCTTAATACTTCCCAATTTCAATTATCAACAATACTTGTTTGTTCACCCTCAACATCCCACTATCATAGAACTATTGCAATCTATAGGGGTTGCGGTGTTTCATCACATATAGACCCAATTCTTCTACAAGATTAGCACTCACAACATTAGTAAAGTTCCCTCTATTAATGATAGCAACACATGGCTTTTAGTTGATAAGGCAATGGGAGTAGAAAATGTTGTTTCTTTGTAGGCTCTTCTTCACTTTATCATCATAAACATCTCCTACAACATAAGTTCTCATTTCCTTAATTGCAACTCTAGCTAAAAAGTAAAGAGGTGGCACAACAACTCCTTCATCACTAGAATTATCATCACCATTGTGCCTCTTATTTCTTTTCTCATCTCCACAATCCTCCTCCCCACTAGTTATCTCTCATTGGGTATTGGTAAATGTTAATTTCTTAGTTGGACACTCATATGAGGTATGCCTAGAGCCTAAACATTTGAAGCATTTGATGTCCCTAGTCCTTGGAGGTTTCTTAATACCTTTCTTCTTATTCTTGGCCCATTCTTCTCTAGGCTTGTAGGGCTTTCTTGGTGGTCTTGATGGTTTTGGTTGCTCTTCCCTCTCTTTAGGTTGGTGGTTGAAAATAGGATTAGTGTAGATGGTTTCTTTGGAGTGTAACTTTCTTTTAAGTTGTCCCTCAATTTTAATGGCCATATACACCATCTCCTTCAATGTCTAATAAGAATGTAATGCAACCACATTTACTATGTCCCTATTCAACCTACTCAAAAATCTTACTTTTGTAGCCCTCACATCCTCAACAATGTTAGCCCTCATCAAGGTTATCTCCAACTCCTTATGAAAATCCTCTCCACTTTTATTTCCTTGTCTAAGAACATGCAACTTTTGATAAAATTCATTGTAGTAGTGTAGGAGTACAAATCTTCCTCTCTTCAAGCTCCTCAACAACTCCCAAGTGGCAATCGATTGATCTCCTATCATCCTTCTTTGGGATACTACTTGGTTCCACCACACTAAAGCATACTTAAGGAAACTTGAAATGGCTAATTTAACCTTGGTCCACTCACTATACTCATGGCACTCAAACAAAATCTCCATCCTCTTTTCCCATTCAAAATAAGCCTCTAAGTTATTTTTGCTATGGAAAGGGGGTACCTTCATTTTGATATACCTTATCTCTCTATCGACCTCATCTTTTTCTCACCTTCTCACTCTAATCACATTTCTCCTGTTTTGTCCTTCATAATCCTCCTCATGAACTTCCTCATCCCAATCTTCCATTCTTTCAAATTCCCTCTCAAGCCTTCTCACATTTTGTCCATCATGACTACTTTGCATTCTACCTCTTCCTCCTCTCAACCCTTGTCTACCTCCCTTCAATGGTGTAGGTGGATGACTTCTTATAGAATGCTCATCCCAATCTGCTCCTTGCTCATAGAATGGGGGTGTGACATTGTTTCCCTCTCTCATCCTAGGGCTATCTTGTTCTCTATAACCCTTTCTTTGTGCAACGTTTGAGGCTTAGCATTGGTTAATTTGCAATTCAGTTATATCTCTCCTCATCTCTTCAATTTTTGCATTAAGAGTTTCAAAGGTAGCATGAATATCGAAAGAGTCTCGGGACATTTTATCGGGATTTTACTTGGAAGGTTTAGCTAGAAGAAGTAATTTCCTCACAAGCACTCCCTTACGTGTTTGCACTCACCCTTGTGTTTAGCTCTCTTTAGCTTTTATGTAAATTGGCTCACCCTCTTGCCTTTTTCAATTCACTTAAGTGCTCAACAAATTCTTCCTACAAAAGTCTCCCCAATTTCTTAGGAATTAGTCTAAACTTTTATAAGTGCACTAACTCTCTAAGGACAACCAAGTAGATGACTAACGGTGGAAGTTGATCAACACACAATAATGAGCCTCGAGAGGTTTATATCAATCAACTAGATTCAAAAAATTTAAGAAGCTCAACAAAATTGACTAGGGAATGGATGAATGGACAAGACCTAAAAAGAATTTCAAATATAACACTAGAGGTTCAAGGAATATAGCATTCAAGAGTAAGAACAAGAATTTATCAACTAAGAAGATCTCAAATGGACAAGCAATATCCCAAAAATATTTAAAATGATAGATAATCAACTAAAGAAAGTGTTTACAAAAGTTTTAGCCACAATTTCAAGTGAAAAGTTCATTCAAGCAAACTATCAAACACTTTATAGGTAGTTTTCGGAACTTAAGATATAGTAGACGTTTTAAGCAATTTTAGCCCCCAAAATCAACAAATAACAAGAAATTTGCGATCTCCAATGCTTATACTATCAACATGGCAGAAGTTTAACACATAAAACACAAGAAGAATTAAAGAAAACTTAACCTTTTTGTAGCACAAATTTGAGTTACGGGATTAACTAATTTTGAAGCCTTGTTCAATGTCTCCAATCAAAGCTTCCTTGCTCTGATACCAAACTATTTGATATGATCTTGGGGGTGATTTCTCAATAAATTTCGTGCCTAAATTTAGGGCAAATTGTAAGACCTATGTGAGAGTTCAAAACAAAGAATTTTGTGAAGAAATGAGATACCCAATTCAAATACAATGGCCCAAAGCTAAAATAAAGAACGGACTCTAGAAATGAGAATCAAGTCTACTAATTCATACCCAAGAACTCTCAACCCAACTAAAGAGCTAAGAACACTTGAAGAAGATGAACTACGCAACTAAAGATAACCTCTACTCTAGACGCTTAGGTTAACAAGAACCTAAGATCCTATTTTGATATTAGTTTGATCTATCCTGAAGAGTTTATAGACTCAAATCAAAGGTAAGGAATAGAATCCTAAGATTGGTCTTAGCCTTCATGGAAGAACCCTCAAAGAACTCTCTCAAGAGTATCTTTTGATTTCAATAATAATCACCAAGTTACATTCGAAATGTTATTATGCCAGATATATAGGCATCTAAATCTAACTAAAGTGAGATGAAATCTAAGCCATTCAAGCCTTTAAATGGTCTAAAATATCCCTATTACATAAGAAAAGTCGTGAGAATTAAATTAGAAACCAAAATAAAATAAAACAAAAAAATCAGCAAAACAGGGCATGGCCCGAAGTTACCTGGCGCTAGGTGTACAAATGTACCCAGCACCAAGTGTGTTACGGAATGAAATAGTTTGTTCCAGTGTGGACTTCGCGCCAAGTATACTAGTGTGCCCAACACCAGGTGTGTCTTGGTTCCATATAGCTTGCTTTTTCTTATCTTTAGCCTTTCTCTTGCGCTCCTTTGACCTTGCAAATGCAACTTTCTTTGGCCTTTTTTTTGCCACCCATCTCTTTACACTCTTCATGTTCTTTGGCTTATTAGTTGGCCTTGCTTGAAGTCTCCCTTGTAAGCCTCCATATCTTCCATTCTTCCAAGGTGCCGTAAAGTGTGGCTTGTAATTCTATCCCCCTTCTTTAGCTTTAACATATTTCTTGGATTTACCTATGGCTTTAATTTCCATTCTTCAACAAAGTTACCCACCATAGCTAAGCCATCGCTATTAGCGACGGTGAAGCAAGGGACACATGTATAGTCACTATATTGAGATGGTATTTTGCTACGGCATAGGGTATAGACATAATTCAGATGCGGATTAGCAATGGATATATATAAAGCCTGAAAAATATGTTTTCATTTTTGAATTTCGGATTACCGTCGTAGTACCGTCGCTACTTAGAGACAGCCTTTTAACCGTAGCTAATTAAGGACGGCGTTGTGATGACTGGTCAACCAGTAGTAGCTGTTCTTTTTCCCATTGCAATGCCGTAGCCACTTAGCGATAGCTAAAAAAGCCATCGTAGTATTATAGCCGTAGCTAAACCCTCTCTAATTAGCAAAGCTTAGCTACAACTTTTTTAATCCAAAAAATTTCCATAATTCTTTTTCAAAAAAATTACAATTGTAGCTATGCCCTCGCTAATTAGAGAGGTCTTAGCTATAGCCATTTTATCCTAATATTATAAAAAAAATTTGAGGAAAATTTATTTCTATAGCTAAATCTTCTTCTTCTCTAATTAGCGAGGGCTTATCTACGGCCCTTTTATCCAAAAATTTTAATAACTGTTGTGAGAAAAAAATTATTAGTCGTAGCTAAACCCTCGCAAATTAGCAGGGGTTAAGCTACGGTTCTATTTTTTTCCACCAAAAAATTATTGAAATTTTAGCGTCATAGCTAAGCTCTCTCTAATTGGAGAGGGGTTCTACGCCCTCTCAAATCTATTGCTATTTTGAGAATGTTCAGCTACAGTTGGTTAACTCATCGATAAATTGTCCATCTCCTTACTTGACCTCGCAAAATTCTCGCTAATTAGAGATGGTATTTTAGCCATCACTAAAATCGTGTTTTTTTGTAGTATTTTTTCCTTTATTAGCCAGCCATGGCTTACTATCCCACCCATGGCTGATTTTGTTCTTCCCTAGCTAGGCCTAGTAGCCAGCCATGGCTTTGTTCTCATGCCCTACCTGGCTTTGTTTCCTTTGCTTCAACTATTCAACAACTAGACTCGGTTTCATCTCTACTTAGGCTTCTTTTCACAAGCTTTTATACAAGTCACTACTAGAAAATATCAATTTTGTAATGACCAATTTTCATTGTAAAATCACTAATAGTCGTTGCAAAATAGCTATTGCAATAAATTTGCAATCAAAATATACTAGTAGCAAAAAAAAAAAAAAAACGGTTGCTAATTTTGTAAGAACTTGTTTTTATTATAAATATGTCAATTTTGCAAGGAAATAAAACAAATTAAGCCTGCGGCAAATATATGATATATTGCCAGGAAACTATTACTATATGGAATTGAATTACAACAACTACATCCTTTCAAAACGGTTGCAAAATTAGAACAAAATTGCAATGAAAATTTGTTTTAACGATCAATATCCATTCAAAATGGTTACAAAATTGGAACAAAATTACAATGAAAACTTCTTTTAACGATCTATATCTTTTCAAAATCGTTGCAAAATTAGAACAAAATTGCAAGGTCCTATAGTCGTTGAACCTGACCCGTTCCGAACATTCATCCCGTGAATTGTTGTTGGGCATGGGTTTGAACCTCGGATCCTTGTTGTAAGGGAGTATTTGCTCCTCTACTAGGCCATGTTTGATCTTTTGTTTATTTTGACCTTATATTAATTATATAGTATATTTTATTATGTAGAATATTAATAATTTTTTATATTTTATATTACACTTTATTTACAAAGTCGTTGATAAATAAATTACTAATGTCAGATTTTTAGTCAAAAAAATATATTATTTGTAATGAGATTGCAATAATATTGCAATGAAGAATTTTGCATTATGCATCTTCACCGTTAACCCATTTCAAACTCTCTTTCAAATTCTAAATATTTTTTTCCCATTGCATTATCAATTACAAAGTCATGGTGATTTGCAATTTGTTACAATAATTTGCCGCCAACTTACAATCAAAATGAAACAACCAATTACAAAAGCGGTAAGATTTACAGTTTGGTGCAATAATTTTCCACAAATTAATACCAAAATAAAATATCAATTACAAAGTCGTAATGATTTGCAATTTGTTGCAATGATTTGCCGCCATATTACAATCAAAGTGAAATGGTCAATTACAAAATTGCAACGATTTGCAATTTGTTGAATGCATTGCCACCAAATTACAACCAAAATAAAACAACATATGCATACTAGCTAAATTCTACAAGATTTCATTGCAAATTAGTTATTTAAATAAAATTTAATTTGTATATTTTTTGAAAAAAAAATAGCATTTGCAATGTGATCGCAACTAAATTGCAATGAAAAAATTTGCTTCATATAATTATATTGCAAATTAATTGTAAACTTTCTCTCGTTGCACTTATTCTATAATCCAGTTGCAAATTTGTAATGAATTACAATTTATTACAAAATCCATGATTGGAAAATTAAGGGTTTTTAGTAGTGAGTTATTACCATATTCATTCAACATTAATCCTACACAAAATTATGGCAAAGTGAGGGAAATGAATAACATTTAATCTAAAAATCAAGAATAAGTACACCACAAATGACCTCAAAATATATATATGATGGACACTTATCACGGTGGTAACAACGGCATAAGGAAGTAAAGAAATGGAAAGATGAAAGGGGAAAAAAGTGTAAACACTTTTGTGAAGAATTTTGAAAAAAAAATAAAGAAATAAAGGAATTAAATGACTAAGATATCCTCAAAACCTTAGCCTTGTTGATCTTTTAACACCTAAATTGGATGGAAGGGCTGAATTGACAAATTTTCAGTGTTAAAGGATAACAAACAAACGTTTGAAATAAAAATCGAGTAAAACTCAAATATCTAAAATGTTCAGCATGACTTTACACTTTTTGCCCTTAAAAAATTGGGAAACGGATAAAAGAACCTAAGAAGTGTTGCGAAATTTTAGTCAGCAATCTGTTAAAGATTTGCACTGTCTACCGGGCATTGTAACATGACCAACCTGATTCATGCGAAACATGTCATTTCAGAAATCTAACAGCCGTCAACTCATCATTAATCTGCTTGACATTTTGGGCAGATATTAGTACGTAGTAAGATACAAAATAGAAAACGTGGGATGGTTCATGTTGGATATGACTCATCAGTTAATTTTTCAATTGATGGCCTACGGAGTTCAGATGTTAAGTTTATTACTGAGTTGAGAAGCAAAGTCTAGTGATAAAATGATAATTTAGTTAACTAATTAATAACTGTTATAAAATTAGGGTAGTGTTAGAATAAAATCTTCACACTACACACTAATAAAATTCTAACTATTCTTTGCAAAAGAATTTCTCTCTTTCTTTTCTCTCACAATTTTCTCTAATCTTTCTTTCACTAGTCTTTCTTTCAAAATAATGGTGTCTTACAAGCTTAGAGAATAGCTCTATTTATAGAGCTCTAATTAGTGGATTACATCATGGCATACATCATCTTCCACTAATCTTAATTAGTGGTGTATCCACTAAATGGTGGACATCCATAAAAATCTTCTGTAATTATTCACATAAATCCATAATTAGTGGAGTCTCCACTAATTAATGGAGTTTCCAATAATTTTAAGATATTCATAGCACTCCCTCTTGGATGTCCATCCATTACATAAAAAATATGCCTCGTTAAAATCTTACTAGATAAAAACCCAGTGGGAAAAAAAATCTAATGAAGGAAAATGAGTATACTATTCTATATGTCTGTTTATTACTCCCCCTGATGAGATGATTCCTTTAAATCTTTAAATCGACGCATACCGATTTTATATCTTAACTTCTCAAATGTTACAGTCGGTAAAGTCTTCGTGAAAATATCTGCGAGGTTGTCACATGACCGAATTTGTAGCACATCAATTTCACATTTCTTCTGGAGTTTGGTGACTTATGTTGTGTCCGATCTCCTTTAATATATCCTCCTCGTAATTACGCTTATGCCAGCTGCATTATCTTCATAAAGAGGAGTTGGAATATCTCTGATATATGATAATCTACAACTTTCTCGGATATAATAAATCATAGATCCTAGCCATATACATTCTCAACTTGCTTCATAAATGGCTATAATTTCAACATGATTTGAAGATGTAGCTGCTTGGAGATATCGAAGGACTTGTTTAATTCCATTCCAATGTCGTCATGTTGGTGAAGAACTAAATCTTGCTAATAAATTGACAGCAAAAACAATATCAAGTTGTGTATTGTTAGCAAGATACATCAATACATCAATTGCACTGAGATATGGTACTTCAGGACCAAGAAGTTCTTCAACATCTTCTTGAGGTCGGAAAGGACCAGACGATCATTGGAATACTCAATGGATGTGCTTTGTCCATGTCAAATCTTTTTAGAACTTTTGCTGTATATGTTGAATAAGTGTTCTACTTGCCAAATGTTCAATTTGTAAATCAAGGCAAAGTGTAATTTTACGACCATCCTTGATGTCGAATAATCAATTGTTTCTTGGAGCTCTGGTCATTTTAAATCTCGCTTTCAATCAATATTCACTAAGATGATTGAACCACATGTGCCCACATGGCTTCAGGCCATATAATGATTTCTGGTCTTTGTGAAAAACCCTGGGCTACTAACCGTACTTTATATCGTACGATTTCATTCTTTTCATTGCACTTTCGTACAAATATCCATTTGTAGCCAACAGATTTTACACCTTCTGGTGTTCGGACTGCAGGTCCGAAGACTTCACGTTGTGTCAGTGCATTTAACTCCGATTGAATCGCATCTTTCTATTGCAACCAATCTTTTCTATGCCGACATTCATCAACTGATATTAGTTCAGGATCATCATTATCCTGTATAACATCAAGAGATATTATATGCAAATATATGATCAATAATTGTTTCTATCCGATTCCAACTTCTACCGGAAGTGGTATAATGGATAGAAATTTTAGTGTTACTTTTCATCTATGTCTGGTTCTTTGTCATCAGTTTTATCTTGGTCTTTATCATTCTTTTCTTTAATATGATCATCTGGATCATTAATCCTCTCTTCTTTCGAGGATTTTTATCTTTAGAATCAAGAGGTCGGCCATGCTTCTGGCATGCTTTTGGCTCAGCAGCTATATGTAAAATCTTTTATTCTGTTAGAACTTCAATTAGAATAGGAGCATTTATAGATAACATATGTGATTTTGTTATTCTTCTAGAGTCAATAAAATCGTCTGGCATTTGATTTGAAATGCTTTACAAATTAATTATCTTTTGAACTTCAAGTTCACACGCGCTTGTATGCGGATCAAGATAATTTAATGATGTTGTCCAATCACAATCTTTCTTGTACTATTTCTGTTCTCCCCCTAATTTAGGGAATAATGATTTCACAAGAGAATAAGAGAAAAGAAAAAGAAATATAAGAAAATGATAACAAGAGAATATTGATTACACAAGAGAATAAGAAAAGAAATATAAGAAAATGATGACAAGTAGGAAATGCCAAGAAAAATATCCCATTTTTTTTATTTTACTCTTCCTGGTACTGACTGTTCCTCTTCCTCTCTTGTCTTTTCTTCTCCTCCGACCCTCTACCTACCATCTACCTCTTCTTCTTCCTCATGCAGATATATATATATATATATATATATATATATATATGCATCGATATATATTTCAGTCATCAGTCATTAGTAAACATCAAAAACAAAAACCACAAAGTAGATATGGAAGCTCCTAATTCATTTGAGACATGGTCAAATTTTAACTTGGTTTCTGCAGCAGATTTTGATGTATTTGCCTATCCAAGCCAACCACTTCCTCTTAATTCTAATGCAGAAGATTTTGATATGTTTTCCTTTCCAAATCAACCGGTTCCTCCTAATTTCAGGTGAGATACCTTTGAGGGCTTCCATTTTTTTTTTTTTTGTGCTGGATCATGAAATTAAACTCTCTTTTGGTTTGTTTTTTTTTTATGTAAATCAGTGAACATTCTGCTTTGGACCAATTTGATCCGCCCATGCAAGAGACTATTTTTGATGACGTTCCTCTTGATGCTATTCCTTTGAATAAGGATATGCTTGTGCATGATCGTTTCTACTCTCTAATGGATTTTGAACAAAGCCAGAATATGATTCCAGGTTATTATACATTTAAACATGGATTTTGAATGGTATTACTTCTACTGATATTATTTTCTTTTTCTAGGAGAAATAATTAGTGGTCTTGGCAACGAAGTCGGAGTAAATACTCATGAAATGCATAATGTCGAAGTTCAAGATATTATTTCAGACGAAATTCCTTTAGAGAATAAGAGGATTAAGAGGCAGAGAGAGAAGAAGGGTAATAACTCCCAAACACTATCAAGAGAAACCATTTCGCAATACTTTTACCTGCCAATCAAGAGCACGGCCAAAGAACTGAATATTGGCATAACTCGTCTTAAGAAAAGATGTAGGGAGTTAGGAATTCGTCGATGGCCTCACAGGAAGTTGATAAGTTTGGAGACCCTAATCCAGAATGTTCAGGTTCTCTCTTACACACACTTATACTTTGCAAGTATGAAACTATGAAAGATTTATAAGTAAATAACCGATGATATCACTTCGATTTACAGGAGATGCAAAATAAAGAAGAAGGAGGACATATGGCTGAGAAGAAGTTGAAAGAAACCATTGAGATACTGGAATGTAAAAAGCAGTTGGTGAAAGAAAATACTGATACGCAGTTGGAGGACCAAACACAGAAATGGAGACAAGCATGCTTCAAGTTCAAATGTAATGAGAAACTTAAGGGGATCATAAAATCCCAAAACTCATTTCACAGTAACTTCACAGCTAATTCTGCTGCTAGTCTAAATATTGGCTCAAAAGGGAAAGAAAAGGAGGAGGATGCCGAAAAAGAGGAGCTGAAGTCCATAATTGCTAATTGTTTGTCTTCCTCTAATGTAAATATTGAAAAAGAACAATTACAAACATTCATCTTATATTTGTCAGCTCAATTACAAAAGAGCAACTATAAGCATGTATCCTCAAGTTCATATGAACACTAGTGATATGAATAAAAGATGTGATGCTTATTATTAATGGAAATATCTTTTTCCCTTATTATCTTTTTTGTTCTACTTCAAGTGGCTAGTATTTCTCTGTGATAAGGGAAATATCAAGTGTGTCCATGACCATAACCACGGCCACTGCCACAACTACGACTATAACGATGGCTTCTACTAGAACTAACAGCATTCACTTCTGGGAGTGCTGTTGAGCCAGTTGGTCTGGCTTCATGATTTCTCAATAATGACTCATTATTTTTCTTTGCAATGAGGAGGGTAGTAATTAAATCTGTGTATACTCTTTTTCTCGATATTGTTGCTGCAGGACAATATTCGAGGCATGAAAGGTGGAGAAGGCTTTCTCCAATATATCTTCATCAGTAACTTTTTCTCTGCATAAATTTAACTGAGATGTAATTTTATATATCGCGGAGCTATATTCATTCACGGTTTTAAAAATCTTGCAACTTCAGGTGCAATCATTTATACCGTACAGTTGGTAGTACGACCATCTTTAGGTGGTCAAATCTTTCTTTTTATCCACATGACATATGGATCTCTTTTTTTTAGCATTTAGATGCATTTCTGTATGACATATAATTTTTTTTTTCAGAAATATCAATGGTTACAAATTCGAGTTTAGCAAGATTAATAAATGCGTACCTATCTTCTGGCTTTAATAACGGCATAGACTCGTGCTGATAACGTGTTATAAAATTAGGGTAGTGTTAGAATAAAATCTTCACACTACACACTAATAAAATTCTAACTATTCTTTGCACAAGAATTTCTCTCTTTCTTTTCTCTCACAATTTTCTCTAATCTTTCTTTCACTAATCTTTCTTTCAAAATAATGGTGTCTTACAAGCTTAGAGAATAACTCTATTTATAGAGCTCTAATTAGTGGATTACATCATGGCATACATCATCTTCTACTAATCTTAATTAGTGGTGTCTCCACTAAATGATGGACATCCATAAAAATCTTCTCTAATTATTCACATAAATCCATAATTAGTGGAGCCTCCACTAATTAATGGAGTTTCCAATAATTTTAAGATATTCATAACAATAACACTTTTATTAAGAAATAAGTCCTAATTCAATTTACATTCTTCTTCCTCCTAAAATATTTAATATAATAATTGAAATGGTGGCTCCACACCCCATTAAAGAAAGGTATTTACAACTTTACTGCTATTAAAGAAAATAAATTGTAAATACCTTTCTTTTATAACAAATTGAGGTGAAACAAAAGTATATAATTATTTTTTATTACATTAAACTTATTATTATATTTATTATCCTAATGATTAAAAAGTGTGAAGGAAAGTATACTTATGTTTTTTAACTTCATTTTTTTTAACTCTCTAAAATTCGACAAGAAGATTTGTTGATGTAGAAGGTGAGTAACCCTTTTTAATTTATTTTCCTTATACATCTATCACTAACTAAATATGAGACTTTTTCTTTTAAATTTCCATTTACTTTCTCTTATCAAGTATTTTTACTTTTCACTCTAACAAAAATTTGGCTAAACTATAAATGTATTTAAGGGAATGTAAATGGGGTCCAATGTATTTTTAAAAAAATAATACAGTCACAAATCAGTCGTAAAATTTACTCACGGAACACCTGCCTCAATAGTGACTAAAATTTTAATTAATTTAGTCACAAATCGGTCGAAAATGAAGTGAAATTGTGACTGATTTGCGCAAATTTTAATTAGTCGCAAAAATGAAGTAAAATAATACCTACATCTGTCACTAATGACTTGTATTATAGTTGAGCATTATATATATTTAGATATGCCCATAAATACATCGAAGGCCATAACAAGAATTAAGAGTCATTCAATTTTTATCTAAATTTGATACTTTTTCTTCAATCATACTAAGTATTAATAAGTTTTTTTTTCCCACTTAGATACCTTTTTCAATATTTGATGCTTTAATAAATAAATAACATAAAATATTACAACATCTCTAGATTAATTGCTCGTTAATTAAGTTTTAATTTTTACAAAGTAAAAAAAAAATAGCAACATACATTGATAAAAATAAACTACTCAAATATATAAATATATATAGGAGAATAAAAAATCATTTTCATTTAATTATATTTAAGAGAATAAAACATAATTGTCATTTAATTGAAAAGTATTTTTCACCATGGATATTACAATTTTTTTCTTTAGAATTAACAAACTATTATAATTCTTTATTCATCACAAATATTATAAATCTGAAAGACAAAAAGTAAATTTTTGTATATGAATATGAACAAATTTTAAGTTAAATTTATCAAGTTACATATATGGCTTATAAATTAGAGTGTAATTTAATAGTTAATTATTAGTTACTATAATTTTTTTTTTACTTCATTTTAAACTTATAATGAACAATAGTTTTAACAATATTTGATGCTCTAAGTAATAAATAGTACAACTAAATGATGAAAACATATCTAAATTAGTAATCCTCTATTAAGTTTTAATTCTTATAGTAAAAAAGAAAAAAAATAACAACCTAGGGAAAAAAAGAAAAAAGTAACATTATTTAAAAAAGTATTTAATATATAAATATTAAAAAGAATTAAAAAATATTATTTAATTATAAAACAAGAATAAAAGATAATTGTCATTTAATTGAAAAATATTTTTAAAACTGTATATCACATCTTTTCTTCAGAATTAAAAAATTATAATAACTTTTTTTTAAACGTAAAATACATTCAAATTAATATTAAAAATATTTATAAATAAGCTGATAATTGAAAATGAAATGAAAAAAATAGTCGTAAACATATAATAAATATAATTTATGGTAACATTTGACACAACAACATGTTTGGCAGGATGGCAAAGTTTAGCACATTATGGAAGGTTTCTAAAGTTGTCGCAATTTAGCTAACGAATTGCGACCAAATTTAAAAAAATTGTTGAAAATTTTTACTTAATTTTATTATAGAAAATGCAGTAGAATTCAGTCGCAAAATTGGATTAGCTACTACTGGTACGCGATTATCAGAGGTTGGTTGCAATTCAGTCGCAATTTAGTGATTAGCTACCAAATTGCGACCGAATTGGTGGTCGCAATTTTGTTTTTTTTTCTTGTAGTGCCAATTATGCATGGATTTGATAATTTTCCAAGAGTTTTGGTATTTTTCAATCTCTACTCAGCCCAAAACGCTCAGGGAATGAACATTGGTCTGTTGAAAGCTTATTTAAACAAGAAAAACAAAAGACAAAGGTGTGAATCCAAGGATCAAAGTTGCCAATCACTCAAAAAATAAGAAGATTCATCATTCAAAGGGCATTGTTCAAAAGAGGTTTTCAAGAGATGAAGAAGGGTTTGTCTATGAGTTTTATCCTTTATCATTTGTTTACTTTTCTAGAAGAATGATGTTGTAGACAATAAATTTCAAGTCTCCAAATAAGACAAGAAAAATATCAAAGAATACAAAATATTTAGTAAATTCAAAAAGTTATTACAAATCTCTGAAGAAGTCCTAAATTGTAGGATGAGTCATCCGAAGAAGTCATAAATACGCAGTAGAAGTAAGCAAATTAAAATTTTTTCTCGAGTAAAAGTCTAGGAATACTTACTTCTAGGGCATTTTACTTGAATAATTGAAGTTGGATTTGAGTTTGATGATGCTTCCTCAATGGGAACGTCTACTTGTTCTGTGGGTATACCAACTAACCGTCGGCTCCTTCGCATCAAATACTTACCTCTAGGAATTTGTTGAACTGGACGTCTTTTCGGGCCTTGTGTAGACGAGTAGGGTATGGTATGTTAAGCTGAAAAGTGTGTTTTTCGGGAGGTGGACAGGGAATAGCCGGCGTCGGTTCCATTCTGTGTTGCAAGGTTTTGGTGTTGATGGACATTCGGCACCGGTTCTCTTCTTCCAGCCGACGCCGGCCCTCATCTGCTGTACTGTCTAGCAATTCTTTTCCACTTCGCAATGTGATAGCAGCTGTTTCCATACTGGCTAATGGTGTGAATTCATGAGATTTTATTACCATATCCGTCAAAAACCAGATTTGTTGTTCCATGTTGCGGATCATTGCTTCGAATTTTTCGAAGGTGGAATCGATTTCTTGGAAACGCCTCGTGACATGCCCTACGAATTTACC
Source organism: Voacanga thouarsii (assembly GCA_026120185.1). Classification (NCBI taxonomy): domain Eukaryota; kingdom Viridiplantae; phylum Streptophyta; class Magnoliopsida; order Gentianales; family Apocynaceae; genus Voacanga; species Voacanga thouarsii. The sequence continues at coordinate 40,343 of JANUWF010000433.1, forward strand.
AACTAAGGTTTCAAGCTCTGTTGATTCTGGTGCTGTGAGTGTTCCCTCTGAGGCATAATGGGAGTACTGCTCCCTGTTGGACCTCCTTAGATCCTAATTCACCATGTCTCCTGAATAAGGAGATGAGTTAGATAGGAAAATTACAAAAATATGCAGTTAGTTTAAAAGACGTAGTTCAAGTTGGTTAGGTTATAAGGTTATACAAGAATAAATGAAATACAAAAGATAGCACCGTTTTGTAGCAAGAACAAACATATATATTTACATATTTACATGGTTAAATCAACAAAATCTAGGCTTTCATGCTATTGTTCCCCGACAACGGCGCCAAAAACTTGATGTGTTTGGATTTGGGTATAAAAATCATACAAAAACTAAGTACATTCCCAATCAAGTTTAAATTAAAACGTTGGACCCAAATCACACATATGAGCAAGCGTACTCATCATTACTGAGCATAGGGTTCAAACGATTGTCGATCCTCAAGGAACAAATAAACATTAATTACCCCTCTTTCATTGTTTAATCAACTCAACAAAGTGAAAATCAAATAAAAAGGAAAACTAAAAAGAAAATAAAATAAAAATATGTACATGTCAAGGATGGAGAAGTATGCAACTCAAACCATTGATTAGACAACCATGATCTTCAAGAACTTAACCATTATCATAATTAATCATTCTCTCGGCACCATGAAGGATTAAGGTAAATTAGCATCACTTGGTTTGTCTCAATTAATTCATCCAAAAGATACATTAAACACAATCCTTAATTAAATTTTCGTGGTCTGGCAAATTTAAAACATGAAATTAATCAATGAATCCTTGGTCTGGCAAACATCAATTAACCTTTAATTACTCAATCCTCAGCAATTAACCTCTTTGGTCTAGCAAGTTAACAGCCAATGAATGTGAAAATTAATCAATTGCAACCATCATCAACCTCTTTAGTCTAGCAAGTTAACAATAGAAACAACCAACTAATCTCGGAATATGCCCAAGTGATTAAATACCAAGAAGAACAGTCAATTAATCAAAAGATCAAATAACTCCAAGAATCATGATTATCTAAAACAATGTCAAATTACAATAGAACAATTAAAACATCATTGTCAGGAAAAAGAAAATAAAGTAAAAGAAAGAACTCATAAACAAGCCTCCTTCTTCCTCCTTTGAAAACCTTCTTGTACAACCCTCGTTGAACTTGAAGAATTCCTTCTTAGACTGAGTGATTTTCTATGATGATCAATGAATTCTCCCATTTTTCCTTGTGTTTTTCATCTATTTATAGGCTTAAGAAGTGCCTAAACTCGTAGGTACAAAGTTCTTGGCCGAGTAGAAGTTGGAAGATGCTTAAACTCCCCAAATTTCCAAAAACGCGTCAAAAGATCGCAGCACCGCCTCAGGAATAGACCACAACTGGTGCCACCTTGGTCTTTCGGAGCCGGCGCTGCTTGTGTTCT
>JANUWF010000435.1:0-96360 GCA_026120185.1 Voacanga thouarsii
CAAATGTTGTAATAGTCCCGCTGACTTCTTATGCTCCGCTTTAACTTTTTGGCAGGTATGACAGGTCGAAACATACTTGACCACATCTCGCTTCAGTCCGGGCCACCAATAGGCTCTCTTCAAATCCTGATACATCTTGACTTCCCCCGGATGAATGGCATACTTGCTCTTGTGCGCCTCTTCCAAAATTCTGTCCTTCAATTGCTGCTCTCCGGGCACACACAATCGATCTCTGAAATGGAAGACTCCTGCCCCATCTTGACGGAATTCACTGCCTGGCTGATTAAGCTCTTTGTCCTTGAAAAGTTGAAACTCGGCGTTGCTTCCACGATCTCAATCTTCAAATCTGGCACCAACCTCAAATTGCTGATGATAATTCCTCTGTCTCATACTTCCACCCTTCTGTCCAACACATCCTGGACCGCTTGCATTTCCTGCACCTTCACTCTGGCCATTCCAACTTTTCTGCTCAGGGCGTCTGCCAAAACGTTGGCCTTCCCGGGATGGTAGTTGATCGGGCAACGGTATTCTTCCAAGAACTCCATCCACCTTCGCTGCCTCAAGTTCAAATCTTTCTGAGTGAATATATACTTCAGACTCTTATTGTTGGTGAACACCTCATATTCGGCTCCATACAAGTAGTGTCGTCATTTCTTTAGGACGAACATTATAGTTGCCAACTCCAGATCATGAGTAGGGTAGTTCACTTCATGAGGTCTTAGCTTTCGAGATGCATAAGTAATCACTTTCCTGTCTTGCATCAGCACCGCTCCCAGTACTTCTTTCGAAGCGTCAGTATACAGTGCGTAAGGTTTCCCTTCCTCCGATAGACTCAATACCGGTGCTGCCATCAGTCTACGCTTCAATTCTTGAAAGCTTTTCTCGCATTTCTAGTTCCACACAAATGGAACATCCTTCCGCAACAATCGAGTCATCGGCGATGCAAGTGTCGAAAATCCCTTGATAAACCTTTGGTAGTAACCAGCCAGTCCCAAGAAACTCTGGATCTCAGTAATATTCTCCGGCTGCTTCCAGTCTGATACCGCTTCAACCTTTGCCGGATCTACCTTGATTTCCTCCTTGGTCACCACATGGCCAAGGAATACGACACTGTCTAGCCAGAATTCGCACTTGCTGAACTTGGCGTATAGCTTGTGCTCTCGCAATTTCTCCAATACGAGCCTCAGATGCTCCGCATGCTCCTCCGGACTCTTGGAGTAAATCAAAATATTATCGATGAAGACTACCACGAACTTGTCCAGATAAGGTCGGAATACCCGGTGCATCAGGTCCATGAATACTGCTGGAGCATTAGTCACCCCAAACGGCATCACCACGAACTCGTAGTGTCCATATCTGGTGTTAAAGGCTGTCTTGGGAATATCATCTTCTCTTATCCGCACTTGGTAGTACCCTTACCTCAGATCCAACTTAGAGTAGCAACTGGATCCTTGCAACTGGTCGAACAGCTCGTCAATCAATGGTAAGAGATACTTGTTCTTGACTGTTAAATTGTTCAAACCCCGGTAGTCAATGCATAGCCTTAGAGTGCCGTCCTTCTTCTTCACAAATAGCACAGGCACTCCCCAGGGTGACGTACTCAGTCTGATATAGCCTTGACCCACTAACTCTTCCAATTGCTCTTTCAACTCTTTTAACTCTGCCGGTGCTATCCGATACGAAGTCCACGATACTGGTTCTGCTCCCGGAACTAAGTCGATGGTGAATTCCACTTCTCGGCTAGGAGGTAGAAAATTAAGCTCCGCTAGAAACACATCAGAAAAATCCTTCACTACTTCAGTGTCTTCTAGAGTGCACTGGTCCTTCGGCTTGTTTATCACGTAACCCAGGTATCCTTGACACCCTTGCTTCAACAATTTCTGGGCTTTAGCCCCCGCGATAAGATACTTACATTCTTTTACCCTCTTGCCATTAAATTCCAATACATCACAACCCTGTCTGACGAACTGGACGGTCTTATTTTTACAGTCTACCCTAGCCCCATGCTTGGCTAACCAGTCCATCCCCAAAATCAAGTCATAATCCTCAATGTCCAGTACTATCAAATCCCCCTCCAAACTTTCTCTCCCCACATTAACTTTATACTCCTTTACATACCGATCCACTTGCACCATTTTCCCCAGAGGTGTGCTTACCTCTAAAATGAAAGGTAGCTCCACTCCATCCCAACCCAAATGACATGCACATAACTTATTTATATAGGAATGAGTAGAGCTAGGATCAATCAAAGCATTAACGGATCGTCCCCGAATAGAGAACGTACCTTCTACCACCACTGCATCGGCCCCAACTTCTTCTCTGTTGAGAGCAAATACCTTGGCCATCACTTGTGGCCTCAGTGCTCCACTCCCGAATACTCCCATGGGGTTAGCTCGGTTGGGCCTCGGGTTCTGAGCCGGGTTTCCATGCCCGACGCGGTGCAATTTGGGGTAGGCGTTCCTCAGGTGGTTCGGGTCGCCACAGTGATAGCATTTCTTTTCACCACCCTCAGACCAATAATTTCTCTTGGTGTGGCATTTCCTTCCAGACTGCCTGCATGATGGGAGATTCGGGGCAGGTCCACTTAGTGCTGTCCGGGCTTGCTTCCCCCGGTTCTGCTATTGATGATTGGCAGGGTGCTTCTGGGGTTGCGGTCTCAAAAATTGTCCTTGCGGCTATCTCGGTGGCTGGAAGGGTTTTATTTCCATCCGGCTGCGGTCCTCATTCTCCGTTCGAGTGGCTGTGTCCACAGCCCCCGAATAAGTGGATGGTGGAGCAGGTGCTAATGCTCTCCTCAGCTCTGGTCTCAGCCCCTTAACGAACTGACTTGTCCTATTCTGCTCGGTATCCACCAATCTCCGGCAGTATTTTGACAATTGAGTGAATCGCGCCGTATATTAAGCAACTGACATGCTCCCCTGCCTCAAATTATGAAATTCGTCCTCTCGCTTCTCCACAATCCACTGTGGAATATACTCTACCCTGAAGGCCTCAACAAAGTTGGACCATGTCCATTCCTGCTCGTTCATCTCCCAGCCATCTTGGACCCGCTGCCACCACACTCGAGCTGGTCCTCTCAGTCGGAAAACTGCAAACTTAACCATCTGCTCCTCAGTGTACTGGAGTGTCGCGAATATGTCCTCTAGCTGTTTAACCCACTGCTCCGCCTTTTGATCCTGTTCCGCTTCACCCAGGAAGACGGGTGGCTGGAACTTCAAAAATAGCTCTAAGGCCTCGTCCTCACCCCTTGGGTTCCGCCTCTTGGTCATTGACTGCAAAACCTCAGCCATTTTGTTGAATGCCTGGCCCATGGTCATATCAACTGGCACTTCAGACCTTGATCCCATATTCTGACTATTCCCTTCACCCCGGTTGGGTGCTTGCATCTGAGCTGCTCCTATTTCTGGTGCCACTTGTTTGATTTCCGGTACCCTTCCACCTGCTAAAATTGCACGACGCTTGGGTGCTCTCTAATACCACTTGTAACACCCCAGATAATAAGTGTATGCACTTAAAGGTCAAATCATTTTAGTTGTACTTGCATGCATTGTCAAATAGATATAAATAGAAAGCGGATGTAAATTTAGCTAAGGAATAAATTCTCTTTCAAAAATGGACTTGCATAGATACGAAATCTTAATAGAAAATAGAATTAAGATCCTTAACAATAAAAGTTCTTGAAAAATAGTAAACAAATAAACATCCAAATCAAAGGAACTCCTAGTCCCCTAATCCTCATCAGAACCCTCATCATTAGCTTCATATAACCATCCCCCAGAGTTCTTGGAAAAATCTACCCCATCCCTGCTAGCAAATCCCTGCATGGGCTCCTTCCCAAGGCACCTAGAACTCTCTTCGGGCTCCACTCGGCTGTAGGAAGAAAGAAAAGAAGGCCTAGGCGGAGACTCATAGTCTATCTCTCCCGGGTCATCACTATCTGCTGCTAAGTCCACCTTAGGAATAGGAGGGTGGGGTCCGGGCTCCACTATCATCACTTCATCCTTACTGTTAGAGCTTATGTCTATCACCATAATCGGGGTGGCTCAATGATCTGGACCTCGTCCTCACTGCTATCCTCCATAGGGTTAATCTTGCCATCACTGTCACTCTCCATAGGGATAACCTCATCATCACTGTTATCCACCATAGGGATAACTGGCTGAGGGGCAGGTTGGGGAACTAGAAGGTCCTCCGGGTCTAGAAAGATAGGCGGCTGCCACTGCTACCCTTTCCTCGCTGTCCTAAGCAGTGTAACCATCCTACAGCATCAACAAGATAGGTTAGATAAAGATTTAAACTTAAATCAATAGAATATATATCATCAATATTTGCCTATAACCTAGGCTCTGATACCACTTGTAACACCCCACTACCTAGGCCCACTAGGGCAGGGGATGTCGCCCTGTCTAAAGGACAAGAGGTCTTTATAACTAGGTCACACAAATAAAAATTGGGGAATAAAAATAATACTTGAACTTAAAATTTATTACATCCCAAAAAAAAAAATACAATAAATCCATGAATAAATTCAAGAATACCCAAAACAAATCCATAATAACATTCATCCACCCTCATCTTCCCCGAAACATTACACAAAATAAATTATTAGAAAATCTTCCAAAGCAGGCAATATCAAGCTACTCACCCCCACAGCAGGACCGACCTGAAATCATGGTAAAAATGGTGGTGAGACAGAAATCTAGTAAGTCCGTGTGTGTTTAAGTGTAGGGTGAGAACAGTTCCTGAATGCAAAGTATAAAATTCTTTATAAGAGATCACTGGTAAGCAATAAACATCCGTCAAAACCAAGAGTGGTGTTTTAGCTTTTCCAACCATATATAATTTAGAAAATCAACCACTCAAAAGAAAGAATTGCGGGTTACCACACGTTGGGTCCCATAACTGAATGGTCAGCATGCCACACTTTGTGCATACCGCCGGTCAGAATGCCACACTTTGTACAAACTGACAAAAGTAGGTGATTGGCCCATTGGGTAAGATACTTCTCCTTCTCTATACCCAAACAACAACCGGGTGTCCATTCCGGCAAAACACAGTCACTTGACTGAAAAGAACACTGCTAGCTCGGACCGGCACGACCTACTGGACTGACGTCCTATCAGGGAAGGACTCACCCCTCAGAGGTGGCCACCTACTGAGAGACTTACCCTAACCCCTCAAAGACTAGCCCTAGTAGTCACCTTTATTGAGTACTCAACGTAACGTATCCCACTTGGGATAAATGAACAAACACAGTTCCACATGAACATGGCAATTAAGGGTTTCCAAAATCTTTGTCAAAAACAGTTTCAGAAAGAGTTCTGAGTTTGAGTAAATCTGCTTATTAAATTTCAAATAACTCATCTGGCGAAAAAAAAAACAGGAGATAACCCTGAATTGCCTTTACAAAAATGAGTGTCCATGCACTCTACATTTGGCTTGTCATAATTAAACATTTTTCAACAATCAGGTTTTTATGCAGGAGCTTACCAGATCCTCGCTCACAACAATAGGTCTCCAACAGCTTACCTAACCCCGCATGGCAAAAACAAACTACAATCAATCTCAAGCCACAATCCACTTCCTCAATTTTAAATCAACTCAACTTACTACTACCATGATCCTAGTGTCCCAAGCTCTAAGGCCAAACAATAAATAAATAGGTTTATAAGTTGAACCTAATTTGATATTTAAATAATTAATGGTTTGGGAAATAAATTCTAATAAGTTGAAAGTCTAAATCTTGTTAAGAAAAATTTAGAGTTTATTTGATCAAGAGTCCTAGGTAGTATTAAATAAAATAATGATTTGTTAATAACTTCGTTGTTAAAAAAAAAAATAATTGATAGCCAAAATTAGTTAAAAATAAATTTAATGAGTCTTGCTTGATCAATAGTAGATAAATTCTTAATGTGTTTTAATTAAAAGATAATAATTAAATTTTTAGTAATAAATATTTTATTAATTATAATTATTTCCATAAAAGGCTTTAATTGATTTCAATATTTTAAATAATATCTATACATTTTATTTTGCTAGCGAAAATTATTATTTACTTGACTAAAATATCCCTTATATATATAAAGTCCAAATCTACCCTTCCTAGGGTTTTTTCGAAATTACTAGCAAAATTATATTATTAAATATTTTATTCATGAAATAAAAATTAACATAGGGACAACTAGATCATGATTAAATTTCTATTGCTAACCACAATCAAGAACATATACAATCCTTCAATTCATCAAATCATCCAAATCATGCATATAAGCATAAATCTAAATTTATCAAGACATGATCTAACCTCTACTAGCATAAATATGGCCATGGCTTCAATAATCCAACATGAATATAAGTCTTAATCACCAATGGTGACATAAACTCTAGCATACTTCATCACAAATACTACCTATGACATGGAAACATGCATCAAACCCCAAATCATCATTCAATCAAACAATATAATCCTTCCATGCATAAATCCCATCTCATTCACAATCATACGTATATTCATGCTTCAATCTCAACAATACATACTCAAATCCTATCACAATCCACATACTATCAACATCATCCTAGAGACATGAATTTAGAATTTAAAAGAAAGATTGAAAGGACTTACTTGGTTGAGGGATGCCTTGAAGGAGTTTAGAAAGGATCTCAACTCCTAGATGCCTAAAATCGTCCAAAAAGGGTGGAGGGAGCATGGCCATGGAAGAAGAAGCCATCCGGCCAAGAGATAGAGTGTCGGCCATGAGAGAGAGAGAGAGAGAGAAAGTGTGTGTGTGTGTGTGTGTGTGAGTGAGTAAGAGAGAGAGAGAGAGAGAAAGAGACCATTAGCTTGTCTATTCACATATATTCTCACTAGAGATCAAGATTGGAGAAGGTGAAGTTGTTAGAACAAACCTACCTTGAAGGTGTTCTTGAACCTTCACAGAATTTTCAGGTTTTCATCCGAATTAGCGAGTTGATTTGTGGAGTTTGATGTTAAGAATGGTGTTGATGGACTCATGGCGGTGAGTAGGTCAAATCTGGAGATTTTAGAGATGGTTTGAAGTGGTTTGGAGGGGTATTAGGTGAAAGGAAGAAGTAGGTGTTCTTGGTGTAGTGTGTGTGTTCTTGAAGGTTGAAGGAATTTGTGAGATTGTAGTTTGTAGCTACCAAAATTCTGTGAGAACTAGGGCTAGCCGAATTTCTGTAGGGTTTAAGAAGATGATTCTCTAATTTGGAAGGAAAAAGGAAATGTTAGTTGTTAAAATCCTCGAAGAATATTTTTAGAAAGCAATTTTGGAAACTAAATAACCTAGAACATCTTTGGAAGTCTGCCATGGTGACTGTTTTGAGCAGAATTTCGGTGGGATTAAAGCTGAGTTAAGGAAGCTTATGGTGGCTGAAAACAAGGTGCATAATGGTGGAGAAAAAGTCTGGTTATTTGAGGGATATATTATGAAAGGTTGCTAAACTATGGTGGCTGGAAATTTGGTAATCAATCAAGTATAATTGCAGGGATTTGTTGGAGAGATTTTCGGGCAGCCATGTCTGAATTTCGTGCAGAAGCTTAAGGGGAATAATGGAGCTCAGTTAATGGAGGTTTAAGGGAAGTTTATACAGAACAAGGATGGTGTTTCAACTGGAAGAGAATTAGGAAACAAAGCTGGACAGTGGACTGCACAGAATTTTCGCTGAGCTGAAATTTTTGGACAATTTTTCGGCTGCCATTTTCCAGCCAACTTGCAGAGAGTTTGAAGGGGAATTTTAGAGGCTATCAAGGCTGGTTTCCAGCCTTCTTCATGGAGGAAAAACATGGCTATGGTGCTGAATAAAATCTGGAAGAAAACAGCTTGGTTTTGGACTCTCAAAGTTGCGATTTGTACAGGAATTTTTGCTGGTTTCGCTCCATCTTTGGCCAGTCCGAAAATGGCGAAGAACTTCAGTTTGTAAGCTAATCCGAAAGACCATTTTTCTGGTAGCATTTGGGAGGGAATGTTAGATAAGAATCTCGACACCTTGATGGGTCAATAAGCTGTAGAATTTTCAGTTCATTCCAAGAAGGAAGATGAACTAGCTAGAGTGAATATTTAGCAAGCTCACTAGAAGGATTTTTCCTCTTGGAATCTCCTACAACTCTTCCACATTTTCAGACCATAAGAAGCCTTTCACTAAAGACATTTTAATCCTACAAAGCCACAGCACTTTACTGAAATCTCTGGAGAGAAAATGGCTAGAACAACTTGATCAAACTAATGAGTTGAGAAATAAGGATAATCAAAGATCAAGGAAAATGAATTCCCTCTTAGGAAATTCGAATAGGCCAAGGGAGTAGAATGAGAATGCTCCTAACATGTCTCTCTTAGGACATCATCACTACCCTATTCTAAGCACCTAAGGCCGAAATTATTACTTCGCAAGCAAAAATAAAATTTAACCAAGCTAAAGCTCCCATGATGGAATTTGAACACAAGACCTCAAGAATTAATCCCAAAGCTCTAACCACTAAACCACAACAACTCTTATTGTTATTTTCACTAGAAAATTATTTCCTATCTAATCCTCATGCTATCTTCTTATTTTCACTTTAAGCAAAAATTACCATTTTGCCCTTCTCTCTCAATACTCATCAACAAGCCTCCAAGACATTAAAACTCAAATCCAAGGCACATAAAATCATATAAAAAATATATTTAATCATGCAATAAAGTATGATATGCATCCCAACCCCCTTACTCTAAGGTTGGTTTTGACTGGGGTTTCACATCCTCCCCTCCTTAGAAGAATTTCGTCCCGAAATTTAAGCATTCCTCTATTTCAACTCGGGATACTTCCGTTTAACCCATTCTTTCGACTCCCATGTGGCATCCTGTGAGCCATGATGCTCCCACTGAACATTAACCATTGGTATCTGTTTATTCCGGAGAGTCATGACACTGCGGTCCAATATCGGTATAGGCTTCTCCATATAGCTCAAGTCTGGCTGTAATGCTAACGGTTCATCATTCAATACATGACCGGAATCCGTATTATACTTCTTCAATTGTGACACATGAAGCACATTATGGATACCCGTCAACCCATCCGACAGGTCCAATAGGTAAGATACCGGTCCAAACAAAAGACATGGAAATTTAAAATACTAAGTGGGAGAGGGGTTCCAACGGGCCCACGGCTTCCATCACGATCCTCATTAGAGATCGTGGCTCCCCTCGCGTCACCCTGGGAGTGAACCCGTATAGGATAGGGATACCACAAGGATCTAGATCTAATGGATGGATATAATTAATAACCCGGAGCAAGTACTCTGATCGGCTAGCCCCTCGTTGGAGGTTATAATGCGAGGAATGTCCAAAGGAAATAAGAAGAAACGGCCATCCCCTCGATGGAGTTATCTTGTAGATCATTACTTAGAAGAGAAATTAATTTGTGGTGGTTGACACACTTAGCTTAGAAAACTGTTAATCTTCCGAAGAGGCTATGTCAGTTTTCCTAAGAGCCAAATTGATCATTATTAGTTTGGATAATAAGGATAAAGTGCACATATTCATTTTGTTTTCACAAACTGAATCTTTTTCTTTTATTTTTTGATTTTTCAGAGATGGTGGGAGGTTCTTTTAGTCCATTAGTCATTATTCTCCGGGAGAATAAGTTAATGGGACCAAACTATGCGGACTGAAAAAGGAACTTAGACCTAATACTTACAGCGGAGGAGTATAAGTATGTCTTGTATGAAACCTGCCCTGTAATCAGGGAGGGTTCCACCGTCGAGGAGCGTGAGGTTGAGAAGGCATGAAAGAAGGCTGACGAGATGGCTCGTTGTTACATGTTGGCCTCCTTGTCTAATGTGCTCCTATCCCAACATGAGCACATGACCACTGCGTATGACATAACCCAATCATTAGCCATGATGTTTGCGGACAAGAGCCGGCCCGCAAGGCAGGAGGCTCTTCAAACCATCATTAACACTAAGATAGCTGAGGAAGCATCAATCAGAGAGTATATGCTCAAGATGATTGCTGCTTTCGAGAAGGCAGAAATCTTAGGGACTGTCATAGCCAAGTGGACATGGTTCTCGAATCTCTATCAGGTTACTTTACTTAGTTCAAGTTACACTATAACATGAACAAGCTGAACATGGGTTTGACTGAGTTGATGAAAGAGCTCCAGATAGCAGAGAAGGTCATGAAGCCACAGTCAAAGGCTATGATTGCCAAGGCTTCATCTTCTAGGACTGGGCCCAAGACCAAAAAGTTCAAGAAGAAGAAGGGGAACGCAGCGGGACAGCCCAAGACCCAGCCCAAAGATAAACCCAAGGGCATGTGCTTTAAGTAAGGACTGAAGGGACACTGGAAAAAGGAGTGTCTAGATATTCTAGCAAAGAAAAACCCTACAGGTAATATTTTCTATCTAGAGTCTATATCAATGGTTGGATCAACATCTACTTGGATTGTTGATTTAGGAGCCACTGATCACATCTGTAACTCCTTGCAGGGGTTGAGAAAGATAAGAAGACTCCAGAATAGCGAACATGGACTACGTGTTGGAAATAGAGCACAAGTTTGGGCCTTTGCAGTGGGAGAGCTGGATCTTGTTTTTTATTGTAATAGAATAGTGGTTTTGAAAGATATTTTATATGTACCTGGATTTAGACAGAATTTGATTTCGGTTGCAAAACTAATAAAACAAGGATACTCTGTATCTTTCTATTCTGGTATTTCTATCAGTAGAGATGGAGAAATTTTATGTACAAGGCACGTGTATGGGAATCTATTTTTCTTAAACCCTATTAACAATCAATTAAATAACGCTTAATCTAAACCTTTAACAAAGAAGAGAAAGACCAATGTCAATGACTCATATCTTTAGCATCTAAGGTTGGGTCATATCAACTTAATTAGGATTCAGATGTTGATCCATGATGGGTCTTGGGCTCATTGAGATTGAAAAATTGGCAACAGTATGAGTCCTGCCTGTTGGGAAAGATGATCAAAAGGTCATTTGCCCCTAAGGCGAATAGAGCCAATGAGGTATTGAGTCTTGTTCACACTGATGTGTGTGTCCCTTTGTCTACACCAGTTAGAGGAGATTTTGAGTACTTCATCACTTTCACGGATGATTGTACAAGGTTTGGTTACGTTTACTTGATGAGACGCAAGTCTGACTCATTTCACAAGTTCAAAGAGTTTAAGGCTAAAGTGGAGCGTCAGACAGGTAAATTTATCAAGGTCTTACGATCGGATCGTGGTGGAGAGTACCTCCTTGGTGAATTCAATGACTACATGGTACATCATGGGATAGTATCCCAACTCTCTATGTCGGGGACGCCCCAGCAGAATAGAGAAGCTGAGAGATGGAATAGGACATTGATGGCAATAGTCCGAAGTATGATGTCTCATGCTACTCTTCCAGTATCTTTTTGGGGATATGCCCTGGAAACAATGGCATACATTCGAAACTTGGTGCCTTCCAAGTTAGTACCTAGGACTCCCTATGAGATGTGGACTGGGCGTAAGCCAAGTCTGAATCATCTCAGGATATAGGGTTGTCCAGCTTATTTACTGGTCAAGTGAGACAAGTTGGAACTAAGGTCAGAATGATGCTATTTTGTTGGGTATCCAAAAGGGACAAAGTGTGGTTACTTTTTTCATCCTAAGGAGCAGAAGTACTGGTTAGTACCAATACTAGATACTTAGAAGATGATCAAAGTACTTCCACGAAAGGTTCAACCAGGATGAAACTATAGGAGAAGTTATCTTCAGAAGTAACTTCTTCTGACCTGATTGTGGAACAAAAAGAGGCACAACCTTAAGAGCTTATACATATGGAGCCTCGTCATAGTGGGAGGGTGTCTAGGGTTTCGGAGAGATGGACTGGAGAAGCTTTCGAGCTAGTCCCCGACCGTCAGGAATAAGACTCCACTAGACACGAGGAGGCTATTGCTGATGCCGATGTAAATCTGAGACATGAAGTAATGAAAGCCGAGATTAAGTCTATGTATCTCAATCAGGTTTGGGATCTTATAACTTCACCGGAAGGGATAAAACCCATAGGGTGTAAGTGGGTATACAAGAGAAAGAGGGGAGTAGATGGGAAGGTGGAAACCTTCAAAGTTAGGTTTGCGGAGAAAGGGTATACTCAGAAAGAGGGAATCGACAATGAGGAAACCTTTTCTCCAGTAGCCATGCTTAAGTCCATCCGTATCCTCCTTGCCATCGCATGTCATTATGACTACGAGATATGAAAATTGGATGTTAAGACGGCATGTTTAAATGGCCATTTTAGTGAAGACATCTATATGTCCCAACCAGAAGGTTTTATTGCTAAGGGCCAAGAGCATATGGTTTGCAAGCTTAAGAAGTCTATTTATGGACTTAAGCAGGCATCAAGGGCATGGAACATTCGTTTCGATGAGACTGTAAAGTCTTATGGTTTTGTTCAAAACGAGGATGAATCGTACAGATATAGGAAGCTTGATGGCATTAATATGATTTTTCTTGTCTTGTTTGTGGATGATATTCTACTCATTGGAAATGATGTAGGGTCATTATTATCTACAAAGATTTGGCTGTCTGGTCAATTCAGTATGAAAGACTTGGGAGAAGCTAGCTACGTTCTTGTGATTAGACTTCTTAGAAATATGAAGCTAAGAATGTTAGGATTATCCCAAGCGGCATACTTTGACAAGATGCTAGCCAGGTATAGCATAGACTCATGCAAGGGAGCTCTAATTCCTAACAGACATAGGTTGTCATTTTCTTCAAGGAACTGTCGTAAGTCTAAGAAGAAAAGGACAGAATGAGTAGGATTCCCCACGCTTCGGCTATGGGAAGTCTCTTGTATGCCATGCTGTGCACTAGGCCAGATATCTGCTTTGCCGTAGGCTTGGTTAGTAGATATCAGTCAAACCCTGGGAAGGTTCAATGGCAAGCTGTAAAGCATATTCTCAAGTACCTCAAGGGAATGAGAGATTATATACTGGCTTACAGGGCTGATGACTTGGTTCCTTCAGGATACACAGACTCAGACTTCCAGGCAGATAAGGATGAGAGAAAATCTACTAGTGGATATATCTTCACCTTGTCTGGAGGAGCTATTTCGTGGAGGAGCATCAAGCAATCTTGCATTGCTGACTCAACCATGGAAGCTGAGTATATGTCAGCTTCGAAGGCATCCAATGAAGCAGTATGGCTCCAGAAGTTCCTTTCAGAACTTGGAGTCGTGTCACATATGGACAGGCAGATTGTGACGTATTGCGACAACACTGGAGCATCATCACAATCAAAAGAACCCAGGAACCATAATAGGGGGAAGCACATCGAGAGGAAATACCACCTGATCTGAGATTTCATCTAGAAATAGGAAGTCGTGGTGGAACATATTGCCTTTGAGAACAATCTAGCAGATCCATTCACCAAGCCTTTAGCAGAGGGAGCCTTCAAGAGACACTCAGACGCCATAGGGGTGGGCACCTACGGACTTACTTAATCTTAGAGTGCAAGTGAGAGATTATTGGGATGTATGCCCTCTTACACTAGCTTTCTAATGTAAAAATCAAATGTTTTAATAAAAGAATTTATTTTCAGAAATTGTTTGTGAATTAACAATTTTATTTGTGCACAATTACGTTTGGAAAAGAACCATTGTGTTTAAGTAAGTTGTCCATGTGAATGGAGGTCTTTCACTGTAAGGTATGGATCACGGATTACTTTTGTTCTTAACCGATTTATGAGAATGGGAATCTCATATGTTTAGGTTATTATGTTATGAATTCTAAATGGGGAATGGCTTAACTTTAGCCAGTGAGTAGTCCACTCACTTCATGACATAAGCGTATTTCGAATACGTAAAACAGGACCTATAGTAGTAGTTTCTTAAAAGTACTATATGGTAGAAACCTAGACTACTACCGCTACAACGTGAACTAGTACTCTACGACTTGAATATGAGTTGGTGGTCTGACGAAGCTGGAAGCATATACTTTGATATGCTATAGTTGAGGATCTATCATAGGGCCAATATACTTGCATATGTGTGACTAGTTAGTTAAGACAGACTTGTCAAGATAGTTTCTATACTATATTACCCCTTGTGGTTGTCTGAATGATCTAAATATCCAGGGCCCTTGGAAACATGACTTGGATGTTTGTTTTAGGTTAGCTCCCTTGGAAAGCAAAAACAATTCAGAAGTCGTGGATCATTGGACTGGAGGCCTAAGGATGGTAAATGTCATTTAGAGAGATGTTAGTACACTTCTTCCTCTCTAAATGTACAACTATGTATAGAGGGGTATTTTAATCATTACACCTGTAGGTCGGAGACTTTGCTAATGCAATATTGTCCTTAGGGTCAATATTTCCTTTTGTGATATTAGGAAATATTTAAAGTGCAAAATACAGCTATTTATATGGTAATGGTATTTTGGTCATTTTAGTAGCCAATGCGGCGTGTCTTTTGGTCCTCTGTATAGACCGTGAGTCCTAAGTAATTGATCTAAAATTAAATAGATTTTATTTTATTTAAGTAGCCTGATTTAATTATCAGGCTAGAATAAAATAAAGGTCCGTGGAGCGAGAATTAATTAAATTAGTTTGGTGGGTTAATTAATTATTCAGGATTTTGGCCCAATTTGAATAATTACGGATTAACCTGGGACTAATCTGATTTAGGCTTATTTAATTGGACTGGTTCATTTGGGGGAATATCTCACGGCCACTTGTAGGAATTACTACTCGAGAAGTCCTTGGCCAAGATGATTGTGTATTGGAAATAGTTCCAATTGATACACATCTAGAGTAGTGGGTTCCTTGTACAAGTACTATTGTATTCGGGCCAGAATTAATTCTGGAGGGAATTGGCACTAATTCTGTTCTCTAAACCGAATGAGATATTATATGGTGAAAGGAGTTAGTTGCACTGAAGTTTGTTATTTAAGGGTTCATGTCAACCCACTTGACTTCCTCGACTCTTGGGTTGTCATGATGTGTTGCTAGATACCGCTCATGATCTGGAAATATAGATTTATAAATTGATGAATTAATAAACCAATCCTGATTAGAATTAATCGGATTAATTCTAATTAATTATGGATTATTAATCTCAAAGACGTTTGGATTAATTCATGTTCTCTACCAATTGACTGGGAAACCTAATAGGTCACACACAATAGAGGATTATGTACTCAAGATGTTATTTGATAATATAGTGGTGTTGATTGGGAGAAAGAGAAGTTGTTGTGGACAAATTATAATAACTTATAATTTGTGATCCAAGTTGTAATTGAGAGAACTTAATATTTTCAATTACAATTAGGGAATTCTAATAGGATTAGAATTCTCAGTTTTGAGGGGATTTTTTGTGTGACATATTAACAAGACACATGAAACCCTAGCTGATGGTTGAGACATATGAAAACCAGCAACCACAAAATCTTTCTCTTCTCTTCTCTCTCTCGTTTTTGCTGAAAACGAAAACAACCCTAGCCGCCATCTTTTTCTGGTAGCATAGAAATTTTGGTGATTGAGTACTCCTCTATGTGGATTACTATTAGAGATAATCACACACTGTGATTATAGTGGTTAGACGTCCAACTCTCGTGGAGTTTGCACAAGAGGATTGTTAGATCGCGCCTCGACTTGAAGAAGAAATTTTTATTTTTTGGATGATCACCCAAAGGTAAAAAGCTATAACCTTTATTGTGTTTATGTCTTGTTTTCCACACATAGATGGGTCCTAGGATGGTATCTCGTTTTATTTTCCACTACGCCGTATAGGATACGAGCTAGAGATGCCCAACAGAGCTGACCTTTTGAGAAATTGTTTGTGAATTTTTTTGTGTATAATTTTGTTTGGAAAAGACCCATTGTGTTTAAATAAATGATCCATGTGAATGGAGGCCTTTCACAGTAAGGTATGGATCATAGGCTATTTCAACACATAAACATTTGTTCTTAACCGATTGATGTGAATGGGAATCTCATCATGTTTAGATTATTATGTTATGAATTCCAAATGGGAAATAGCTTACCTTTAGCCAATGAGTAGTCCACTCACTTCATGACATAAACGTACTTCGAATACGTAGAATATGACCTATAGTAGTGGCTTCTAAAAGTATTATATGGTTGAAATCTAGACTACTACCACTATAGCGTGGACTAGTACTCTACGACTTGAGTATAACTTGGTGGTCTGACGAAGCTAGAAACAAATAATTTGATATGATATAATTGAAGTTCTATCATAAAACTAATATACTTGCATATTGGGTTTATGTAACTAGTTAGTTAAGACAGACTTGTACAAGATAGTTTCTACACTATATTACCCCTTGTGATTGTCTCAATGATCTAAGTATCCAGGGCCCTGGGAAACATGACTTGGATGTTTGCTTGAGGATAGCTTCCTTGCAAAGTGGAAACACTCCACGAAGTCGTGGGTCATTGGACTAGAAGCTTAAGGATGGTAGATGTCATTTAGAGAGATGTTAGTACACTTCTTTCTCTCTAAATGTACAGCGATGTGTAGAGGGGTATTTTAGTCATTTCACCTGTAGGTCGATGACTTTACTAATGCAGCATTGTCCTTGGAGTCAATATTTCCTTATGGTGATATTAGAAAATATTTAAAATAAAAAATACATCTATTTATACTGTATGGGTATTTTGGTCATTTTAGTAGCCAAGGGATGTGTCTTTTTGGTCCTCGGAATAGCTCATAAGTCCTAATTATTTTTGGGTTGAAGAACTGGTCTCAGTTGAGAGGGTTTTATTTTATTCAGGAAGTTTAATTTATTATTTGACTAGAATAAAATAAATTAAGAGAAATTTATTATTTGGTTTAATTAGTTAATTAATTATTCAGGGCCTAGGTCCAGTTTGAATAATTAGAAAAATTATCCTGGACTTAAACTAGAGGAAAATAATTAATACTTAATTATTTGTTGAGTTATTTATTTAATTAAGCCTAAGAAATAAATAATTAAAGTATAATTATTTTTTAGTTCATTTGGGCTCATTAATTATTTATTGGGATATTTATTTAACCCTAAGGAATAAATAATTAATGTTTATTATTTTGGGCTTTTCGGGTCCAAAAAAATAATAAATATTATTTTGGCCCAATAGCTTGGATTATAGGGTTTTTTCGGACATAGTTCAGAAGAGTTTAAGGAGAAGCCAAAATTTACTTTGTTAATAATATTCGGGTGTTTGAAATATTAAATCCCGGGGATGTTATTATTATCAAAATAATTATTTTGGTTTCATGACTCTTGGCTCTTTGTGTGGAAAAATTAAAAGGCTCTCTCTCTCATGACCCTCTGTCTCCTGTGATATTTTCTCTTCACTGGCTTTTGGTTTTTCTTCATTAGTTTTTGGTTTACATAAGAAGCCAAGAAAGCCAACCAAGGGAGAGAAAAAATCTGAGGCTCTTCTCACTTAAAAATCTGTGTTCACCAACAAGGATAGGAAGGGCCATATTTTGAGAGCTAAAAAGCCAAGCATTCATTACACCGGAGAAGAATTACTGGTACCGGAGGTTTCATTCCACAAGAGGAGGAAGCCGTTTTTCAGTGAATCAATCTACTCTACCACAATCTTTAAGGTTTAAGGCACTGAGATGTATGATTTTAAAGCTTCCATGCTGCTGTTATGCTCTGTTTATGATTTTTCTCTCCATTTTTGTTCCTCCTGTAGCATGCCCCTCTGTTTTCCAATTCCCACAAGTGGTATCAGAGCATGTGATTTGATTGGCTCAGGGAGCATGTTAGTTAATAAAAATGGAGAAGATCATTATTTGGTGCTTAAACCTGTGATCCTTCGCTGTTTTGGTATGGGATAGACATTTCTGTAAGCTTCATTGTGGAAGCATAGGATGTTCTGTAATTTTTGTCCTTGAGAATTTGATCGTGTAAACCCAATTTAGAAGGGTATAGGCGGTTGTGGTTTTGGTTTGGATGAGTTTTTTTAATGAAAAATGTCCAAAGAAGCTGCAGAAGAAACTGCAGGAAAAATGCCAAAGAAACCCAGAAGAAAAATTCACGGAGAAGAAGAATACAGTTGCTAAGCCGCCGGTGGAGCCGAGCCCCTGCCTCCCTTTTGTGTCTGGAGCCGATGCCTACAGACTCGAGCCGATTGCAAATTGCAAATTTGCAATTCGCGCGCGGATCTGCAGAGCAAACCAGGCAAACACGTAGGTCAACGGTAGAGAGGAGCTGGGCATGGGTCGCTGGTTGCGGAGCTCCTCCACGGGCTGGAGTCGGGGCGATTTGCTGCGGCTGGTGCACCGAGGCAGCGGTGGACAGCAGAGCAATTGGGCTCTGATCCGGTGCGGCGGGTATACGCGGACTGGCTTTTTTTTTGCAATTTTTTTATTTTTTTATTTTTCGTTTTGGGTCACATACCAGGCGAAGTTAATATTTTTGCAATATTTTATATTCTTGGAATATATTTGCATGAAAAAATATTAGTAAAGGATTTTAAGATGAAACAAGATCATTAATTAATTAATTAATGTGTTTAATTCTATTATTTGGGCACTTAGGTTTAAAAAATAGAAAAGCATGAAAATGTTTACTGTTTTCTGGCATGATATTTTTTTGTGTACCTATTTGCGCGGTTTCTCAAAGTCCAAAGTCTTTGGGAATATTTTTGCAAGGAAAACATTTTTCTTTAAAAATTAAATGATTTTTTTAACTTGAACAAAAATTAATCCTTTGATATTTTCTCAAATGTTTCAAGCCTTGACATTAAAAATATATTGGATTTAGATATTTTTGTAATTTAAAATAGAAAGCCATTTTATTTTATTTTGCACAAGAAAAATTATTTTGTTAAATAAACTTGAGACCAAAGTCTCTAGAAAGTTTTAATTCAAAAATTTTTTAAATCATTAAGTTTTAACTTAAATAAAATTAGTCCATGGAAAAATCTCTCAAAGGATATAATCCTTGACATAGAGATTTTAATGGATTTAGATATTTTTTTTTAAGTTAAGGAAAAACTTAATGGAAATTTCAAAATGATATTTTTCTGAAAAACTTTATTTTAAAAGACTAAGTGGGAGAGGGGTTCCAACGGCCCAACGGCTTCCATCACAATCCTTATTAGAGATCATGGGTCCCCTCAAGTCACCCTGGGAGTGAACCCGTATTGGATGGGGATACCACAAGGATCTAGATCTAATGGGAGGATGTAATTAATAACTCGGGACACGTACTATAATCGGCCAGCCAACGTTGGAGGTTATAGTGGGAGGAATATCCATAGGAAATGAGAGGAAACGGCCATCCCCTCGTTGGAGTTATCCTCTGGATCATTATCTAGAAGGGAAATTAATTTGTTGTGGTTAATACACTTCGCTTAGGGAATTGATAATCTTCCTAAGAAGCTATGTCAGTTTTCCTAAGAGCCAAATTAATTTCTGTGCAAAAATTTGTTTTCACAAACTAAATCCTTTCTTTTATTTTTTGATTTTTCAGAAATAGTGGGAGGTACTTTTAGTCCTTTAGCCGTTATTCTTCGCTAGAATAAGTTAACGGGACCAAACTATGTGGACTGGAAGAGGAACCTGGACAAAATTCTCACAGCCGAAGAGTATAAGTAGGTTCTTTGCGAGACCTGCACTGTGATCGAGAAAGGTTCCACCAACGAAGATTGAGAGACTGAGAAGGCATGGAAGAAGTCTGATGAAATGGCATGATGCTATATGTTAGCCTCCATGTTTAATGTGCTCCAGTCAAAACACGAGCACATGACTTCTGCGTATGACATTAGTCAATCATTGGCCACTATGTTCGCGGACAAAAGTCGGCCCGCAAGGCAGGAGGCTCTTCGAACTATAATTAGCACAAAGATGGCAGATGGAGCATCAGTCAGGGAGAATATGCTCAAGATGATTGCTGCTTTCGAGGAGGCAGAAATCTTAGGAGCTATCATTGACCCCGAGAGCCAAGTGGACATGATTCTCGAATCTCTACCGAGTTCCTTTACTCAATTCAAACTAATTTACAATATGAACAAATTAAACATGAGTTTAATTGAGTTGATGAAAGAACTCTAAATGGCAGAGAAGGTCATGAAGCCACAATCAAAGGCCATGATTGCTAAGGCTTCTTCCTCAAGAATTGGGTCTAAGCCTAAGAAATTCAAAAGGAAGAAGGGATACGCAGTAGCCCAGCCCAAGACCTAGCCCAAAGACAAACCTAAGGGCAAGTGCTTCAAATGTAGGAAGAAGGGACACTGGAAAAAAAGAGTGTCTAGATCTTCAAGCCAAGAAAAACCCCACAGGTAATGATTTCTATCTAGAATCTATATCAATAGTTGGATCAACTTCTACTTGGATTGTTAATCCAGGAGCCACTAATCATATCTATAACTCCTTGCAGGGGTTTAGAAAGATAAAAAGACTCAACAAGGGCGAACACGGATTATGCGTGGGAAATGGAGCACAAGTCTGGGCCCTTGCAGTAGGAGAGCTGGATCTTGTTTTTTATTGTAATAAAAAAGTGGTTTTAATAGATATTTTAAATGTACCTGGTTTTCGTTAGAATTTGATTTCAGTTGCAAAACTAATAAATCAAGGATATTCTGTATCTTTCCATTCTGGTATTTCCATCAGTAGAGATGGAGAAATTTTATGTACTGGGCACATGTATGGAAATATATTCTATTTAAACCCTATTAACAATCAATCAAATAACACTCAATCTAAACCTTTAACTAAGACGAGAAAAACCAATATCAATGACTCATATCTTTGGCATCTAAGGTTGGGTCATATCAACTCAACTAGAATTCAGAAGTTAATCCATGATGAGCCTTTGGGCTCATTGAGATTGGAAAATTGGCCTCAGTGGGAATCCTGCCTGATACGAAAGATGATCAAAAGGTCTTTTATCCCGAAGGCGGATAGAGCCAATAAGGTATTGAGTCTTATTCACACTGATATGTGTGGTTCCTTGTCTACACCAGCTAGAGGAGGTTTTGAGTACTTCATCACTTTTACGGGTGATTGTACAAGGTTTGGTTATATTTACCTGATGAGGCATAAGTTTGACTCTCTTGATAAATTCAAGAAGTTTAAGGCTGAAGTGGAGCGTCAGACAGGTAAATTAATCAAGACCTTACGATCGGATCATGGTGGAGAGTCCCTCTTGGGTAAATTCAAGAACTACATGGTACATCATGAGATAGTATCCTAGCTCTCTCCGTCGGGGACACCCCAGCAGAACGGAGTAGCAGAAAGAAAAAATAGGACATTGATGGAAATGGTCCGAAGCATGATGTCACAAGTCTGACTCTTCCAATGTCTTTTTGGGGATATGCCCTAGAAACAGCGGCATACATTCTGAACTTGGTTGCTCTAAGTCAGAACCTAGGACTCCCTATGAAATATGGAGTGGGCGTAAGCCAAGTCTGAATCATCTCAGGATATGGGGTTGTCCAGCTTATGTACTGGTCAAGGGAGATAAGTTAGAACCAAGATCAGAATTATGCTATTTTGTTGGGTATCCAAAAGGGACAAAGGGTGGTTACTTTTATCATCCTAAGGAGCAGAAGGTACTAGTTAATACCAATGCTAGATACTTAGAGGATGACCAAAGCACTTCCATGAAATGTTCAACTAGGTTGGAACTCGAGGAGAAGTTATCTTTAGAATCAACTTCTTCTGACCCGATTGTGGAACAAGAAGAGGCACAGCCACAAGAGCCTGTACATATGGAGCTTCGTCGTAGTGGAATAGTGTCTAGGGTTCCAGATAGATGGACTAGAGAAGCCTTTGACCTGGTCTCTGACCATCAGGAATAAGATCCCACTAGATACGAGGAAACTATTGCTGATGCCTATGCAAATTTATGGTATAAAGTAATGAAAGCCGAGATTAAGTGTATGTACTTCAATCAAGTTTGGGATCTTGTAGCTTCACCAGAAGGGATAAAACCCAGTGGGTGTAAGTAGGTGTACAAGAGAAAGAGGGGAGCGGATGGGAAGGTAGAAACCTTCAAAGCTAGGCTTGTGGCGAAAGGGTATACTCATAAAGAGGGGATCGATTATGAGGAAACCTTTTCCCCGGTCCATCCGTATCCTTCTTACCATTGCATGTCATTATTACTACGAGATATGGCAAATAGATGTCAAGACGGCATTTTTAAATAGCCATCTTAGCAAAGACATCTATATATCCCAACCAGAAGGTTTTATTACTGAAGGCCCTAAACATATGGTTTGCAAGCTTAAGAATTCCATTTATGGACTTAAGCAGGCATTGAGAGTGTGGAACATTTATTTTTACGAGACTGTAAAGTCTTACGATTTCATTCAAAACGAGGATGAACCATGCGTGTAAAAGAAACTTGAAGGCATTAATGTGGTTTTTCTTGTCTTGTATGTGGATGACATTCTACTCATTGGAAATGATGTAGGGTCATTGTCATCTACAAAGGTTTTGCTATCTAGTCAATTCAATATGAAGGACTTGGGAGAAGCCAGCAACATTCTCGGCATTCGACTTCTTAGAAATAGAAAACAGAGAATGTTAGGATTATCCCAAGCCGCATACATTGACAAGATACCGGTCAAGTACAGCATGGACGCATGCAAGGGAACTCTAATCCCTTCCAGACATGGGTTGTCACTTTCTTCAGGGGACTGTCCTAAGTCTCAAGAAGAAAAGGACAGAATGAGTAGAATTCTCTACGCTTCGGCTGTGGGAAGTCTCATGTACACCATGCTGTATACTAGGCCAGATATCTGCTTTGTCGTAGGGTTAGTTAGCAGATATCAGTCAAACCCTGGGGAGGTTCATTGGCAAGCTGTAAAGCATATTCTCAAGTACATCAAAGGAACGAGAGATTATATGCTTGTCTACAGGGATGATGATTTAGTTCCTACCGGATACACAAACTCAGACTTCTAGGCAGATAAGGATGAGAGAAAATCTACTAGTGGATATGACTTCCCCTTGTCTGGAGGAGGAATTTCATGGAGGAGTATCAAGTAATCTTGCATTGCTGACTCAACAATGGAAACTGAGTATGTGGCAGCTTCGGAGGCATCCAAGGAAGTAGGTTGGCTCCGAAAATTCCTTTCAGAACTTGGAGTTGTGCCACATATGGACAGACTGGTTGTGATGTACTGCGACAACACTGGAGCAGTATCGCAATCCAAGGAACCTCGGAACCATAAGAATGGGAAGCACATTGAGAGAAAGTACCACCTGATCCGGGATTTCATCCTGAGACGGGATGTCGTGGTGGAATAAATTATCTCAGATAACAATCTAGCAGATCCATTCATCAAGCCTTTGGCTAGAGGGTCTTCAAGAGACACTTAGATGCCATTGGGGTGGGCACCTATGGACTTACCTAGTCTTAGAGGGCAAGTGGGAGATTGTTGGAATATATGCCCTCTTAGACTTAGTTTCTGATGTAAATATCGAATATTTTAATAAAAGAAATTATTTTGAGAAATCGTTTGTGAATTTATTTGTGTACAATTTCGTTTAGAAAATACCAATTGTGTTTATATAAGTGAACTATGTGAATGGAGGTCTTTCACAGCAAGGTATTGATTATGGGTTATTTAAACACATAAACATTTGTTCTTAACCGATTGATGTGAATGGGAATCTCATCATCTTTAGGTTATTTTGTTATGAATTCCAAATTGGAAATGGCTTACTTTTAGCCAATGAGTTGTCCACTCATTTAATGACATAAGTATATTTCGGATACGTAGAACAGGACCAGTAGTAGTGGTTTCCAAAAGTACTATATGGTAGAAACCTAGACTACTACCGCTACAGCGTGGACTAGTACTCTACGACTTGAGTATAAGTTGGTGATCTGACGAAGCTGGAAACATATACTTTGATATGCTATAGTTGTGGTTCTATCGTAGAACCAACATACTTGCATATTGGGTTTATGTAACTAGTTAGTTAAGATAGACTTCTACAAGACAGTTTCTACACTATATCGCCCATTGTGGTTGTCTGAATGATCTAAGTATCCAGGGCCCTTGGAAACATGACTTGGATGTTTGCCTTAGGGTAGCTCCCTTGCAAAGCAAAAACACTCCAGGAAGTTGTAGATCATTAGACTAGAAGCCTAAGGATGGTAGATGTCATTTAGAGGGGTGTTAGTACACTTCTTCCTCTCTAAATGTATGGCAATGTGTAGAGGGGTATTTTTGTCATTTCACCTGAAGGTCAAAGACTTTGCTAATGCAGCATTGTCCTTGGGGTTAATATTTCCTAATTGTGATATTAGAAAATATTTAAAATGCAAACTACATTTATTTATATAGTATGGGGTATTTTGGTCATTTTAGTAGCCAAGGCGATGTGTTTTTTTTGTCTGCGGGAATAGCCCATAAGTCCTAATTATTTTTGGGTTGAAGAACCGGTCTCAGTTGAGAGAGTTATATTTTATTCAAAAAGTCTAATTTATTATTAGACTGGAATAAAATAAATTGAGAGAAATTTATTTTCCGGTTTAATTGGTTAATTAATTATTCAGGGTCTAGGTCAAGTTTGAATAATTAGAAAAATTAACCTGGACTTAAACTAGAGGAAAATAATTAATACTTAATTATTTATTGGGTTATTTATTTAATTAAGCCCAAGAAATAAATAATTAAAGTATAATTATTTTTTGGTTCATTTGGGCTCATTTATTATTTATTGGGATATTTATTTAAACCCAAAGAATAAATAATTAATGTTTATTATTTTGGACTTTTCGGGTCCAAGAAAAATAATAAAATTTATTTTGCCCCAATAGCCTGGATCATAGGATTTTTCCGGACACAGTTCAGAAGAGGTTAGGGAGAAGCTAAAATTTACTTTGCTAATAATATTCGGGTGTTTGAAATATTAAATCCCAGGGATGTTATTATTATCAAAATAATTATTTTAGTTTCATGACTCTTAGCTCTGTATGTGGAAAAATTAAAAGGCTCTCTCTCTCATGACCCACTGTCTCTTGTGATTTTTTCTCTTCACTGGCTTTTGGTTTTTGGTTTACATAAGAAGCCAAGGAATCCAACCAAGGGACAGAAAAAATCCGAGGCTCTTCTCACCCAACAATCTGTGTTCACCAACAAGGATAGGAAGGGCCATATTCTAAGAGCTAAAAGCCAAGCATTCATTGCACCGGAGGAGAACTACCAGTACCGGAGGTATTATCCCACAAGTGGAGGAAGCCGGTTTTCAGTGAATCAATCCACTCTACCACAATCTTCAAGGTTTAAGGCACTGAGAGGTATGATTTTAAAGCTTCCATGCTACTGTTATGCTCTGTTTATGATTTTTCTCTCCATTTTTGTTCCTCCCGTAGCATGCTCCCCTGTTTTCCAATTCCCACACTTCAAACCATAATAAACACTAAGATGGCTGAGGTAGCATCAGTCAGAGAGCATATTCTTAAGATGATTGCTGCTTTTGAGGTGGCAAAAATCTTAGGTGCTGTCATTGACCCCGAGAGTCAAGTGGATATGATTCTCGAATCTCTACCGGGTTCCTTTACTCAATTCAAGTTGAATAACAATATGAACAAGGTAGACATGAATTTGACTGAGTTGATGAAAGAACTCCAGATGGCGGAGAAGGTCATGAAACAACAATTGAAGGCTATGATTGCTAAGGCTTCATTTTCTAGAACTGGGCCTAAGCCTAGAAATTTCAAGAAGAAGAAGGGTAACACAGCGACTTAGCCAAGGACCCAACCCAAAGATATGCCCAAGGGAATGTGCTTCAAATATGGACTGAAGGGGCACTGGAAAAAGGAATGTCCAAATCTTCAGGCTAAGAAAAACCCCACAGGTAATATTTTCTATCTAGAGTCCATATCAATGGTTGGATCAACTTCTACTTGGATTGTTGATTCAAGAGCCACTGATCACATCTATAACTCCTTGTTGGGGTTTAGAAATATTAGAAGACTCTAGAATGGCGAACATAGACTATGTGTGAGAAATGGAGTACAAGTTTGGGCCCTTGCAGTGGGAGAGCTGGATCTTGTTTTTTATGGTAATAGAATAGTGGTTTTGAAAGATATTTTATATGTACCTGGATTTCGACAGAATTTGATTTGGGATGTGAAACTAATAAATTAAAGATATTCTGTATCTTTCCATTCTGGTATTTCTATTAGTAGAGATGGAGAAAATTTTATGTACTGGGCACATGTATGAAAAATTATTTTTCTTAAACCCTATTAACAATTAATTAAATAACGCTCAATCTGAACCTTTAACAAGGAAGAGAAATACTAATGTCCATGACTCTTATCTTTGACATCTATGGTTGGGTCATATCAACTCAACCAGGATTCATTGGTTAATCCATGATGGGTCCTTGAGCTTATTGAGATTGGAAAATTGGCCTCAGTGTGAATCCAGCCTAATGGGAAAGATGACCAAAAAGTCATTTACCCCTAAGCCGGATAGAGCCAATGAGGTATTGAATCTTGTTCACACTGATGTGTGTGGTCCCTTGTCTACACCAGCTAGAGGAGGTTTTGAGTACTTCATCACTTTCACAGATGATTATACAAGCTTTGGTTACCTGATCAGACGTAAGTCTGACTCATTTGACAAGTTCAAAGAGTTTACGGCTGAAGTGGAGAATCGGACAGGTAAATTGATCAAGGCCTTACGATCGGATCGTGGTGGAAAGTACCTCTTTGGTGAATTGAAGGACTACATGGTACATCAAGGGATATTATCCAGCTCTCTGCGTCGGGGACCCCCTAGCAGAACGAAGTAGCTGAGAGAAGGAACAGGACATTAATAGAAATGGTCCGAAGCATGATGTCTCATTCTATTCTTCTAGTGTTTTTTTGGGGATATGCCCTGAAAACAGCAGCATACATTCTAAACTTGCTGCCTTCCAAGTCAGTACCTATAACTCCCTATGAGATGTGGACTGGGCGTAAGCCAAAGTCTGAATCATCTCAAGATATGGGGTTGTCTAGCTTATGTACTGGTCACGAGAGGCAAGTTGGAACCAAGATCAGAATTATGCCATTTTGTTGGGTATCCAAAAGGGACAAATAGTAGTTACTTTAATCATTCTAATGAGCACAAAGTACTGGTTAGTTCCAATGGTAGATACTTAGAGGATGATCAGAGTACTTCCACGAAAGGTTCTACTAAGTTAGAACTTGAGGAGAAGTTATCTTCGGAATCAACTTCTTCCGACCCGATTGTGCAACAAAAAGAGGCGCAGCCTCAAGGGCCTGTACAAATGCAGCCTCGTCATAGTAGGAGAGTGTTTAGGGTCCCAGAGAGGTGGATTGGAGAAGCTTTCGAGCTAGTCTCTGACCATTAGGAATAAGACCCTACTAGATACGAGGAGGCTATTGTTGATGCCGTTGCAAATCTATGACATGAAGCAATAAAAGCCGAGATTGAGTCTATGTACCTCAATCAGGTTCGGGATCTTTGACCATCACCTGAAGGGATAAAATCCATTAGGTGGAAACCTCCAAAGCTAGGCTTGTGGCGAAATGGTATACTCAGAAAGAGGGAATCGATTATGAGGAAACCTTTTCTCCGGTGGCCATACCTAAGTCCATCCGTATTCTTTTTGCCATCGCATGTCGTTATTACTACGAGATACGGCAGTTAGATGTCAAGACAGCATTTTTAAATGGCCATCTTAGTGAAGACATCTCTATGTCCCAACCAGAAGGCTTTCTTGCTAAAGGCAAAAAATATATGGTTTACAAGCTTAAGAAGTCCATTTATGGACTTAAGTAGGCATCGAGATCATGGAACATTCATTTTGATGAGACTGTAAAGTCTTATGGTTTTATTCAAAACGAGAATGAACCATGTGTGTACAAGAAACTTAAAGGCATTAATGTGGTTTTTCTTTTCTTGTATGTGGATGACATTCTACTCATTGGAAAAGATGCAGGGTCATTGTCATCTACAAATGTTTGGCGGTCTAGTCAATTTAGTATGAAAGACTTGGGAAAAGCCAGTTATATTCTCGGGATTAGACTTTTTAGAAATAGGAAGTAGGGAATGCTAGGATTATCCCAAGCGGTATACATTGACAAGATGTTGGCTAAGTACAGCCTGGACTTATGCAAGGGAGCTCGAATCCCTTGTAGACATGGGTTGTCATTTTCTTCGAGGGACTGTACTAAGTCTCAAGAAGAAAATGACAGAATGAGTAGGATTCCCTATGTTTCGACGGTGGGAAGTCTCATGTACGTCTTACTGTATACTAGGCCAGATATCTGCTTTGCCGTAGGCTAGGTTAGCAGATATCAGTCAAACCCTAGGGAGGTTCATTGACAAGTTGTAAACCATATTCTCAAGGGAATGAGAGATTATTTGCTGGTTTACAAGGCTGATGACTGGGTTCCTACAAGATACACAGACTCAAACTTCCATGCAGATAAGGATGAGAGAAAATCCACTAGTAGATATGTCTTCACCTTGTCTGGAGGAGCGATTTCATGGAGGAGTATCAAGCAATCATGTATTGCTAATGCAACCAAGGAAGCCGAGTATGTTCCAACTTCGAAGGCATCCAAGAAAGCAGTCTGGCTCCTTAAGTTCCTTTCAGAACTTGGAGTCGTGCCACACATGGACAGGTCGATTGTGATGTATTGTGACAATGCTAGAGCAGTATCACAATCTAAAAAACCCAAGAACCATATGAAGGGGAAGCATATCGAGAGGAAGTACCATCAGATCCGGGATTTCATCTAGAGACAGGAAGTCGTCGCAGAACAGATTGCCTCAGAGAACAATCTAACAGATCCATTCACTAAGCCTTTGGCTGGAAGAGTCTTCAAAAGACATTTAGGCACCATAGGGGTGGGCACATATGGACTTACTTAGTCTTAGAGTGCAAGTGGGAGATTGTTGGGAAATATGCCCTCTTAAACTAGGTTTCTGATGTAAATATCTAATGTTTTAATAAAAAATTTATTTTCAGAAATTATTTGTGAATTTACATTTTATCTGTGCACAATTACGTTTGGAAAAGACCCATTATGTTTATGTAAGTGGTTCAAGTGAATGGAGGTCTTTCGCTGTAAGGTATGGATCACGGGTTACTTAACACATAAATATTCATTCTTAACTGATTGATGAGAATGGGAATCTCATCATTTCTAGGTTATTATGTTGTGAATTCCAAATAGGGAATGGCTTACCTTTAGCCAGTGAGTAGTCCACTCACTTCATAACATAAGCGTATTTCGAATATGTAGAACAAGATCTGTAGTTGTGGTTTCTTAAAGCACTATATGGTAGAAACCTAGACTACTACTGCTACAGCGTGGACTAGTACTCTACGACTTGAGTATGAGTTGGTAGTCTGACAAAGTTGGAAGCATATACTTTGATATGCTATAATTGGGGTTCTATCGTATGACCAATATACTTGCATGTTTGGTACGTGTGACTAGTTAGTTAAGACATACTTGTACAAGATAGTTTCTATACTATATCGCCCCTTGTGGTTGTTTGAATGACACAACCTGAGGGTTTCACATCCAATGATAGCACAAGGGTGTGCAAGTTGCAAAGGTCTATTTATGGACTTAAGCAAGCTTCTAGTAGTTGGAACATCCGTTTTGATGAAACAATCAAAGAGTTTGGGTTCTTTCAAAACATGGATGAGATGACATATTGCTAATAGTGGGATTGTAATCGTTTTTTTATTACTTTATATAGATGACATATTGCTAATAGGAAATGCTATACCTATATTGCAAACTGTTAAAGTTTGGTTGTCCAAGTAATTCTCAATGAAAGACCTTGGAGAAGCAACCCATATTCATGGAATAAGGATTTATAGAGATAGATCCAAGAGGTTGCTAGGTCTTTTGCAGTCTACATACATAGATAAAGTGCTAAAAAGGTTTAGTATGGATCAATATAAAAAGGGATTCTTACCCATATCACATGGTGTAAGCCTCCCAAGACACAAGTTGAAAGGGTTCACATGAGTAAGATTCTATATGCCTCGGCAGTTGGATCTATCATGTACGATATGATATGTACTAGACCCGATGTATCTTGTGCTCTCAGTTTGACGAGCAGATGCCAATCTAACCCTGGTGAGGGTCATTAGGCAGCTGTAAAGAACATCCATAAGTACTTACGAAGGACTAAGGATGCGTTCTTAGTATATGGAGGAGAAGATTTGAAAATAAACGGGTATACTAATGCCAGTTTTCAATCTGACAAATATGATTTCAACTCACAATCCACCTACGTGTTTACGTTGTGCGGAGGGGTAATAAGTTGGAAAAGTTCCAAACAAGAGGCTATTACTGACTCTACGACAGAAGCTGAGTACATAGCTACTTCTGAAGCAGCTAAGGAGGCTGTTTAGATCAAGAATTTCGTGACGAAATTAGGTGCGGTTCCTAGCATTGCTGGTCCAATAACTTTGTATTGTGACAACAACGGAGCCATTGCGCAAGCAAAGGAGCTACGATCTCACCAACAATCCAAACATGTACTGCGACGCTATCATCTTATCTGGGAGATCATAGATAGGAATGATGTAAAGATAGAGAGAGTCCCCACGGATGAGAAAATAGCTGACCCACTTACAAAAGAACTATCCCAAAAGAAACATGATTGTCATGTTGAGTCATTCGGTATTAGATACATGAATGATTGGCTTTAGTGCATGTGGGAGTTTGTTAGTGTTATGCCCTAGAGGCAATCACTTGTACATTACATATGACATATTTTATTTTAATAAAAGGTATTATTTATCTTAGAGTTTCTTTTGTTTACTTTTAAGTAATATAACTGTTCGATAAAACCTCTACTACAACACTGTGTTAAGGAAATCATGGTAGAGATCATGATATGAGATTCTTACTATTGGGATGTATGCCCTCTTAGACTAGGTTTCTGATATAAAAATCAAATGTTTTAATAAAAGAAATTATTTTCAAAAATTGTTTATGAATTTATAATTTTATTTCTGCACAATTACGTTTGGAAAAGACTCATTGTGTTTAAGTAAGTGGTCCATATGAATGGAGTTCTTTCACAGTAAGGTATGGATCATGGGTTACTTACACATAAACTTTTGTTCTTAATCGATTCATGAGAATGAGAATCTCATCATGTTTAGGTTATTATGTTGTGAATTCTAAATAGGGAATGGTTTATCTTTAGCAAATGAGTAGTCCACCCACTTCATAACATAAGCATATTTCGAATACGTAGAACAGGACTTGTAGTAGTGGTTTCTAAAAAGTACTATATGGTAGAAACCTAGACTACTACCGCTACAGCGTGGACTACTACTCTACGACTTGAGTATGAGTTGGTGGTTTGACGAAGTTGGAAGCATATACTTTGATATACTATAGTTGAGGTTCTATCGTAGGGCCAATATACTTGCATGTTGGGTATGTGTGACTAGTTAGTTAAGACAGGCTTGTACAAGATAGTTTCTATACTATATCGCCCCTTGTAGTTGTCTGAATGATCTAAATATTCAGGGCCCTGGGAAATATGACTTGGATATTTCTCTAGGTTAGCTCCCTTGGAAAGCGAAAACAATCCAGGAAGTCGTGGATCATTGGACAAGAGGCCTAAGGATGGTAGATGTCATTTGGAGAGGTGTTAGTACACTTCTTCCTCTCAAAATATACAGCGATATATAGAGGGGTATTTTAGTCATTACACCTGTAGGTCAAAGTCTTTGCTAACGCAATATCATCCTTGGGGTAAATATTTTCTTATGGTGATGTTAGGAAATATTTAAAGTGCAAAATATAGCTATTTATATGGCAAGGGTATTTTGGTCATTTTAGTAGCCAAGGCGGTGTGTCTTTTGGTCCTCAGTATAGACCGTGAGTCCTAATTAAATACGGGCTAAGAAATTTATCTTAAATTGAATGGAATTTATTTTATTTAAGTAGCCTAATTTAATTATTAGGCTAGAATAAAATAAAGGTCCATGGAGAGAAAATTAATTAAATTAGTTTGGTGGGTTAATTAATTATTCAGGGCTTTGGCCCAGTTTGAATAATTAAGGATTAACTTGGGACTAAACTGATTTAGGGTTATTTAATTGGACTGGTTTATTTGGGCTGAAAAATTAATTATTTGTTGGGCTATTGAGTTAGTTCTAACTAGAATAATTAATTAAGCCTAATAGGTTAAACCAAGAGTCCAATGGCCCAGTCCAGTTTAACCTAGAGTTTTTATTTATGTTAAACGGGAGGATTGGAAATATCATTGTTGTAATCAAACACAGAATAGAGACAGCTTCTTCTCTGTGGAATAGCCAGGCGTCTCTCTTTCTCTCTCTCCAGAAAAATTCTCTAGCCTGTTAATTGTTCATCAAACGGTAGTTAGGCTGGCCATATACATGCAAAGGCGGAGTAGGAGGCTTGCAGGAATCGCACCAGTGGCTTCTACCAGCACACCTACCCCAGTTGCGCACGTTCTAGTCCAGCCACCTATGAGAACCAGAAGGAGAGGTATTTATTTTAAAACCTCGAGATTGGGACAGGGCGCAACCGGTGCCGGCTAGGGCTGCCGGAGTTGGCATCGGCCCTAGCCTAGAATACCTGTTCTTGTTTTTTTAGTTTTTTTTTTATGTTCGCTTCCGTTGCGTGCTCTGTGTTTCCCACTTTCCACGCCTTCAATTGGTATCAGAGCCAGGTTTTGTGAAAGTATAGGAAGCATGCATCAAGAGTAATAAAACTGGATATATATGTGCGATTAAAATTGTGATCCATCGCTGTTTATGGTCTGGATAGATTCTCTGTTAAATCTCGTGGATGCAGGTATAAGAATATGTAATTTACTATTTTTCTTAGTAAATCGTGCAAGCCCAATGTTTATGGGTATAGGCAGTTGTTGGATTTGATTGATTTCATTGCATTAAGATTGAAATCGGAGAGCCAATGGTACCCGAAGCTATGCAGAAAAATAAGAGAAATTCACAGAGGAAATTCGCAAAAGAAAAAAAAAATTGCAGGATCCGGCATCTAGAACGGAACCGACGCCGGCTTGGAGTGCTGGAACTGGCTTGGCTTGGCTCTGGAAGGCCGGTCCGAGCGCTGGTTTCTGGTGGGTCCTGGTTCTATGCGGCGGGTGCAGTGGACCACAGTGAAGATGGGTGCATGATCCAGTGCAGCGGGTGAAGTGGACCAAGGATTTTTTTTTTTTAATTTTTCCTTGTAATTTTTCTTGCAATTTCTATTAGTTTTGGGGTCCATACAAGGTGAAGTTAATATTTTTGCAATAGTTAATATTCAAGGAATATTTTGCATGAAAAGTATTAGTAAGGGATTTTAGGATTAAATACGACCATTAATTAATTAATTAATGTGTTTAATTTTATTATCTGGGCACTTAGGTTTAAAAAATAGAAGAGTATGAAAACGTTTATTATTTTTTAGCGTGCTATTTATTTTTGTACCTATGTGCACATTTTCTCAAAGACCAAAGTCTTTGGGAATGCTTTGACAAGAAAAACATTTTTCTACAAATTAAATGGTTATTTTAACTTGAACAAAAATTAATCCTTAGATATTTTCTCAAACGATTTGATCCTTGACATAGAAAATATTTTGGATTTAGATATTTTTCTAAGGTTAAAATACAAAGCCATTTTGATTTAATTTTGGCACAAGAAAAATGTTTTCTCAAATAAACTTGAGACTAAAGTCTCTAGAAAGTTTTAATTGGAAAATTTTTTAAATCATTAAGTTTTTAACTTAAATAAAATTAGTCCATGGGAAAAACTCTTAAATGATATAAACCATGACATAGAGATTTTATGGACTTAGACATTTTATTTTTGAGTTAAGGGAAAACTTAATGGAGATTTTCAAAATGACATTTTTAAGAAAAAAAACCCTTGTTTTAAAAGACTAAGTGGGAGAGGGGTTCCAACGGCCCCACGGCTTCCATCACGATCCTCATTAGAGATCGTGGGTTCCCTCACGTCACCCTGAGAGTGAACCCATATAGGATGGGGATACCACAAGGATCTAGATCTAATGGATTGATGTAATTAATAATCCGGGGCATGTACTATGATCGGCCAGCCCCTCGTTGGAGGTTATAGTGCAAGGAATGTCCATAGAAAATGAGAGAAAACGGCCATCCCCTCGATGGAGTTATCTTCTAGATCATTACCTAGAAGGGAGATTAATTTGTAGTGGTTGACACACTTAGCTTATGAAACTGTTAATCTTCCCAAGAAGCTATGTCAGTTTTGATAATAAGGATAAAGTGCATATATTTGTTTTGTTTTCACAAACTGAATCTTTTTGTTTTATTTTTCGATTTTTCAGAAATGATGGGAGGTTCTTTTAGTCCATTGGCCATTATTCTCCGGGAGAATAAGCTAACGGGACCAAACTATGCGGACTGAAAAAGGAACCTAGACATAATACTCACAGGGGAGGAGTATAAATATGTCCTGTACGAAATCTGCCTTGTAATCGGGGAGGGTTCCACCACCCAAGAGCGTGAGGCTGAAAAGGTATGGAAGAAGGCCGACGAGATGGCTCATTATTACATATTGGCCTCCATGTCTAATGTGCTCCAATCCAAACATGAGCACATGACCACTACGTTTGACATAACTAATCATAAGCTACGATGTTCACGGACAAGAGCCGGCCGACAAGGCAGGAGGCTCTTTGAACCATCATTAACACTAAGATGGCTGAGGGAGCATCAGTCAGAGAGCATATGCTCGAGATGATTGCTGCTTTCGAGGAGACATAAATCTTAGGGGCTGTCCTTGACCCCGATAGCCAAGTGGACATGGTTCTCGAATCTCAACCGGGTTCCTTTATTCAGTTCAAGCTGAACATGGGTTTGACTGAGTTGATGAAGGAGATCTAGATGGTGGAGGATGTCAGGAAGCCACAATCAAAGGCTATGATTGCCAAGGCTTCATCTTCTAGAACTGGGCCCAAGCCCAAAAAGTTCAAGAAGAAGAAGGGGAACGCTGCAGACAGTCCAAGACCCAGAACAAAAAAAAAACCCAAGGGCAAGTGCTTCAAGTGTGGACAGAAGGGACACTGAAAAAAAGAGTGTCCAGATCTTCAAGCTAAGAAAAACCCTACTGGTAATATTTTCTATCTAAAGTCTATATTAATAGTTGGATCAACTTCCACTTGGATTGTTAATTCAGGAGCCACTGATCACATCTGTAACTCCTTGCAGGGGTTAAGAAAGAGAAGAAGACTCCAGAAGGGCGAACATGGACTACATGTTGGAAATAGAGCATAAGTTTGGGCCTTTGCAGTGGGCGAGCTGGATCTTATTTTTTATTGTAATAGAATAATAGTTTTGAAAGATATTTTATATGTACCTAGATTTAGAAAGAATTTGATTTCGGTTGCAAAACTAATAAATCAAGGATATTTTATATCTTTCCATTCTGGAATTTCTACCAAGCGAGATGGAGAAATTTTATGTATGAGAATCTATTTTTCTTAAACCCTATTAACAATTAATTAAATAACGCACAATCTGAACCTTTAACAAGGAAGAGAAAGAGCAATGTTAATGACTCGTATCTTCGGCATCTAAGGTTGGGTCATATCAACTCAACTAGGATTCAAAAGTTGATCCATGATAGGCCCTTGGGCTCATTGAGATTGGAAAATTGGCCTCAGTATGAGTCCTGCCTGATGGGAAAGATGACCAAAAGGTCATTTGCCTCAAAGGCGGATAGAGCCAAGGAGGTTTTGAGTCTTGTTCACACCAATGTGTGTGGCCCATTGCCTACACCAGCTAGAGGAGGTTTTGAGTACTTCATCAATTTCATGGATGATTGTACAATGTTTGGTTATATTTACCTGATGAGACACAAGTCTGACTCATGTGACAAGTTCAAAGAGTTTAAGGCTGAAGTGGAGTGTAGGACAGGTAAATTGATCAAGTCCTTACGATTGGACCATAGTGAAGAGTACCTCCCAAGTGAATTCAAGGACTACATGGTACATCATGGGATAGTATCACAGCTCTCTGCGCCGAGGATACCCCAGCAGAACGGAGTAGCTGAGAGAAGGAACAGGACATTTATGGAAATGGTCCGAAGCATGATGTCTCATGCTACTATTCCAGTGTCTTTTTGGGAATATGCCCTGAAACCAACGGCATACATTTTGAACTTGGTGCCTTCCAAATCAGTACCTAGGACTCCTTATGAGATGTGGACTGGGCGAAAGCCAAGTCTGAATCATCTGAAGATATGGGGTTGTCCAGCTTATGTACTGGTCAAAGGAAACAAGTTGGAACTAAGGTCAGAATTATGCTATTTTGTTGGGTATCCAAAAGGGACAAAGGGTGGTTACTTTTATCAACCTGAGGAGCAGAAAGTACTGGTTAGTACCAATGCTAGTTACTTAGAAGATGATCTAAGTACTTCCACGAAAGGTTCTACCCGGATGGAACTAGACGAGAAGTTATCTTCGGAAGCAATTTCTTCTGACCCAATTATGGAACAAGAAGAGACACAGCCTCAAGAGCCTGTATATATGGAGCCTCGTCGTAGTGGGAGAGTGTCTAGGGTTCTGGAGAGATGAATTGGAGAAGCTTTCGAGCTAGTCTCCGACCATCAGGAATGAGATCCCACTAGATATGAGGAGGCTATTGCTGATGCCGATGCAAATCTGTGACATAAAGTAATGAAAGTGGAGATTGAGTCTATGTATCTCAATCAGGTTTGGGATCTTGTAACTTCACCTAAAGGGATAACACCCATAGGGTGTAAATGGGTATACAAGAGAAAGAGGGGAGTAGATGGGAATGTGGAAACCTTCAAAGCTAAGCTTGTGGAGAAAGGGTATATTCAGAAAGAGGGAATCGACTATGAGAAAACCTTTTCCCCAGTAGCCATGCTTAAGTCCATCCGTATCCTTTTTGAAGTCGCATGTCATTATGACTACGAAATATGACAAATGGATGTCAAGACAGCACTTTTATATGGCCATCTTCGTGAAGACATCTATGTGTCCCAACTGGAAGATTTTATTGCTAAAGGCCACGAGCATATAGTTTGCAAGCTTAAGAAGTCCATTTATAGACTTAAGTAGGCATCGAGGGCATGGAACATTCATTTTGATGAGACTATAAAGTCTTATGGTTTTGTTCAAAACGAGGATGAACCGTGCGTGTACAGGAAGTTTGATGGCATTAATGTGGTTTTTCTTGTCTTGTATGTGGATGATATTCTACTCATTAGAAATGATCTAGGGTCATTATCATCTACAAAGGTTTAGTTGTCTAGTCAATTCAGTATAAAAGACTTGGAAGAAGCCAGCTACATTCTCGGG
Source organism: Voacanga thouarsii (assembly GCA_026120185.1). NCBI lineage: Eukaryota > Viridiplantae > Streptophyta > Magnoliopsida > Gentianales > Apocynaceae > Voacanga > Voacanga thouarsii. The sequence goes on from JANUWF010000435.1 coordinate 37,301, forward strand.
ATTAGACTTCTTAGAAATAGGAAGTAGAGAATGTTAGGATTATCCCAAGCGGCATACAGTGACAAGATGCTGGCCCGATATAGGATAGACTCATGTAAAGGAGCTCTAATTCCTTACAGACATGGGTTGTCATTTTCTTCAAGGGACTGTCCTAAGTCTCAAGAAGAAAAGGACATCATGAGTAGGATTCCCTACGCTTCGGCTGTGGGAAGTCTCATGTACGCCATGTTGTGCACTAGGCCAGATATCTGCTTTGCCGTAGGCTTGGTTAGCAGATATCAGTCAAAACCTGGGAAGGTTCATTGGCAAGCTGTAAAGCATATTCTCAAGTACCTTAAGGGGATGAATGATTATATGCTGGTTTACAGGGCTGATGACTTGGTTACTACAGTATACACAGACTCAGACTTCCAGGCAGATAAGGATGAGAGAAAATCCACTAGTGGATATATCTTCACGTTGTCTGGAGGAGCTATTTCATGGAGAAGTATCAAACAATCTTGATTTGCTTATTCAACCATGGAAGCTAGTATGTGGGAGCTTCGGAGGCATCCAAGGAAGCAATCTGGCTCTAGAAGTTCCTTTCAGAACTTGGCATCGTGTCACACATAGACAGGTCGATTGTGATGTATTGCAACAATACTAGAGTAGTATCACAATCAAAATATCCTAGGAACCACAAGAGGGGGAAGCACATCGAGAGGAAACACCACGTCATCTGGGATTTCATCCAGAGACAAGACATCGTGGTGGAACAGATTACCTCTGAGAGCAATCTAACAGATCCATTTACTAAGCCTTTGGTATAGAGAGTCATCAAGAGGCACTTATACACCATAGGGGTGGGCACCTATAGACTTACTTAGTCTTAGAGTCCAAGTGGGAGATTGTCGGGATGTATGCCCTCTTCGACTTGGTTTCCGCTGTAAAAATCAAATATTTTAATAAAAGAATTTATTTTCAGAAATTGTTTGTGAATTTACAATTTTATTTATGCACGATTACGTTTGGAAAAAACCCATTGTGTTTAAGTAAGTTGTCCATGTGAATGGAGGTCTTTTACAGTAAGGTATGGAGCACGAGTTACTTAGCACATAAACTTTTGTTCTTAACCGATTGATGAGAATGAGAATCTCATCATATTTAGGTTATTACGTTGTGAATTCTAAATGGGGAATGACTTATCTTTAGCCAGTGAGTAGTCCACCCACTTCATGACATAAGCATATTTTGAATACGAAGAACAGGACCAGTAGTAGTGGTTTCTAAAAAGTACTATATGGTTGAAACCTAGACTACTACTGCTACAGCGTGGACTAGTACTCTACGACTTGTGTATGAGTTGGTGGTCTGACGAAGCTGGAAGCATATACTTTGATATACTACAGTTGAGGTTCTATCATAGGGCCAATATACTTGAATGTTAGGTATGTGTGACTAGTTAATTAAGATAGACTTGTACAAGATAGTTTCTATACTATATCGCCCTTTGGGGTTGTTTGAATGATCTAAATATCCAAGGTCATGGGAAACATGACTTGGATGTTTGCTTTAGGGTAGCTCTCTTGGAAAGCGGAAACAATTCAAGAAGTCGTGGCTCATTGGACTAGAGGCCTAAGGATGGTAGATGTCATTTAGAGAGGTGTTAGTACACTTCTTCCTCTCTAAATGTACGGCGATGTATAGAGGGTATTTAGTCATTACACTTGTAGGTCGGAGACTTTGCTAATACAACATTGTCCTTGGGGTTAATATTTTCTTTTGGTGATATTAGAAAATATTTAAAGTACAAAATACAACTATTTATATGGTAAGGGTATTTTGGTTAATTTAGTAGCCAAGGCGGTGTGTCTTTTGGTCCTCCGTATAGACCGTGAGTCCTAATTAAATACGGGCTAAGGAATTGATCTTAAATTAAATGGTATTTATTTTATTTAAGTAGCCTGATTTAATAATTGGACTAGAATAAAATAAAGGTCCGTGGAGAAAGAATTAATTAAATTAGTTTGGTGGGTTAATTAATTATTCAGGGCTTTGGCCCAGTTTGAATAATTAGGGATTAACTTGGGACTAAACTGATTTAGGCTTATTTAATTGGACTAGTTTATTTGGGCGAATATCTCACGGCAACTTGTAGGAATTACTACTCGAGAAGTCCTTGGCCAAGACGATTGTGTATTGGAAATAGTCCCAATTGATACACATCTAGAGAAGTGGGTTCCTTGTACAAGTACTATTGTATTCGGGCCAGAATTAATTCTGGAGGGAGTTGGCACTAAATCCGTATTGCAAACCGAAAGAGATATTGTATCGTGAAAGGAATTAATTGCACTAAAGTTTGTTATTGAAATGTTCATGTCAAGCCACTTGACTTCCTCGACTCTTGGGTGGTCATGATGTGTTGCTAGATACCGCACATGATCTGGAAATATAGATCTCTTAATTGATGAATTAATAAACTAATCATGATTATAATTAATAGGATTAATTCTAATTAATTATGGATTATTAATCTCAAAGTCGTTTGGATTAATTCATGTTCTCTACCAATTGACTGGGAAACCTAATAGCTCACACACAATAGAGGATTATATACACAAGATGTTATTTGATAATATAGTGGGGTTGATTGGGAGAAAGAGAAGTTGTTGTGGACAAATTATAATTAGTTATAATTTGTGATCCAAGTTGTAATTGTGAGAACTTGATGTTTCCAATTACAATTAGGGAATTCTAATAGGATTAGAATTCTCAGTTTTGAGGGGATTTTTCGTGTGACATATTAACAAGACACACAAAACCCTACCTGATTGTTGAGACATACGAAAACCAGCAGCTACAAAATCTTTCTCTTCTCTTCTCTCTCTCGTTTTTGCTGAAAACGAAAACAACCCTAGCCACCATCTTTTTCTGCTAGCACAGAAATTGTGGTGATTGAGTACTCCTCTATGTGGATTACTATTATAGATAATCACACATTGTGATTATAGTGGTTAGGCATCCAACTCTCGTGGTGTTTGCACAAGAGGATTGCTAGATCGCACCTCAACTTGAAGAAGAAATTTTTGTTCTTTAGACGATCACCCAAAGGCAAAAAGTTGTTACCTTTATTGGCTTTACGTCTTGTTTTCCACACATAGATGGGTCCTGAGATGGTATCTCGTTTTATTTTCCGCTGCGCGGTATAGGATACGAGCTAAAGATACCCAACAAAGCCGACCCACAAGGCAGGAAGCTCATCGTGTTGGAATGTATGCCCTCTTAGACTAGGTTTCTAATGTAAATATTAAATATTTTAATAAAAGAATTTATTTTGAGAAATCGTTTATGAATTTATTTGTGTACAATTTCGTTTGGAAAAGACCCATTATGTTTAAATAAGTGATCCATGTGAATGGAGGTCTTTCACAGTAAGGTATGGATCATGGGTTCTTTAAACACATAAACTTTTGTTCCTAACTGATTGATGAGAATGAGAATCTTATCATGTTTAGGTTATTATGTTATGAATTCCAAATGTAGAATGGCTTACCTTTAGCCAGTGAGTAGTCCACTCACCTCATGACATAAGCGTATTTCGAATATGTAGAACATGACTTGTAGTAGTGGTTTCTAAAAGTACTATATGGTAGAAACCTTGACTACTACCGCTACAGCGTGGACTAGTACTTTACGACTTGAGTATAAGTTGGTGGTCTGACAAAGCTGGAAACATATAATTTGATATGCTATAGTTGAGGTTCTATCGTAAAACTAATATACTTGCATATTGGGCTTATGTAACTAGTCAGTTAAGATAGACTTCTACAAGGTAGTTTCTACACTATATCGCCCCTTGTGATTTTCTGAATGATCTAAGCATCCAGGGCCCTGGGAAACATGACTTGGATGTTTACTTTAGTGTAGCTTCCTTGCAAAATGGAAACACTCCAGGAAGTCGTGGATCATTGGACTAGAAGCCTAAGGATGGTAGATGTCATTTAGAGGGGTGTTAGTACACTTCTTCCTTTCTAAATGTACGGCGATGTGTAGAGGGGTATTTTAATCATTTCACCTGTAGGTCGAAGACTTTACTAATGCAGCATTTTCATTGGAGTCAATATTTCCTTATGGTGATATTAGAAAATATTTAAAATGCAAAATATATCTATTTATATAGTAGGGGTACTTTAGTCATTTTAGTAGCCAAGGCGATATGTCTTTTTGGTCCTCGAAATAGCCCGTAAGTCATAATTATTTTTGGATTGAAGAACTGGTCTCAGTTGTAAGGGTTTTATTTTATTCAGGAAGTCTAATTTATTATTAGACTAGAATAAAATAAATTGAGAGAAATTTATTATCTGGTTTAATTGGTTAATTAATTATTCAGGGCCTAGGTCCAGTTTGAATAATTAGAAAAATTAACCTGGACTTAAACTAGAGGAAAATAATTATTACTTAATTATTTATTGGGTTGTTTATTTAATTAAGCCCAAGAAATAAATAATTAAAGTATAATTATTTTTTGGTTCATTTGGGCTTATTAATTATTTATTGGAATATTTATTTAAGCCCAAGGCATAAATAATTAATGTTTATTATTTTGGGCTTTTTGGGTCCAAGAAAAATAATACATATTATTTTGGCACAATAGCTTGGATCATAGGATTTTTCCGGACACAGTTCAAAAGAGTTTAAGGAGAAGCCAAAATTTACTTTGTTAATAATATTTGGGTGTTTGAAATATTAAATCCCGGGGATGTCATTATTATCAAGATAATTATTTTGGTTTCATGACTCTTGGCTCTCTGTGTGGAAAAATTAAAAGGCTCTCTCTCTCTGACCCTCTATCTCCTATGATTTTTTCTCTTCACTGGCTTTTGGTTTTCCTTCACTGGCTTTTGGTTTTTGGTTTACATAAGAAGCCAAGGAAGCCAACCGAGAGAGAGAAAAAATCTGAGGCTCCTCTCACCTAAAAATCTATGTTCACCAGCAAGGATAGGAAGGGCCATATTATGAGAGCTAAAAAGCCAAGCATTCATTGCACCGGAAGAGAACTACCGGTACCGGAGGTTTCATCCCACAAAAGGAGGAAGCCGTTTTTCAGGGAATCAATCCACTCTACCACAATCTTCAAGGTTTAAGGCACTGAGAAGTATGATTTTAAAGCTTCCATGCTGCTGTTATGCTCTGTTTATGATTTTTCTCTCCATTTTTGTTCCTCCCGTAGCATGCTCCTCTGTTTTCCAATTCCCACAAGTGGTATTAGAGCATGTGATTTGATTGGCTTAGGGAGCATGTTAGTTAATAAAAAATGGAGAAGATCATTGTTTGGTGCTTAAACCTGTGATCCTTCGCTGTTTTGGTATGGGATAGACATTTCTGTAAGCTTCATAGTGGAAGCATAGGATGTTCTGTAATTTTTAGCTTTCAGAATTTGATCGTGTAAACCCAGTTTAGAAGGGTATTGGCGGTTGTGGTTTTGGTTTGGATGAGTTTTTTGAATGAAAAATGTCCAAGAAGCCGCAGAAGAAACTGTAGGAAAAATGCCAAATAAACCCAGAAAAAAATTCACGGAGAAGAAGAATACTGTTGCAAAGCCGCTGGTGGAGCCGATCCGCCGCCTCCCTTTTGTGTCTGGAGCCGATGCATGCAGACTCGAGCCGATTTAGCCGATTGCAAAATAGCAATTTGTGCGCGGGTCGTGCCTGCGGGTCAGTAGAGCAAATCGGGCAAATACGCGGGTCAATGGTAGAGAGGAGCTGGGCGTGGGTTGCAGAGCTGCTCCATGGGCAGCAGCGAGGGTGATCTGTTGCGGCTGGTGCACTGAGGCCGCGGTGGACCGAAGAGCAAATAGGCTCTAATCCGGTGCGGTGGGTGTATGTGGACAGGCATTTTTTTATTTTTTATTTTTTTTCTTTTTCGTTTTGGGTCCCATACCAGGCGAAGTTAATATTTTTGCAATAGTTTATATTCTTGGAATATTTTTGCATGAAAAAGTTTTAGTAAGGGATTTTATGATTAAACAAGATCATTAATTAATTAATTAATATGTTTAATTCTATTATTTGGGCACTTAGGTTTAAAAAATAGAAAAGCATGAAAACGTTTATTGTTTTCTGGCATGCTATTCTTTTGTGTACCTATGTGCGCGATTTCTCAAAGACCAAAGTCTTTGGGAATATTTTTGCAAGGAAAATATTTTTCTTTAAAAACTAAATGGTTATTTTAAATTAAACAAAAATTAATCCTTTGATATTTTCTCAAAGGTTTCAAACCTTGACATTGAAAATATATTTTATTTAGATATTTTTGTAAGTTAAAATAGAAAGCCATTTTATTTTATTTTGCACAAGAAAAATTGTTTTGTTAAATAAACTTCAGACCAAAGTCTCTAGAAAGTTTTAATTGGAAAATTTTTGAAATCATTAAGTTTTAACTTAAATAAAATTAGTCCATGGAAAAATCTCTCAAATGATATAATCCTTGACAAAGAGATTTTAATGGATTTAGATATTTTATTTTTATGTTAAGGAAAAACTTAATGGAAATTTGAAAAGGATATTTTTCAGAAAAACTTTATTTTAAAAGACTAAGTGGGAGAGGGGTTCCAACGGCCCCACGGCTTCTATCACAATTCTCATTAGAGATCGTAGGTCCCTTCGTGTCACCCTGGGAGTGAACCCGTATAGGATGGGGATACTACAAAGATCTAGATCTAATGGGAGGATGTAATTAATAATTCGGGACACGTACTATAATCGGCCAGCCCACGTTGGAGGTTATAGTGCGAGGAATGTCCATAGGAAATGAGAGGAAACGGCCATCCCCTCGATGGAGTTATCCTCTGGATCATTATCTAGAAGGGAAATTAATTTGTTGTGGTTAATAAACTTAGCTTAAAGAACTGTTAATCTTCTAAAACAGCTATTTCAGTTTTCCTAAGAGCTAAATTAATATCTGTACACAAATTTATTTTCACACACTAAATCCATTCTTTTATTTTTCGATTTTTCAGAAATGATGGGAGGTTCTTTTAGTCCTTTGGCCGTTATTCTCCGTGAGAATAAGTTAGCAGGACCAAACTATGTGGACTGGAAGAGGAACCTGGACATTATACTCACACCCGAAGAGTATAAGTATATCCTTTCCGAGACCTGCCCTGTGATCGGGGAAGGTTCCATCGACGGAGAGCGAGAGGCTGAGAAGGCATAGAAGAAGGCTGATGAAATGGCACGATACTATATGTTAGCCTCCATGTCTAATGTGCTCTAGTCAAAACACGAGCACATGGCTTCTGCTTATGACATTAGTCAGTCATTGACCACTATGTTCGCGGATAAGAGTCTGCCCACAAGGCAGGAGGCTCTTCAAACTATAATAAGCACTAAGATGGCTGAGAGAGCATCAGTCAGAGAGCATATGCTCAAGATGATTGCTGCTTTCGAGGAGGCAGAAATCTTAGGAGCTATCATTGACCCCGAGAGCCAAGTGGACATGGTTCTCGAATCTCTACCAGGTTCCATTACTTAGTTCAAACTAAATTACAATATGAACAAGTTAAACATGAGTTTAACTGAGTTGATGAAGGAACTCTAGATGGCAGAGAAGGTCATGTTGCCACAATCAAAAGCTATGATTGCTAAGGCTTCTTCCTCAAGAACTGAGTCCAAGCCCAAGAAGTTCAAAAGGAAGAAGGGATACGCAGCAGCCCAGCCCAAGACCCAGCCTAAAGACAAATCTAAAGGCAAGTGCTTCAAATGTGGGAAGAAGGGACACTGAAAAAAGGAGTGTCTAGATCTTCAAGCCAAGAAAAACCCCACAGGTAATGTTTTCTATCTAGAGTCTATATCAATGGTTGGATCAACTTCTACTTGGATTGTTGATTCATGAGCCACTGATCATATCTATAACTCCTTGCAGGGGTTTAGAAAGATAATAAGACTCAAGAAGGGCGAACATAGATTACGCGTGGGAAATGGAGCACAAGTCTGGGCTCTTGCAGTGGGAGAGCTGGATCTTATTTTCTATTGTAATAAAAAAGTGGTTTTAATAGATATTTTATATGTACTTGGTTTTTTTCAGAATTTGATTTCAGTTGCAAAACTAATAAATCAAGGATATTCTGTATCTTTCCATTCTGGTATTTCCATCAGTAGAGATGGAGAAATTTTATGTAATGGGCACATGTATGTAAATATATTCTATTTAAACCCTATTAACAATCAATCAAATAACATTTAAGCTGAACCTTAAACTAAGAAGAGAAAGACCAATGTCAATGACTCATATCTTTGGCATCTAAGGTTGGGTCATATCAACTCAACTAGGATTCAGAGGCTAATCCATGATGGACCTTTGGCCTCATTGAGATAGAAAATTGGCCTCAGTATGAATCCTGTCTAATGGTAAAGATGACCAAAAGGTCTTTTATCCCGAAGGTCTTGTTTACACTAATGTGTGTGGTCCCTTGTCTTGTACAAGGTTTGGTTATATTTACCTGACAAGGCACAAATCTGACTCTTTTGATAAATTCGAGGAGTTTAAGGCTGAAGTGGAGTGTCAGACAGGTAAATTAATCAAGACCTTACGATCGGATCGTGGTGGAGAGTATCTCCTGGGTGAATTCAAGGACTACATGGTACATTATGGGATAATATCCCAGCTCTCTGTGTCGGGGACACCCCAGCAGAACGGAGTAGCTGAGAGAAACAACAGGACATTGATGGAAATGGTCCGAAGCATGATTTCTCATGCTACTCTTCCAGTGTCTTTTTGGGGGATATGCCCTGGAAACAGCGGCATACATTCTGAACTTGGTTCCTTCTAAGTTAGTACCTAGGACTCCCTATGAGATGTGGACTGGGCGTAAGCCAAGTATGAATTATCTCAGGATATGGGGTTGTCCAGCTTATGTGCTGGTCCAGGGAGACAAATTGGAACCAAGATCAGAATTATGCTATTTTGTTGGGTATCTAAAAGGGATAAATGGTGGTTACTTTTATCATCCTAAGGAGCAGAAGGTATTGGTTAGTACCAATGCTAGATACTTAGAGAATGACCAAAGTACTTCCACAAAAGGTTCAACTAGGTTGGAACTCGAAGAGAAGTTATCTTCAGAAGCAACTTCTTCTGACCCGACTGTGGAATAAGAAGAGGCACAACCTCAAGAGCCTGTACATATGGAGCTTCGTCGTAGTGGGCGAGTGTCTAGGATTCCGGATAGATGGACTGGAGAAGCCTTTGAGCTGGTCTCTGACCATCAAGAACAAGATCCTACTAGATACGAGGAAGCTATTGCTGATGCCAATGCAAATCTATGGGATAAAGTAATGAAAGCCGAGATTAAGTCTATTTACTTCAATCAGGTTTAGGATCTTGTAGCTTCACCTGAAGGGATAAAACCCATTGGGTGTAAGTGGGTGTACAAGAAAAAGAGGGGAGTGGATGGGAAGGTGGAAGCTTTCAAAGCTAAGCTTGTGGCAAAAGGGTATACTCAGAAAGAGGGGATCGACTATGAGGAAACCTTTTCCCCAGTGGCCATGCTTAAGTCCATCCGTATCCTCCTTGTCATTGCATGTCATTATGACTACGAGATATGGCAAATAGATGTCAAGACGGCATTTTTAAATGGCCATCTTAGCAAAGGCATCTATATGTCCCAACTAGAAGGTTTTTTTACTGAAGTCCAAGAACATAAGGTTTGCAAGCTTAAGAAGTCCATTTATGGACTTAAGCAGGCATCGAGGGCGTGGAACATTTATTTTGACGAGACTGTAAAGTCTTACGGTTTCATTCAAAATGAGGATGAACCATGCGTGTACAAGAAACTTGAAGGCGTTAATGTGGTTTTTCTTGTCTTATATGTGGATTACATTCTACTCATTGGAAATGATGTAGGGTCATTGTCATATACAAAGGTTTGGCTATCTAGTCAATTTAATATGAAGGACTTGGGAGAAGCCAGCTACATTCTCGGCATTCGACTTTTTACAAATAGAAAGCAGAGAATGTTAGGATTATCCCAAGCCGCATACATTGACAAGATGCTGGCCAAGTACAGCATGGACGCATGCAAGGAAACTCTAATCTCTTGCAGACATGGGTTGTCACTTTCTTCAAGGAACTATTCTAAGTCTCAAGAAGAAAATGACAGAATCAGTAGAATTCCCTATGCTTCGACTGTGGAAAGTCTCATGTACGCCATGCTATATACTACGCCAGATATCTGCTTTGCCGTAGGATTAGTTAGCAGATATCAGTCAATCCCTGGGGAGGTTCATTGGCAAGCTGTAAAGCATATTCTCAAGTACCTCAAAGGAACGAGAGATTATATGCTGGTCTACAGGGCTGATGATTTGGTTCCTATCGGATACACAGACTCAGACATCCAGGCAGATAAGGATAAGAGAAAACCTACTAGTGGATATGTCTTCACCTTGTTTGGAGGAGCAATTTCATGGGGGAGCATCAAGTGGGGAGTATCAAGCAATCTTGCATTGCTGACTCAACCATGGAAGCTGAGTATGTGGCAGCTTCGGAGGCATCCAAGGAAGTAGGGTGGCTTCAGAAGTTCCTTTTAGAACTTGGAGTCGTACCACATATGGACAGATCGGTTGTGATGTACTGCGACAACATTGGAGTGGTATAGCAATCCAAGGAACCTCAGAACCACAAAAAGGGGAAGAACATGGAGAGCAAGTATCACCAAATCCGGGATTTCAACCAGAGACAGGAAGTCGTGATGGAACAAATTGCCTTAGATAATAATCTAGCAGATCCATTCACCAAGCCTTTGGTTGAGAGGGTCCTCAAGAGACACTTAAACGCCATTGGGGTGGGCACCTATGGACTTACCTAGTTTTAGAGTGCAAGTGGGAGATTGTTGGAATGTATGCCCTCTTAGACTAGGTTTCTGTTGTAAATATCGAATATTTTAATAAAAGAATTTATTTTGAGAAATCGTTTGTGAATTTATTTGTGTACAATTTCGTTTGAAAAAGACCTATTGTGTTTAAATAAGTGATCCATGTGAATGGAGGTCTTTCACAGTAAGGTATGGATCTTGGGTTCTTTAAACACATAAAATTTTGTTCTTAACCGATTGATCAGAATGGGAATCTCATTATGTTTAGGTTATTATGTTATGAATTCTAAATAGGGAATGACTTACCTTTAGCCAGTGAATAGTCCACCCACTTCATGACATAAGTGTACTTCGAATACGTAGAACAGGACCTGTAGTAGTGGTTTCTAAAAGTACTATATGGTAGAAACCTAGACTACTATCGCTACAGCGTGGACTAGTACTCTACGACTTGAGTATAAGTTAGTAGTTTGACGAAGTTGGAAACATATACTTTGATATGCTATAGTTGAGGTTCTATCGCAGAACCAATATACTTGCATATTGGGTTTATGTTACTAGTTAGTTAAGACAGACTTGTACAAGATAGTTTCTACACTATATCTCCCATTGTGGATGTCTGAATGATCTAAGTATCTAGGGCCTTGGGAAACATGACTTGGATGTTTGCTTTAGGGTAGCTCCCTTGTAAAGCGGAAACACTCCAGGAAGTAGTGGATCATTGGACTAGAAGCCTAAGGATGGTAGATGTTATTTTGGAGGGGTGTTAGTACACTTCTTCCTCTCTAAATGTAGGCGATGTGTAGAGGGGTATTTTAGTCATTTCACCTGTAGGTCGAATACTTTACTAATGCAGCATTGTCCTTGGAGTTAATATTTCCTTATGGTGATTTTAGGAAATATTTAAAATGTAAAATATATCTATTTATACAGTATGGGGTATTTTGGTCATTTTAGTAGTCAAGGCGATGTGTCTTTTTAGTCCTCGGAATAGCCCGTAAGTCCTAATTATTTTTGGGTTGAAGAACTGGTCTCAGTTGTGAGGGTTTTATTTTATTCAGGAAGTCTAATTTATTATTAGGTTGGAAAAAAATAAATTGGGAGAAATTTATTATCTGTTTTAATTGGTTAATTAATTATTCAGGGCTTACGTCCAGTTTGAATAATTAGAAAAATTAACCTGCACTTAAACTAGAGGAAAATAATTAATACTTAATTATTTATTGGGTTATTTATTTAATTAAGCCCAAGAAATAAATAATTAAATTATAATTATTTTTTGGTTCATTTGGGCTCATTTATTATTTATTGGATATTTATTTAAGCCCAAGGAATAAATAATTAATGTTTATTATTTTGGGCTATTCGGGTCCAAGAAAAATAATAAAATTTATTTTGGCCCAATAGCCTGGATCATAGGATTTTTTCGGATACAGTTCAGAAGAGTTTAGGGAGAGGCCAAAATTTACTTTGTTAATAATATTCGGGTGTTTCAAATATTAAATCCCGGGGATGTTATTATTATCAAAATAATTATTTTGGTTTCATGACTCTTGGCTCTCTATGTGGAAAAATTAAAAGGCTCTCTCTCCAGTGACCCTCTGTCTTCTGTGATTTTTTCTCTTCACTGGCTTTTGATTTTTCTTCACTGGCTTTTGGTTTTTGGTTTACATAAGAAGCCAAGGAAGCCAACCGAGAGAGAGAGAAAATCTGAGGCTCTTCTCACACAAAAATTTTTGTTCACCAAGAAGGATAGGAACGGCCATATTCTGAGAGCTAAAAAGCCAAGCATTCATTGCATCGGAGAAGAACTATCGGTATCGGAGGTTTCATCGCACAAGAGGAGGAAGCTAGTTTTTAGTGAATCAATCCACTCTACCTCAATCTTCAAGGTTTAAGGCACTGAGAGGTTTGATTTTAAAGCTTCCATGCTGCTGTTATGCTCTGTTTATGATTTTTCTCTCCATTTTTGTTCCTCCTGTAGCATGCTCCTCTGTTTTCCAATTCCCACACTTCGAACCAAAATAAACACTAAGATGGCTGAAGGAGCATCAGTCAGAAAGCATATTCTCAAGATGATTGCTGCATTTGAGAAGGCAAAAATCTTAGGTGTTGTCATTGACCCCAAGAGCTAAGTGGACATGGTTCTGGAATCTCTACCGGGTTCCTTTACTCAGTTCAAGGTGAATTACAACGTGAATAAGTTAAACATGAGTTTGACTGAGTTGATGAAGGAACTCCAGATGGCAGAGAAGGTCATGAAACAACAATCGAAGGCTATGATTGCTAAGGCTTCATTTTCTAGAACTGGGCCCAAGCCTAGAAAGTTTAAGAAGAAGAAGGGTAACGCAGAGGCCCAGCCAAAGACCCAACCCAAAGACAAACCCATGGGCAAGTGCATCAAATATGGACTGAAGGGGCACTGGAAAAAGGAGTGTCCAAATCTTCAAGCCAAGAAAAACCCCATAGGTAATGTTGTCTATCTAGAGTCTATATCAATGGTTGGATCAACTTCCATTTGGATTGTTGATTCAGAAGTCACTGATCACATCTGTAACATCTTGTAGGGGTTTAAAAATACTAGAAGACTCTAGAATGGCGAACATAGACTACGTGTGGGAAATGGAGCACAAGTTTGGGCCCTTGCAGTGGAAGAGCTGGATCTTATTTTTTATTGTAATAGAATAGTGGTTTGAAAGATATTATATGTACCTGGATTTTGACAGAATTTGATTTTGGTTGTGAAACTAATACATTAAAGATATTTTGTATCTTTCCATTCTGGTTTTTCTATCAGTAGAGATTGAGAAATTTTATGTACTAGGCACATGTATGAAAATTTATTTTTCTTAAACCCTATTAACAATCAATTAAATAACGCTCAATCTAAACCTTTAACAAGCAAGAGAAATACTAATGTCAATGACTCTTATCTTTCACATCTATGGTTGGGTCATATCAACTCAACCAAGATTCAAAGGTTAATCCATGATGAGTCATTTGGGTCATTGAGATTGGAAAATTGGCCTTAGTGTGAATCCAGCCTAATGGGAAAGATGACCAAAAAGTCATTTACCCCTAAGCCGGAGAGAGCCAAGGAGGTATTGAGTCTTGTTCACACTGATGTGTGTGGTCCTTTATCTATACTAGCTAGAGGAGGTTTTGAGTACTTCATCACCTTCACGGATGATTGTACAAGGTTTGCTGAAGTAGAGCATCGAACAGGTAAATTGATCAAGACCTTACGATTGGATCATGGTAGAAAGTACCTCTTTGGTGAATTCAAGGACTACATGGTACATCATGGGATACTATCTCAGCTCTCTGTACCGGGGACACCCCAGCAGAACGAAGTAGCTAAGAGAAGGACAAAGACATTAAAGGAAATGGTCCGAAGTATGATGTCTCATACTATTCATCCAGTGTTCTTTTGTGGATATGTCCAGGAAACAGCAGCATACATTCTAAACTTGCTGCCTTCCAAGTCAGTAACTACGACTCCCAATGAGATGTGGACTGGGCGTAAGCCAAAGTCTGAATCATCTCAGGATATGGAGTTGTCCAGCTTATGTACTGGTTACGGGAGACAAGTTAGAACCAAGATCAGAATTATTCCATTTTGTTGGGTATCCAAAAGGGACAAAGGGTGGTTACTTTAATCATCCTAAGGAGTAAAAAGTACTAGTTAGTACCAATGGTAGATACTTAGAGAATGATCAGAGTACTTCCATGAAAGGTTCGACTAAGCTAGAACTTGAGGAGTTGTTATCTTCGAAATCAACTTCTTCTGATCTGATTGTGCAACAAAAAGAGGCACAGCCTCAAGGGCCTGTACAAATGGTGCCTCGTCGTAGTAGAAGAGTGTCTATGGTTCCAGAGAGGTGGAATGGAGAAGCTTTTGAGCTAGTCTCTGACCATCAGGAACAAGACTCCACTAGATTTGAGGAGGCTATTGCTGATGCCGATACAAATCTATGCAATGAAGTAATAAAAGCAGAGATTGAGTCTATGTACCTCAATCAGGTTTGGGATCTTATACCTTCACCTGAAGGGATAAAACCCACTGGGTGTAAGTGGGTGTACAAAAAAAAGAGGGGAATGGATGGGAAGGCAGAAACCTTCAAAGCTAAGCATATGGCGAAAGGGTATACTCAAAAAGAGTGGATCGATTATGAGGAAACCTTTTCCCCAATGGCCATACTTAAGTCCATCTGTATTCTCCTTGCCATCACATGTCACTATTTCTATGAGATATGGCAAATGGATGTCAAGACGGCATTTTTAAATGGTCATCTTAGCGAAGACATCTATATGTCCCAACCGGAAGGCTTTATTGCTAAAGGACAAGAATGTATGGTTTGCAAGCCTAAGAAGTCCATTCATGGACTTAAGCAGGCATCGAGAGCATGGAACATTTGTTTTAACAAGATTGTAAAGTCTTATAATTTTATTTAAAATGAGGATGAACCATGCGTGTACAGGAAACTTGAAGGCATTAATGTGATTTTTCTTGTGTTGTATGTGGATGACATTCTTCTTATTGGAAATGATGCAGGGTCATTGTCATCTACAAAGGTTTGGCTGTCTAGTCAATTCAGTGTGAAGGACTTGGGAGAAGCCAGTTACATTCTCGGGATTAGACTTTTTAGAAATAGGAAGCAGAGAATGTTAAGATTATCTCAAGCAGCATACATTGACAAGATGCTGGCCAAGCACAGTCTGGACTCATATAAGGGAGCTCTAATTCCTTGCAGACATGAGTTGTCATTTTCTTCGATGGACTGTCCTAAGTCTCAAGAAGAAAAGGATAGAATGAGTAGGATTCCCTATGTTTCGGTTGTGGGAAGTCTCTTGTACGCCATGCTGTATACTAGGCCAGATATCTGCTTTGCCGTAGGCTTGGTTAGCAGATATCAGTCAAACCCTGGGGAGGTTCATTATCAAGCTGTAAAGCATATTCTTAAGGGAACAAGAGATTATATGCTGTTTTACCGAGCTGATGACTTGGTTCTTACAGGATACACAGACTCAAACTTCTAGGCAGATAAGGATGAGAGAAAATCCACTAGTGGATATATCTTCACCTTGTTTGGAGGAGCCATTTCATGGAGGAGTATCAAGCAATCATACATTGCTGACTCAACCAAGGAAGCTGAGTATGTGGCAGCTTCGGAGGCATCCAAGGAAGCAGTCTGGCTCCTTAAGTTCCTTTCAGAACTTAGAGTCGTGCCACACATGGACAAGTCAATTGTGATGTATTGCGACAACACTAGAGTAGTATCACAATCTAAAGAACCCAAGAGCCACGTGAAGGGGAAGCATTTCGAGAGGAAGTACTATTAGATCTGGGATTTCATCCAGAGACTAAAAGTCATGGCAGAACAGATTGCCTCCGAGAACAATCTAACAGATCCATTCACCAAGCCTTTGGCTGAGAGACTCTTCAAAAGACACTTAAATGCCATAGGAGTGGGCACCTACGGACTTACTTAGCCTTAGAGTGCAAGTGGGAGATTGTTGGGAAATATACCCTCTTAGACAAGGTTTCCGATGTAAACAAAAAATGTTTTAATAAAAAATTTATTTTTAGAAATTATTTGTGAATTTACATTTTATTTGTGTACAATTACATTTGGAAAAGACCCATTATGTTTAAGTAAGTGGTTCATGTGAATGGTGGTCTTTCACAGCAAGGTATGGATCATGAGTTACTTAACACATAAACATTCGATCTTAACCGATTGATAAGAATGGGAATCTCATCATTTCTAGGTTATTATGTAGTGAATTCCAAATGGGAAACAGCTTACCTTTAGCCAGTGAGTAGTCCACTCACTTCATGACAAAGCGTATTTCGAATACGTAGAACAGGACCTGTAGTTGTGGTTTCTTAAAGTACTATATAGTAGAAACCTAGACTACTACTGCTACAGCGTGGACTAGTACTCTACGACTTGAGTATGAATTGGTAGTCAGACAAAGTTGGAAGCATATACTTTGATATGCTATAGTTGAGGTTCTATCGTAGGACCAATATACTTGCATGTTAGGTATGCGTGATTAGTTAGTTAAGATAGACTTGTACAAGATAGTTTCTATACTATATCGCCCCTTGTGGTTGTCTGAATGATCTAAACATCCAGGGCCCTAGGAAACATGACTTGGATGTTTGCTTAGGGTAGCTCCCTTGGAAAGCGAAAATAATCCAGGAAGTCGTGGATCATTGGACTAGAGGCCTAAGGATGGTAGATGTCATTTAGAGAGGTGTTAGTACACTTCTTCCTCTCTAAACGTACGGCGATGTATAAAGGGGTATTTAGTCATTACACCTGTAGGTCGGAGACTTTGCTAACGCAGTATTGTCCTTGAGGTCAATATTTCCTTATGGTGATATTAGGAAATATATAAAATGCAAAATATAGCTATTTATATGGCAAGGGTATTTTGGTCATTTTAGTAGCTAAGGCAATGTGTCTTTTAGTCCCCAGTATAGACAGTGAATGCTAATTAAATATGGGGTAAAGAATTGGTCTTAAATTAAATTAAATAGAATTTATTTTATTTAAGTAGCCTGATTTAATTGTTGAACTAGAATAAAATAAATGTCCATGGAGAGAGAGAATTAATTAAATTAGTTTGGTTGGTTAATTAATTATTCAGGGCTTTGGCCTAATTTGAATAATTAAAGATTAACCTGGGACTAAACTAATATAGACTTGTTAATTGGACTAGTTTATTTGGGCTGAAAAATTAATTATTTGTTGGGCCATTTATTTGGTTTTAATTAGAGTAATTAATTTAGTCCAAAAAGCTAAACTAAGAGTCCAATGGGCCAGTCTAGTTTAACCTTGGGTTTTGTTTAGGTTAAACAGGAGAATAGATAACAACGTTATTTTTTTGGACTGCTTCTTCTCTGGTAGGAAAAAACTAGACGCCTCTCTCTCTCTCTCTCTCTAGAAAATATTCCTTAGTTCTATAAGTTGTTCCCCAAACGGAATTAGGCAGGCCATATACTGGAAGATCGAGAGGTTGGCGTTCACATACATGCACAGACGGAGTAGGAGACTTGTAGGAATCGCACCAGAGGCCTCTACCAGCGTACCTACCCCCGTTCCACACATTCCTATCCAGCCAATTCTTAGAATGAGAAAAAGAGGTAAAAAATTTTTTCCCTCAGAGTTTTCCCAAAGCGCGACCGGCGCCAGCTGTGCCTTGGAGTTTCTTGTTCTTCAATTTTTCTGGTTTTCGCTTCCGCTACGTGCCTTGTTTTTCCAGTTCTTAAGCCTTCAATTAGTTACCTATAAAGTACGTCTAGTGGCGAAGGGTTATCGTCAACAACATGGTATTGACTATGATGAAACCTTCTCACCAGTAGCTATGTTAAAATCTATCAGGATACTCCTAGACATTGCTGCTCATCATGATTATGAGATATGGCAAATGGATATGAAAACAGCTTTCCTAAACGGAAATCTGAATGAGGAAGTGTATATAACACAACCTGAGGATTTCACATCCAATGATAGTACAAAGGTGTGCAAGTTGCAAAGGTCCATTTATGGACTTAAGCAAGCTTCTAGTAGATGGAATATCCATTTCGATAAAACAATCAAAGAGTTTAGTTTCATTCAAAGCATGGATGAGCCTTGTGTATACAAGAAGGTTAGTGGGAGTGCAATCGTTTTCTTATTACTTTATGTAGATAACATATTGCTAATAGGAAACGATATACCTATCTTGCAAATTGTTAAAGTTTAGTTGTCCAAGCAATTCTCCATGAAAGACCTTGGAGAAGCAACCTATATTCTTGGAATAAAGATTTATAGAGATAGATCCAAAAGGTTGCTAGGTTTTTCGCAGTCTACATACATAGATAAAGTGCTAAAAAAGTTTAGCATAGATCAATCTAAAAAGGAATTCTTATCATGTCACAAGGTGTAAGCCTCCCAAGATGCAAGTTGAAAGGGATCACATGAGTAAGATTCTATATACCTCGGCAGTTAGATCTATCATGTACGCTATTATATGTACTAGGCCCGATGTATCTTGTGCTCTTAGTTTGATGAGTAGATACCAATCTGACCCTGGTGAGGGTCATTGGGCAGCTGTAAAGAACATCCTTAAGTACTTACGAAGGACTAAGGATGTGTTCTTAGTATATGGAGGAGGTGATTTGAAAATAAATGGATATACTGATGCCAGTTTTCAATCTGACAAAGATGATTTCAAATCACAATCTAGCTACGTGTTTACGTTGTGCGAAGGGGCAATAAGTTGGAAAAGTTCCAAACAAGAGACTATTGCTGACTATACGACAGAAGCTGAGTACATAGCTGTTTTTGAACTAGCTAAGGAGGCTGTTTAGACCAAGAAGTTCGTGACGGAATTGGGTGTGGCTCCTAGCATTGTTGGTCCAATAACTTTGTAATGCGACAATAACGGAACCATTGCGCAAGCAAAGGAGCTACGGTCTCACCAATGATCTAAACATGTACTGCGATGCTATCATCTTATCTGGAAGATCATAGATAAGAATGATGTAAAGATAGAGAGAGTCTCCATGGATGAGAACATAGTTGACCCGCTTACAAAAGCACTATCCCAAAAGAAACATGATTGTCATGTTGAGTCATTCGGTATTAGATGCATGAATGATTGGTTTTAGTGCAAGTGGGAGTTTGTTAGTGTTGTGCCATAGAGGCAATCACTTGTACATTGTATACGACATATTTTATTTTAATAAAAGGTATTATTTATCTTACAGTTTCTTTTGTTTACTTTTAAGTAATATAACTATTCGATAAAGTCCCTAGTCCAACACTGTGTTAAGGAAATCATGATAGAGATTATGATATGAGATTCTTAGTGTTGGGATGTATGCCCTCTTATAAAAGAATTTATTTTCAAAAATTATTTGTGAATTTACAATTTTATTTGTGCACAATTACGTTTGAAAAAGACCCATTGTGTTTAAGTAAGTGGTTCATGTGAATGGAGGTCATTCAGAGTAAGATATGGATCACGGGTTACTTAGCATATAAACTTTTGTTCTTAACCGATTGATGAGAATGAGAATCTCATCATGTTTAGGTTATTATGTTGTGAATTCTAAATGGGGAATGGCTTACCTTTAGCCAGTGAGTAGTCCACTCACTTCATGACATAAGCGTATTTCGAATACGTAGAACAAGACCTGTAGTAGTGGTTTCTAAAAAGTACTATATGGTAGAAAGCTAGACCACTACCGCTATAGCGTGGACTAGTACTCTACGACTTGAGTATGAGTTGGTGGTCTAATGAAGTTGGAAGCATATACTTTGATATGCTATAGTTGAGGTTCTATCGTAGCGCCAATATACTTGCATGTTGGGTATGTGTGACTAGTTACTTAAGATAGATTTGTACAAGATAGTTTCTATACTATATCGCCCCTTGTGGTTGTCTGAATGATCTAAATATCCAGGGTCCTTGGAAACATGACTTGGATGTTTGCTTTAGGTTAGCTCCCTTGTAAAGCGAAAACAATTCAGGAAGTCGTGGATCATTGGACTAGAGACCTAAGGATGCTAGATGTCATTTAGAGAGGTGTGAGTACACTTCTTCCTCTCTAAATATACGTCGATGTATAGAGGGGTATTTTAGTCATTACTCCTGTAGGTCGGAGACTTTGCTAACGCAACATCGTCCTTGGAGTCAATATTTTCTTATAGTGATATTTGAAAATATCTAAAGTGAAAAAAATATAGCTATTTATATGGTAAAGATGTTTTGGTCATTTTGGTAGCCAAGGCGGTTTGTCTTTTGATCCTCAGTATAGACCGTGAGTCCTAATTAAATACAGGCTAAGGAATTGATTTTAAATTAAATGGAATTTATTTTATTTAAGTAGCCTGATTTAATTATTAGGTTAGAATAAGATAAAGGTCCATGGAGTGAGAATTAATTAAATTAGTTTGGTGGGTTAATTAATTATTCAGGGCTTTGGCCCAGTTTGAATAATTAAGGATTAACTTGGGACTATACTGATTTAGGCTTATTTAATTGGATTGGTTTATTTGGGCTGGAAAATTAATTATTCGTTAAGCCATTGAGTTAGTTCAAACTAGAATAATTAATTAAGTCTAATAGGTTAAACCAAGAGTCCAATGGCCCAGTCCAATTTAACCTAGGGTTTTTATTTAGGTTAAACAAGAGGAGTGGAAATATCGTTGTTGTAATCAGACACACAATAGAGACGGCTTCTTTTCTGTGGAATAGCCAGGCGTCTCTCTTTCTCTCTCTCCAAAAAAATTCTCTAGCCTATTAACTGTTCACCAAATGGCAGTTAGGCAGGCCATATACTGGAAGACCGAGAATTAGGCATTCACATACATGCAAAGGCGGAGTAGGAGGCTTACATGAATCGCACCAGAGGCTTCTACCAGCACACCTACCCCGGTTGCGCATGTTCCAGTCCAGCTACCTTTGAGAACCAGTAGGGAGAGGTAATTATTTTAAAACCTCGAGATTGGGACAAGGTGCAACCGGTGCCGGCTAGGGCTGCCGAAGCCGGCGCCGACCCTGCCTTAGAATCCCTATTCTTGTTTTTTTACTTTATTTTTTTATGTTCACTTCCGTTGCGTGCTCCATGTTTCCCGCTTTCCATGCCTTCAATTGGTATCAGAGCCAGGTTTTGTGAAAATATAGGAAGCATGCATCAAGATTAATAAAACTGGATACATATATGTGAATAAAATTGTGATCCTTCGCTGTTTATGGTATGGATAGATTCTCTGTTAAACCTCGCAGGTGGAGGTATAGGAATCTGTAATTTACTATTTTTCTTAGTAAATCGTGTAAGCCCAATGTTTATGGGTATAGGCGGTTGTTGATTTTGGTTGATTTCATTGCATTAAGATTGAAATCGGAGAGCCAATGGTACCAGAAGCTATGCAGAAAAGTAGGGAAAATTCGTAGAGGAAATTCGAAAAAGAAAAAAAAAACTGCAGGATCCGGCACCGGCTTGGCTCTGGAAGGCCGGTTTGAGCGCTGGTTTCTCGTGGGTCCTGGTTCTGTGCGGCGGGTGCAGTGGACCACAGTGCAGATGGGTGCATGATCCAGTGCGGCGGGTGAAATGGACCTAGGAAAAAAAATTTTTTTAATTTTTCCTTGTAATTTTTCTTGCAATTTCTTTTGGTTTTGGGGTCCATACCAGGCGAAGTTAATAATTTTGGAATAGTTAGTATTCAAGGAATATTTTGCATGAAAACTATTAGTTTGCGATTTTAGGATTAAACAAGACCATTAATTAATTCATTACTGTGTTTAATTCTATTATCTGGGCACTTAGGTTTAAAAAATAGAAGAGCATGACAACATTTACTGTTTTCTAGCATGCTATTTATTTTTGTACCTATGTGTACATTTTCTCAAAGACCAAAGTCTTTGGGAATGCTTTGACAAGGAAAACATTTTTCTATAAATTAAATGGTTATTTTAACTTGAACAAAAATTAATCCATAGATATTTTCTCAAAGGATTTGATCCTTGACATAGAAAATATATTGGATTTAGATATTTTTTGTAAGGTTAAAATAGAAAGCCATTTTGTTTTAATTTTGGCACAAGAAAATTGTTTTCTCAAATAAACTTGAGACTAAAGTCTCTAGAAAGTTATAATTGGAAAATTTTTGAAATCATTAAGTTTATAACTTAAATAAAATTAGTCCATGGGAAAAACGCTTAAAGGATATAAACCTTGACATAGAGATTTTATGAACTTAGATATTTTATTTTTGAGTTAAGGGAAAACTTAATGGAGATTTTCAAAAGGACATTTTTAAGGAAAAAAAAAACCCTTGTTTTAAAAGACTAAGTGGGAGAAGGGTTCCAACGGCCCCACAGCTTCTATCACGATCCTCATTAGAGATCCTGAGTCCCCTCGCGTCACCCTGACAGTGAACCCGTATAGGATGGGGATACCACAAGGATCTAGATCTAATGGATGGATGTAATTAATAACCCGGGGTACGTACTATGATCGGCCAGTCCCTCGTTGGAGGTTATAGTGCGAGGAATGTCCATAGGAAATGAGAGCAAATGGTCATCCTCTCAATGGAGTTATATTCTAGATAATTACCTAGAAGAAAAATTAATTTGTGGTGATTAACACACTTAGCTTAGGGAACTGTTAATCTTCCCAAAAAGCTATGTCAGTTTTCCTAAGAGTCAAATTGATTATTATCAGTTTTGATAATAAGGATAAAGTGCACATATTTGTTTTATTTTCACAAACTGAATCTTTTTCTTTTATTTTTCTATCTTTCATAAATGGTGGGAGGTTCTTTTTAGTCCATTGGCCGTTATTCTCTGGGAGAATAAGCTAACGGGACCAAACTATGCGGATTGGAAAAGGAACCTGGACATAATACTCACAGCGGAGGAGTATAAGTATGTCATATACGAAACCTGCCCTGTAATCGGGGAGGGTTCCACCGTCGAGGAGTGTGAGGCTAAGAAGGCATGGAAGAAGGACGACGAGATGGCTCGTTGTTATATGTTGGCCTCCATGTCTAATGTGCTCCAATCTAAACATGAGCACATGACCACTGCGTATGACGTAACCCAATCATTAGCTACAATGTTTGTGGACAAGAGCCGGCCCACAAGGCAGGGGCTCTTCAAACCATCATTAACACTAAGATGGCTGAGGGAGCATCAGTCAGAGAGCATATGCTCAAGATGATTGCCACTTTCGAGGAGACAGAAATCTTAGGGGCTGTCATTGACCCTGAGAGCCAAGTGGACACGGTTCTCGAATCTCTACTGGGTTCCTTTACACAGTTCAAGTTAAACTATAACATGAAAAAGTTGAACATGGGCTTGACTGAGTTAATGAAGGAGCTCCAGATGGCGGAGAAGGTCATGAAGCCACAGTCAAAGGTTATGATTACTAAGGCTTCATCTTCTAGAACTGGGCCCAAGCCCAAAAAGTTCAAGAAGAAGAAGGGGAACGCAGCGGGACAGCCCAAGACCCAGCCCAAAGATAAACCCAAGGGCAAGTGCTTCAAGTGTGGACTGAAGACACACTGGAAAAAGGAGTGTCCAGATCTTCAAGCTAAGAAAAACCCTACAGGTAATGTTTTCTATCTAGAGTCTATATCATTGGTTGGATCAACTTCCACTTGGATTGTTGATTCAGGAGTCACTAATCACATCCGTAACTCCTTGCAGGGGTTTAGAAAGATAAGAAGACTCCAGAATGGCGAACATAGACTACGTGTTGAAAATGGAACACAAGTTTGGGCCTTTGCAGTGGGAGAGCTGGATCTTATTTTTTATTGTACTAAAATAGTGGTTTTGAAAGATATTTTATATGTACCTAGATTTAGACAGAATTTGATTTCGGTTGCAAAACTAATAAATTAAAGATATTCTATATCTTTCCATTCTGGTATTTCTATCAGTAGAGATGGATAAATTTTATGTACAGGGCACATGTATGGGAATCTATTTTTCTTAAACCCTATTAACAATCAATTAAATAATACTCAATCTGAACCTTTAACAAGGAAGAGAAAGACCAATATCAATGACTCGTATCTTTGGCATCTAAGGTTGGGTCATATCAAATCAACTAGGATTCAAAGGTTGATCCATGATGGGCCCTTGGGCTCATTGACATTGGAAAATTGGCCTCAGTATGAGTCTTGCCTGATAGGAAAGATGACCAAAAGGTCATTTGCCCCTAAGGCGGATGGAGCCAAGAAAGTATTGAGTCTTGTTCACACTGATGTGTGTGGCCCTTTGTCTATACCAGCTAGAGGAGGTTTTGAGTACTTCATCACTTTCACGGATGATTGTACAAAGTTTGGTTACGTTTACCTGATGAGATGCAAGTTTGACTTATTTGACAAGTTCAAAGAGTTTAAGGCTAAAGTAGAGCGTCGGACAGGTAAATTGATCAAGACCTTACGATCGGATCGTGGTGGAGAGTACCTCCTTGGTGAATTCAAGGACTACATGGTACACTAAACGGTAGTTAGTGTAGGATTTATATCATGCATAATCAGATTAAGCGCAGCGGAAAACAACAAGAAATCCAAGCCATGGATCACGGGTTTGCAATAGAAACGGGAAAAAGGAGAAGATTGCGTCTATTACCTCGTGAAGCCGGAATTCAAAAATTTCAGAAACAAGAACGTTGGCGCGATCCAGATTATCCAAAACCGTTCACTGCAGCTCAACTGAAGTCCAAGAAAGAACTCCCTCTAATGATAATCCACACAAGGTTGAATACTCACAATCTCACAATTCTATGCTAGTAGAATTCGGGAGGCTAGGGTTTTGATCAAGAAGAGAGACGGCTAGGGTTTGATCAATAGAGAGGCAGAGAAACGGTTTCTCTGTCTCAAACCCTAAGGAAACCGTTTCCTTATATTTATAAATTTATAATTACCATAAATTGCAACTTGGTCCTTCAACGTCCAATTGTCAACAAATTGGTCCTTGAAGTTTACTTAATTACAATTAGGTCTCATGAATTATAACAAACTTATAATTCACCTATAAATATATTCCCTTCTCTTAATTAACCCCACAATATTATCAAATAATATATTTGAGCATTCAAACCTTTATTGTGTGTGACCCATTAGGTTTCCTGGTCTTATTAGTAGCATAATATGAATTAATTCTAACAATATTAGAATTAATAATCCTTAATAAAATAAAGGATTAAATTTATTAATTCTCTAATTAATAAATTCATATTTAGCATATCAAGAGCGACATCTAGCAATGGCTCTTGACCACCCAAAAGTCCAGAAAGTCAAGTGGCTTGACATGAACCTTTCAATAGCAAATTATCAGTGCAATAAACTCCTTTCGACATACAATATCTCATTCAGTCTAGAGCATGGAATTAGTGCCAACTCTCTCCAGAATATTATTAATTCTGGCTCGAATATTTTAGTACTTGTTCAAGAAATCCATTACTCGATATGTGTATCAATTGGAACCATTTCCATCACATAGTCGCCTTGGCCAAAGACTTCATGAGTAATGATTTCTACAAGTGGCCTTGAGATATACTCTCCTACTATTAGGAGTAGTGAATCCTTTATTGACCCTCTCAACTACTTTCGTTTACTTTACGTTGTACCCAATATTCATCCCATAGGCGGTCCTAGATAAGACTCCAAATATTAGAATCAAAGTACAACGCTCGATAAACAAAGTACCTTGGAGATCTCAGGTCTAAAGATACTTGCACACTTGCTATAATGAGATTCTATCACTAGCACTAAATAGTTATCCAAGTGATTATCTCATAGCTAGGTCATCCAATGAACTTGTTTCAAAACAAGCATCCATACGTTAATCCTGACTATCCCAATACCCACGGATATGAGAACCACCGCTTGATCCAATCAAGAGATATAACATATGCCAGTCTTAGCGTATTAATAATGTCCCATCTTATTAATACTATGACTGGGGATTATTTAAGTACAAACACTGCATAGTGTAGTAGGAATCTCACATCAAGATCTCTATCATGATTTCCTTAACATTGTGTTGCACTAGGGACTTTATCTAACGGTTTGTACACATATTTAGATATAACAATCAAACTGAAAGATAAAGAATTCCTCTTATTAACTTAATATGCAATATATATGGTACAAGTGATTGCCTCTAGGGCACAACACTAATAGTTAGGCAGGCCATATACTGGAAGACCGAGAGTTAGGTGTTTACATACATGCAAAGACGGAGTAGGAAGCTTGTTGGAATCGCACCAGAGGTTTCTACTAGCACACCTACCCCGATTGCACACGTTCCAGTCCAGCCACCTTTGAGAACTAAAAGGAGAGGTGTTTATTTTAAAACCTCGGGATTGGAACATGGCGCAACCGGCACCGGCTACGGCTACCAGAGCCGACGCCGACCCTGCCTTGGAATCCCTGTTCTTATTTTTCCAATTTTTTTTTATGTTCGCTTCCGCTGCGTGCTCTGTGTTTCCCACTTTCCACACCTTCACCTACTACACTGTATAGTGTTAGTACTTAAATAGTCCATAGTCATAATATTAATGAGACATGACATTATTTATGCGTTAAGACTAGAATGTGTTAGACTTCCTGATTTGATCAGGCGGTGGTTCTCATATCCGTGAGTATTAAGATACTCAAAGTTAACATATGGATACTTGTTAATGGAACAAGTTCATTGAATGACCTAGCTTTGAGATAATCACATGGATAACTATTTAGTGGTAGTGATATAATCTCAATATAGCAAACGTGCAAGTATCCTTAGACTTGAGATCTCCAAGGTATTTTGTTTGCTGAGCTTTGTACTTTGATTCCAATCTCCGGAGCTCGATCAAGAGCCACCTATGGGATGGATATTGGGTACATTGTGAGGTAAATGAAAGTAGTTGAGAGGGTCAATAAAGGATTCACCACTCCTAATAGTAGGGGCAAATATCTCACGGCCACTTGTAGGAATTACTACTAGGAAAGTCCTTGGCTAAGGCGATTATGTATTGAAAACGGTTCCAATTGATACACATCTAGAGTAGTGGGTTTCTAGTACAAGTACTATTGTATTCGGGCTAGAAGTAATTCTGGAGGGAGTTGGCACTAATTTTCGTACTCCAAACCGAATGAGATATTGTATGGTGAAAGGAGTTAATTACACTGCAGTTTGTTATTGAAGGGTTCATGTCAAGCCATTTGACTTCCTAGACTCTTGGGTGGTCATGATGTGTTGTTAGATACCACTCATGATTTGGGAATATGGGTTTATTAATTGATGAATTAATAAACCAATCCTGATTAGAATTAATATGATTAATTCTAATTAATTATGGATTATTAATCTCAAAGATATTTGGATTAATTCATGTTCTCTACCAATTGACTGGGAAACCTAATAGGTCACACACAATAGAGGATTATATACTCAAGATGTTATTTGATAACATACTAGGGTTAATTGAGAGAAAGAGAAGTTGTTATGGACAAATTATAATTAGTTATAATTTATGGTCCAAATTATAATTGTGAGAACATGATGTTTCCAATTACAATTAGGGAATTCTAACTATTTTAGAATTCTCAATTTGGAGGATTTTTCAACAAATTTTTCGTGTGATATATATGGGATATAGATGCACAAAATTCCTTGGCTGAAAAAACACACGAAAATCCCTCCAAAACCCTAGAGAACATACGACAACCTTCTCTTCTTCTCTCTCTCTCGTTGCTCTTGAAGCACACAACCCTAGCCGTCACTTAGGGTTTCTGCTAGCACAGAAAACTTCATGTTTAAGTGTATCCTCTGTATGGATTACTGTTAGAGATAATCACACACTGTGATTATAGTGGTTAGACGTTCAACTCTCGTGGAGTTTGATCGAGAGGATTGCTGGATCGTGCCTAGATTTGAAGAAGAAAACTTTTGTTCTTCGGACGATCAAACAAAGGTAAAAAGTTGTTACATTTGATCTATTTATGTCTTGTTCTCCACACATATGCGGGTCCTGGGATGGTATCTTGTTTAATTTTTCTATTGCGTCATATCTGATATACATAAGAGATACCCAATAATGGGAACCTTAGATGTTTGTTTGAATAAAGAGATGGGAAATGATTTAATGAGCCTTTGATCATTCCAAGTATTTATCTCATTTTGGTTAGAAGAAGTGAGAAAGAAGAAAATGGAATATTTTCTATTCACATAATAGTTTTGTGTTAGTTGTACCTTAGAATAATAAGTGAGATTTAGAATAACTCTCGATATAGGTCATTTATCTTCAAAGCTTCATAAAGGACTAAGAGTACTATATACATCATCACACTGAGCTAGCACTCGAGATGAGTCCCACTGCTTTTTAAATCTTGTTTTAGCTAAGCGTTTTCTTGAAACGATCATGTGCTTTCCTGATACAGTTAATGCTTTCCTAATATAGTATGAGATGAATATTACACTTGAGTTTGAAAGCATTATCAAGCACTCGATTTCTTGAATTTGAAATATCTCGTGTGATCTTTTCAATTTCCAAATCCTGGCTTTGGTAAAGTGTTTTCCTGATATGGAAAATGGTTTCCTAATGTGTTCAAGTACGAGCTTTCTATATAGATTTGGAAACACGATGAACAATATTAATCTTGAATTCTTGAACTTGTCAATCTTTGAATCTAATACATGACTAACTTCATTATTTGGTGTAAGCATTAACTTGAATACTTGGCGTAAGCACTAACTTGACTACTTGGCATAAGCACTAACTTGAATACTTGGCGTATGCACTAACTTGACTACTTGGCGCATGCACTAACCTAAATACTTGGCTTATGCACTAAAATGAATACTTGGTGTCAGCACAAACTTGACTACCTGACATAAGTACTGACTTAAGTACTTGGCGTATGCACTAACTTTAATAATTGGCGTAAGCACTAACTTGAATACTGAATACTCGAATACTTGAATCGTAACATTTTCTACTAGAATTCTTGAATAGTTGAATCAGTATGTTTTCACTCGAAATTCTTGAATACTTGATTTCAGAACGTTCTCACATGAGAATTTTTGAACTAGCTTATGTTGAGATTATTCTTCATGAGATCTTTTCAGTTGAAAACACTAGCACACACGGGACTCACTGAGCTGTACACTCACACGTGTGTTATCTCTTTTGAAAAATTTAGGATCAGAGGCTCAGCGAAAGCACGATGGACTCCCAGAGGCTCATAGTACATCTTAGACCTATTATACCCTTGAGTGTATGTATCAAAAGCCAAATTATAGTACTTTTCTATTTTGAAAAAATTTCCGCTACCTATTGAGTGAAGTTTGTTATAAAGACCCCTTGTCTGAGCAATCAGACGGGGTGACATTCCCAAAGTTACAGCCCACTACGTTATGAAAATATGCATGGGATAGGAAAGAAAAGAGAATGGATTATGTGAAGGAAAGGAACAAAATAGAAATTCTGTTTTGGAAGAATTTCGTGCAGCTCTAAAGAAGTAATAAACTGAATAATATGGCTGGTTGTTTTGGAAATCCATTACTTGAAACTTCTATCAAACTGTCTTAGGATCACTTTGGGACCAATTTTACATGATTTGGAATTGTGAATAAAAAATTATGATATAAATATCAAAGGTTGTCATTTCAGTTATGGGATTGAAGTGCGGAGACATTATGAACAAAACTGAATGAAATGAAAAGGGAAATAAGTATTTTTGTGAATTTGAAATCATCAAGGAAGGTTGTGAAGACATTTTAGAATTAGTTTGGCATCAATCGGACTTGTGAATCAAAAGTTGTGATAAGAATATTAATGTGTGCTAAGGTGAGAAAAATGTAGAATTTTGGTTTTAAAAAGTAAAGCTATGAATTTATTTCATGTGAGCTATTAAAGACATGTAGGATTAAGGATTCATGTTAATGACTTAAAAATGTGTTTGTAGAAAAGAGCATTGAAAAGGAATTGAGTTGCGTCGAGAAGTATATTCCATTTTGGTATGAAATGAAGAAATAGGAAATTTGGCAATTTCTTTAGCAACTTGTAATTAGCGATATGTATTGGCTATAAATCTTGGAATACTAAAGGAAGTGTGGAATGATAACCGATGTAGGTTATCTACTTTAAAGGTCTCGCAAAGACTTAAGGATTATAAACACAATATAACAAAGGACACGAGGCCAATCCTACTACTTTTGAAATTTTATTTTAGCTAAGTGTTTTTCTGAAACAATCATGTGCTTTCCTAATACATTTAATGCTTTCCTAATATATTATGAAATGAATATTACACTTGAGTTTGAAAGTATTATCAAGCACTCGATTTCTTGAATATCTTGAATATGAAATATCTCATGTGATCTTTTCAATTTTCAAATCCCGGCTTTGGTAAAGTGTTTTCCTGATATGGAAAATAGTTTCCTGATATGTTCAAGTGCGAGCTTTCTATATGAATTTGGAAACGTGATGAACAACATGAATCTTGAATTCTTTAACTTGTCAATCTATGAATCCAATACATGACTAACTTGATTACATGGCATAAGTACTAACTTGAATACTTGGCTTAAGTACTAACTTGACTACTTGGCATAAGCACTAACTTGAATACTTGGAGTATGCACTAACTTGAATACTTGGCGTATGTACTAACTTGACTACTTGGTGTAAGCACTAAGTTGAATACTTTGTGTATGCACTAACTTGAATACTTGGTGTATGCACTAACTTGAATACTCAGAGTATGCACTAATTTGAATACATAGCGTAAGCACTAACTTAACTACTTGGTGTAAGCACTAGCTTGAATACTTGGCATATGCACTAATTTGAATACTTGGTGTAAGCACTAAGTTGACTACTTGGCATAAGCACTGATTTGAATACTTTGTGTAAGCAATGAATGCTTGAATACTTGAATCCAAATATTTTATAATAGAATTCCCGAATACCTGAATCAGCATGTTTTCTCTTGAAATCATTAAATACTTGATTTGAGAATGTTCTCACACGAGAATTTTTAAACTAGCTTATGTTAACATTATTCTTCATGATATCTTTTCAGTGGAAAACACTAGCACACACGGGACTTACTAAGCTTTATGCCCACACGTGTGTTATCTCTTTTGAAAAATTGAGGATCAGAGGCGCAACGAAAGCGCGGTGAACTCCTAGAGGCTCATGCCACATCTGGGACTTGTTATACCCGTAAGTGTATGTATCAGAAGTTAAATTCTTGTACTTTTCTATTTTGAAAAAATTTTCACTACCTATTGAGTGAAATTTATTATAAAGACCCCTTGTCTGAGTAATCAGACAAAGTGGCACCCCACAAAGTTACAGCTCACTACATTATGGAAATATGAGGTGTTACATCCAAATTCTTTCTCCAAGTTCATCAAGAAAAAGCAAATCTATTGGGTTAACATAAAAGAGAACCTATCTCATACATCATTTCTCAAGTTTAATATAAGAAAATTACCTAATCAACAAATCCAATTAATCAAACCTAAGTGATAGATTACTCAAAATAGAAATCAATAGATCAGATAAACATCCAATAAAAGAGTAAAATAGGGTACAACCTTTTAGTTACAACTCAAATCAAGTAAATTTAACATCCACAAAATTAAATTGCAAAGAGGATAAAAAGAAAACTCATGGACAAAGTTTCTTTTCTACTTTGCAATCTTCCTTTCTTCTTCTCAAATCCTCTCTTGATATTCTCTTCTAAGCTCTCCTTGTTTTGAAGAGATTTTCAGAGGTATTTCATAGGTTGTTTCCTTTGTGTCTACCTATTAAAGTCTATTTATAGACTACTTCCTCCAATCCCTATAATTCTATAAAATAGGGGGTTATCTGCAATGCTATATGGTGCGATGGAATGTGTTTTGCACATTACCGTGCATGCTTTGATATTCCTATACCAGTCTTGAAATAAGATCGTACCACTTGAATTCATTCTGTGCTATAGTCTTGCATAGCTGTGTCGAATGTGAGGTGCATGGCACTGTAGAAGCCCCCCAGAAGTTTTCACATTTTGGAATCCTGATGGTGCATGACAACATGGAAAGTGATGGGCACAATGCCTTGGACTGCCAGTATTTTGACTTCTGATATTTAGGTAGTGCACTGCTGTGTGCACAGTGATCTCGACGATGCCATGTTGCTTCAGTTTAGGTCTTTTTTAGTCTTTTTTTACTTGAATCCTTGTCTAATCTTAACCTTTTCAATCTACATAAAACAAGAAGAAGATTGGGGATTAAGTAGAAATCTAGAATGAATTATAAAGACTTTGATACGCAAATGATACATAAAATATGCATATAATGAACAATTATCAACATTAGTTTCATATATCATAAAATCTCATTTTGGCATATATGAACTATGTATTTATGAAATCTTAGAACATTTAAAAAATCTTGTGATGGGTAAAATATTATTTTGTGATTTTGAATCTATGGAGTATATTATTTAAACTTGGGACTATTTTGAATATCATATTTTTTCAAGAATGTTTTGGAAATATATTTTGCAAAGGTATTGATCTTGTTTTTAAAAAGGCATTACGTTCATCTATTCATGTGGATTTGTGCCATGTTGATTCTTAAGTACTCAAAGGGACTTTGCACCTATACTAACTTGTGCAGGTTTGAGAATGCTATCTAGGTGGTGGCCACCTCTGGACTGTGGTCTCTTTCTTCACGAGATGTCAGTATTTGATATTTTGTCGTCTGTAGCTAGCAACACATTTTCTGTTAGGGAAAATGGAGGGTAGGCGTGGAATATCTGGGTCGTGGGGCCAGCTATGATGATGGTTATTGTATGATTAATTATGGTGTACACACCAGGTTAATCATATGTTTATATTATCATGTTCATAGGATTGGAATCCTATGGTGTTGATATTTTCAATTGGACGAAGATCCTTCCAAGTATTACTATTGATGGGGACAAGATCCTACAACAGCTGATTTGAGATCACAATAAATAATTTGAAATATGATATTCAAAACATGGATTTCAAGACTTATGTTGTTATATTTGATTGTAAATAGTGATCATAATTGTAAAGCTCAATTTGGATATTGTGTTTGAAGTGGATAAACTATGTTCATTAGAAATACTCTCTTTTCTAAAAAATAAAGTAAATGATGCATGTATTTATATCTTGTTCATTAAAATTCTCCTATGGATTATCCTGTGTGTTATTTATTTGAAATATGATATACTATTACTCCATATCCGTTTTGGTAATCTTATCCTGTGTCACGAAAAATATTTTACTTAAAATTCTCACAATACACATACGGGACTTACTGAGATTTTATCTCACGGCTTTTAATTTATTTTTTTACAGGAGATTACACTTTGAAGTAAGATTGCAGGAGTTTATGGTTTTATGTTGGCTTTGATATTTTGTATCCAGATGTTATCTCTACTTTATGGATAATGATTGAGGATGATATAGTTGGATTATTTTGAGATGCTATTTTATGTTTGGGATTTGATGTATTATTCGAAGCCTTATAGGATTTTTAATTCAGTATTTCTTTTATGTCCCGATTATTTTCTTTGTGTATTTTTCACTAAAAAGACCTTTTGTCATTTAGATAGGGCGACATCTGCAATCATTCGAGCTCTACGGTTTTGGGGTGTTATAAGCATATTTCAAGTTAACAACAAAGTTATCTCCACAGATAAAAGAAGAGAAAGAATACATGTCTTGTGTCCCATATGCTAATGTGATGGAGGCTCATTAATTTTTTTCTAATGTTTTTGTTCTTGAATTATGATAAATTTTTAAACAAATTCTACTCGCCACACTCTTTGTTATTTTCTTTTTGTAAGAAATAAAGAAAATACCAATTGGAGTGAATAAAGATGAAAATGAAGAAAAAAGAGAAAAAAAAATGGAAGATTTGCATAGAAAAGAGGCTGCCTAAGGAAATCAAAGTTTCTTAAGCCACCTAGAACCCAAAGGAACACCCATTGAATGGAATAAAGTGGCCAAGGGAAATCAAAGTTCCCTAAGCTGCCTAGAAGAAACAAGGCACGGCCAGGGGAGCAACTTGGCAGCCCAGGGAGGTTCTACCCTAGGCTGCCTAGGAGTAAAAATAGTTATATGATTTTAATTGTATTTGATGGATGAACCATAATCTATGTTCTTGCATTGAGTTGTTATTGTGATTTATTAAATTCCTATTATTATATTTGACTAGTTAGGAATTATTGTATTAGATTGATTGTTTAGGCTTGATTGATTTATTCAATTGATTAGTTCACTTTTAATGATTTCGAGAGATGGGGTTAGGAATTGAACACCAAATTAATTGGTCCAATGTTTGTTTTCCTTTAATTAACGAGAGAGAGAGAGAGAGAGAGAGAGAGAGAGAGAGAGAGAGGTTGAAGGATTAGAACTTAGTAGTTAGTGGGTTTTCAATATTGCCAAGAGACAGGTATATGGGGGCTTTCGAGTACCTTTTGGGTGACGAGTGATGTTATGCTTCTTTGGGTTACGTTGATTTGGTAGAGATACCAATTAATTGAGCCTTAGAAAAAAAAAATCTTATAACTCGAGAGATAATGAGGTTTATTCTTGAAAACGCATACTGGTGCTTAAGTTGGGATTTGATGAGCTTAGTAATGATCTCATTACTTGACATGTTTTGGGAAGATTTCTTCTTATACATGGGCCTTCCCGTACTCTTACTCCTTGACGATCCTTATGACTTTTCAAGTATGGGTCCGAAGTACTCTCTATAGTAGTAGTTTAGTTTAGTATAATTAGTTTTAGTTATCTTATCTCTTTATTTATTTTGACTAGATGATGAGATTAGAGCAAAGTAGTGGTAATTGATAAGTTCCTATATATTTGATACTTGCTATTCCTTATACTATGTGATGGGTATACTTGCCTATATGTATAGTTTTAGTGCTTAGCATTTTAATTTAAAACTTAATTTTTATGGATTGTTTATACTATTTCTAATGCACATAAAACACGTATCAAGTTTTTTGCACCTTTGCCAAGGATTGGCAATATCAAGAAAAATTTAAGTCTTGTTGATTTAGCTGTGTATATATTTGTAAATATTATTAAATCTTTTTATTTGATTTTTTCTATATTTGTTTATAATACTAACCATTACTTGTATATAGACTTGTTTTCCTTTTATACCTTGTTTGTATGTTGTTTCAATTCTTTATTTTTAGTGATAGAGATACATAAATTGTATAAAGTTCTATTGTGTTGCATCATTATGTTTTTTATTATTATTATTTTTTATATTGTTGTATAATAATATATTGGGAAATTTTACATGGAGAATAGATTTTTAGGATGTAAGTTTTGCTTTTGTATATGGCATTGTTGTTTATACTATTATTATTGTTGTGAGGGGAATTTTGTAATTGTTGTTGTATTGTATTTAGAGGATGGAAATGTTGTTGTAGTTGGACATCATTGTTGTTGTTGAGGAGATGTTTTTATATGATAATTATTGTGGTTGATGGTTGTATAATAGGATTGGTTTCGGTGTTTTGTAACGGTGTTGGAGATTTGAGAATTTGAGTGTTGTTTTGAGAATGAAAGTATTATTGGTTGTTGTCATACTATGTATTGTGGAGGTTGAAAATTGACTATGGTAGTGGTGAATAACTTGAGGAGATGGTTGATTTGTATAGTTGATATTGTAATTTGGTGGATTATTGATTTTTGTTTGGAGACTTGGTTAACATTTTGACACCTTTTTTTTAATATTTATTGAAGTATGGGCATTATTTGTTAGTTGTTTGGGAGATGCTATGGTGCTTTTGGAAGTTGTGACACTCATGAATTGGTAGTTGTAGTTGTGAAAATCTTTTGAGATTCCTTTTAATACGACCACTAAATCCTCAACCTTTGCACTTTTCCATGGAATTCATTGAGTTTATAGTGGGTTGTGTATTGATGATGGTATTTAAGCATATATATAGGTTTAGGTTATTCCTAGTGAAAAATATTGTTTAGTCTTTTTTTTTTTTTTTGGTGGTGTTATTGTTGTTGTTACTAATGTATAGTGTCTTTGGTAATGGTATAGATTTTGGCATCTTATTAGTTTTGCTATTCTACTTATAACTAGCCTTATTGTTTAAATTTTTATAAATATGATTCTTTATGGTATTTCATTAGTTGATTATTCTTTTTTATAAATAGTTGATTAATGAGATGCACATATATCTTCTTACCCATCTTTATTTTAACTTGTTCGTATATACTTGTGATATTTCTTATGATTCACTTTCTTATTTCTTTGTTAGAATTTAATGTTACTTTGTTTTGTCTTATTTTATTAAGATTTATCTTGTTATTTATTTCTTAGAATTCTTTAATTATGTTTTATTTTTGTTTTTGTACTGATTCAACATCTTTTGGATAATGGAAGCATCTCTCTCTTTGCCCAACTTTTGTATCAACAATCATTGTAACACCCCTACTAAAGGTAACATCAGAAGCATATCGACACCGGGTGTCACCCCATCCAGTTACCCAGACAAGGAATCGTTATAACGAAAAACCAACTAAGTATGTAAGGTCCAAATCTATATAACAACCCATACCAATGGTCATGCACATATATATAATAAAGAATCTCATACATGAAATTTTTCATGCGATATCAGTAATAAGATATAGTATCCAAAAGGGAAATGTTCGGACCAATTTTGCTGTCATTGTGGTATCGTCCTTTATCCGTAGGTCCGCTCAACTCCGGATCCTACAAAAAGGTAAGATAAAAGACAAGTGAGAGTGAAAAATCACCCAGTGAGTCCCGTGTGTGCAAGTGCTTTATCAAAGAGGTAGAACACATAAAGCCTTTTGAGAAATAGCATATCATTTGTTCATCAGAAATGATTTCAAAACTCTTTAACAAAGAATTTATTCAGAACTCAATCATTTTTGAAAAACTGTATTTCAATTTCAAATCATTGCCCCAATTTTCAAATCACAGGCACTTCTCCAATAGAAGGTCGACCTGTGTCCAATCCACACGCAAGTCCCGCAGTCCTTGCCTTCGGCCCCACATATCCTTGTACTAAGATCGCAGCCTTCAGTACTCAACTGTACGTCGCCGAAATAAGTACGCCGCAGCGTACATCTGCCCAGGTATGTAGCATACCTGTACCCCGTGTAATAAGTACACTATAGCGTACTTCTGCCGAGGTATGCAGCATGCCTGTATCCCGTGTACCGCAGCACACGCTTGCCACCATTAGCCAGGGGTTCCAATCCTGATGTCAATCACCATCGAAGCAACAAGTGAGTTAAATACCCTAAGTATTCCCATCCTTATTCCTGTGAATGACTCAAAATCAAGAAGCGTCCACAGACGCGGCAATTGCTAGTCACTAAACGGCTAGTTAGGACGACTCATATCAATGTCCAGTCACCCTATTTGGAGTAACACAATCCCCAGAACTAGCCAGGTTACTTGGGGCCTTCTACCTCTAACATAAGCTAGTACAAAGATCAAAGTCCTTGTTGAAAACTCAATGTTAACAATACTAACCCCGTCTGACTGATCAGGCCAGAGGGTTATCTGATCCTGCAGAATTTTCAATTCAAAACATTTTTGGGGCAAAATAACATTTTTTAGAATTTGATCATACTGACTCGCAAGTTAGATCATCATTCACATAGGCTTTGTAGAGCCAATCAATTCATTCCATTGCCCATCAGGCCAATAAAACAATTTCAGGGATCAAAAGGCCGTTTTCCAAAAGTCAATCTCATCACAAGAGATTACTTTCCAAAATCATATTAAAATAAGATAAAGAGTTTTTCTCACACATCAAAACATATTTCCAAGAGTATCCGGGTTATTTTCCCCGTACTTGATCACAAAAGTCATTTCCAAGGGTATTTGGGTCATTTCACCCATACCCGATTTCAAAAGACTTTTCGAGGGTATTCGGGTCATTTTACTCTTACCCGATTTGAAAAGTATTCACAAAAGTTCTAATAAGGATATTTCGGTCATTTACCGAATACCCGAGTTCAAAAGGTTTTCATAAAACATTCCAATAAGGATATTTGGGTCATTTTCCAAATACCCGATTCCAAAAGGAACCCATTTCAAGAAATCCAGAATTCTAATCCCCAAAGAAGATTAATTTCAAAGTTTCGAAACATATTTCTATAAAATGTTCTAATAAGGGCATTCTAGTCAATTTATGAATACCCGATTCCAAAATTTACTATTTTCTGAAAATCCCTACTATTTAATCCAAAAAGGACTAAATTCACGAAATTCATACTTTAATCATCCAGTAAGGTTTCTAAGCCAATTATGATGTTCAATCGAGCCCAAAATGGCATAAAATAATTCTTCCTCAGAAAAACCTTAAACATATTTAGGGATTTCCAAAACGGTATATAACATAGCATTTCATGGAAAAACAAAGCACACTAGCTTTAGAAAGAGTTTTAAAAATCCAAGGGACTCACCTCGTGTCCTATGCAATCCTTTCCGTTCACGGCCATTTAACCTCCGTTTCTACCGTTTCCGGTGTTCCGTTAGCCGTTTGTCGCTAAACCTACACCAAACATCGTTTTTGGATCAATTCGTGTTTGGCCGGAAAAATAGCCGACGGGCGGTCGACGTCCGGCCGACATGCCCGACGGTTAACCAATGTCCAACCGTCGTTTGGCCGACGGGGGCGACGGTTAGCCAATGAAGCTGACGATCAAGAAAAACGTCTAACTTTCGTTCGCGTCGTTTTTTTATCGTTTGATCAATTCTTCCATTTTTATTTTTCCACATCCTTCCTCCCATCATAAACAAGGGATTCACTTCATGTTTCCCCAATTATTTTGTCCAAAATCACACAATTAATCATTCCAAAATTCGTCCATGTTCTAAGCAAAATTCTGGAATTTTGCTGTTTTGACACATGATTTCGTTTTGGACATAACTTTCTGTCCACAACTCCAATTTGGCTCTATGATATACCAAAACGATTTTAAGGCTCTTAAATTTAATTTTGTATAGGCCATTTTTAGAGTTATGGTTTCAGGAATGTGTTACTGGGCAGAAACAGTCTCAGTAGTTTTGCTTTAATTTCACTATTCATACTTTCCTTTGTTTTCCTTTAGCCTTTAGCACTTTGGAACCATTAATTCATTCAATCCTCCATCAAATCATCTTTAATTCTGAATTTTCAGATTTCTAGTAGCTCACAAGAATCACTCTTATCCAATACAAATTCATCTTTTCTAATCAAAGACTTCTATAATCCATTTTTCCAACCAAGTAACTTCCATTTTTACTCTACTTTGATCATCATCTCTTTAACCAAAAATAAGCCTTCAAGCTACCAAAATTATTCAGTTCTTCCTCACACAAAACATCATTCAAAGGCCCCTTAGGCATCCGGCACATATACAAGCATGTATAAGATTCATACACAAAATTTCACAAAACCTAGCTTTGATCCAAAATCAAGACATGAAAATCATGTTTTCATGTTAAAATTCATATCAAAATGATCACCGTAATGAAATCTACAACTTTAATTCTTGAAGCATAGGCTTTTACCTTGTATGTATGATCTCTTGGCTTGATTTTGCTCCAAGAACACCAAGAACACACACACACATCTTTCTTTCTCTCTTTTTTTTCTTTTTTTCTCCCTATTTTCTCTAGCTTTTCTTTCCTTTTCTTTCTCTCTTCTTTCCCTACTCCTTATGCACGAATTCTGGCTGTTTTTCAGCCTTTTTAACCGCCATTCTTGATCCAAGGGTCAACCCATATTAATTGCATTGTGGGCTATCCATTTGGAGCTAATTTTGCTATTGGAGAATTTAATTAAAATGGATAATTCTTAAGATTATCCAATAAGCCTTTGCAATTTAATAATCCCACAAATATTTTACTTCTCCAATGGTATTTTAACACTTGTTTTCATCCACCATTCACATAATGCCACACGTCCATTTTTAAACACGATTTTCTATTTTCTTCAGAAATGGCCAAAATCGGGTCCGTAATGAAAAAATATTCTATTTTGCTATCCAACTCCAAAAATTCCACTGAATCCATTGGTAACACTTAAAATTTTCAATTCCTTCTCTACTTGGTCAAATTTGGGGTCAAAATTGCGGGCGCGATCAAAATGACGAAAATGCCCCCAATTCCCCAGGTAACATAATTCGCACCAAAACGTGTGTTTCATTGCACTGATCAATTTCTCTTTTCAGAGTACCCTTAAATTCTTATTTTATTAATAATAATAGCTTCTCAAAAATTTTGGATACGGGTAGAACAAATCTAATAATTACGTCCAAATCCCGACAAAATTTTATTTCACCAAAGTATTCGTCTCAATACACCGATCAACTTTTGTTCTGACCATTGATATAAATTCTCATCCCATTACCAATACTAGCCAATCGAGAGTAAAAAGGTGGGGTGTTACATTCTCCC
The DNA here is from genome assembly GCA_026120185.1 of Voacanga thouarsii. Lineage (NCBI taxonomy): Eukaryota > Viridiplantae > Streptophyta > Magnoliopsida > Gentianales > Apocynaceae > Voacanga > Voacanga thouarsii. The sequence continues at coordinate 78,138 of JANUWF010000435.1, forward strand.
CTTCTTACAAAAAATTTCGTCCTCGAAATTTAGTCTACACTTGGAATAGATCTGGATACTTTTCAACATCCTCGCTTTCTTTTCCAAGTTACATCTTACACAGCATGATGATCCCACGATACTTGTACGAGTAGAATTTTCTCATTCTGCAATTCCCTTTCAGTATACTTCATGATCTTAATAGGCTTTTCCTCATTCTTCAAGCTTAGAGTCAACTCAATGGGTTCTTCATTCAAAATGTGGGCAAGATCAGCTACATATGTGAAACCCCAGTCGAAACCAACCTTAGAGTAAGAGGGTTAGGTTGCATAGCATATTTATTTGCATGTTTAAATATATTTTTGTATGATTTTATGTGCTTTGGATTTGTGTTTTATAGTCTAGAGGGCTTGATTATGATTATTGAGTTAGAAGGGCAAAATGGTAATTTTTGCTTGAGGTGGAAAAAGGGAGGTAGATTGAGAATTGAATAGGAAAATATTTTTTTTGAGGGAAAATAAGAACGGGAGTTGTTGTGGTTTAGTGGTTAGAGCCTTGGAGTTAATTCTTGAGGTCTTGAGTTTAAATTCCATCATGGGAGCTTTAGAATGATTAAATTTTATTTTTGCTTGGGAAGTGAGATTTTCGGTCTTATGTGCTTTGGAATAGGGTAGAGGTGTTGTCCTAGGGGAGAATGATAGGAGTATCCTAATCCTACTCATTTGCTCTACACAAAATTCCTAAGAGGAATTCATTTCCTCTTGATCCTTAATTTTTCCTATCTCTCAACTCATTAGTTTGATCAAATTGTTCTAGCCATTTTCTTTCCAGAAATTCCAGTGAAGTGCTGTGGCTTTGTAGAATCAAAATGTCTTAGTGAAAGACATTTTATGGTCTGAAAATGTGGAGGAGATGTGAAAGATTCCAAGAGGATAAATCCCTCTAGTGAACTTTCTAAAAATTCATTCTAGCTAGGTTCATCTTCCTTCTTGGAATGAACTGAATTTTTCCAGCTTCTTGTGCCTTCAAGGTATCGAAATTCTTAGCTAATATTCCCTCCCAAATGCTACCAGAAAAATGGCCTTTTGGATCAGCTTGCAACTTGAATTTCTCTGGCCATTTTCGGACTGCACAAAGTTGGTGCAAAACCAGAAAAATCCCTGGGCAAATCGCAGCTTTGGAGGTCCGAAACCAAGCTGTTTTGCTTCCAATTTTTGTTCAGCACCTTAGTCATATTTTTCCTCCATGAAGAAGGTTGGAAACCAGCCTTGAAAACCCTTGAAATTCCCCTTCAAAATCTCTGCAAATTGGCTGGAAAGATGGCAGCTAAAACTACCCAGAAAAATTCCAGCCTTGCGAAAAATGCTGTGCAGTAGTTTTTCCAGCTTTGTTTCCAAATTCTCCCCTAGCTGAAACTCCACCTTTCTTCTGCACAAACCACCCTTAAACAGCCATGAACTGAACTCCATTGTCCTCCCCAAGCTTCTGCACGAAAATCAGGTATGGCAGCCCTAAAAGATTTCCAAAAAAATTCTGCAATCATTCCTTGATTGGGATACCAAAATTCCAACCACCATGATTCAACAACTTTCCATAAAATATACCTCAAACAACCAGACCTTCCCTTCACCATTATACTCCATAATTTCGGCCACCCTTAGCCTCCTTCAACCAGCTTTCATTCAGCTAAAATACTGCTCAGAAATTCGTCCATGGCAGATTCCCAAAAGCCCTCCAATAATCAAATATATTCTTGTTATATCTAGTTTCCAAATTTGCTTCCTAAAAATATTCTTCAAGGATTTTAACAACTAGCCTTTCCTTTTCCCTTCCAAACCAGAAAAACCATCTACCTAAACCCTACAAACAAATTAGCAACCCTAATCCTCATAGAATTTCGGTAGCCTCCATCCAAAAGCTCTCAACTCTCTTCAACCTCAAGAACACATAGTACACCAAGAACACCTACTTTTTTCTTTCACCTAATACCTCTCCAAATCACTTCAAACTACTTCTAAAAACTTCAGAATTCATCTACTCACTGCTGTGAGTCCATCAACACCATTCTTAACATCAAACTCCAAAATCCAACTTGCTATTTTGGATAAAAAACCAGAAATTTTTGTGAAGTAAGAACACCTTCAAGGTAGGTTGTTCTAACAACTTCATCTTCTCCAATCGTGATCTCTAATGAATATATATGATATATATATATATATATATATATATATGTGAATAAACATGCTAATGGTCTCTCTCTCTCTCTCTCTCTCTCTCTCTCTCTCTCTCTCTCTCTCTCTTGGCCGGATGGTTTCTTCTCCAATAGCCATGCTTCCTTCACCTTCGTTGGACGGATTTAGACATCTAGGAGTTGAGATTTATTCAAAACTCCTTCAAGTTAATCATCAATCAAGTAAGTCCCTTCAACCCTTCTTTTAAACTCTAGATTCATGCCTCTAGGGTGATGTTGATAAAAGGTGGATTGTGGATAGGATTTGAGTATATATTGTTGAGATTGAAGCATGAATATATGTATGAATATGAAGGAGATGGGATTTATGCATGGATGGATTATCTTAGTTGATTGTATGATGATTTGAGATTTAATGCATGTCTCCATGTTGAGAGTGATATATGTGATCAAGCATGTTAGAGATTATGTTACCGTTGGTGAATAGGATTTATATTCAAGTATGATTGTTAAAGCCATGATTATGTTTATGCTAGTAAAGGTTGGATCATGTCTTGATAAATTTAGATCTATGCTTTTATTCGTGATTTGGATGATTTGATGAATTGGGGGGAGTATATGTTCATGATTGTGATTAGCAAGTGGAATTATGATCATGACCTAATTGTCCCTAAGCTAAATTTTATTTCTTCAATAAAATATTTAATATTATAATTTTTTACTAGTAATTTCGAAAAACCCTAGGAATGGTAGATTTGGATTATTATATATATAAAGGATATTTTAGTCAAATAAATAATAGCTTTTGCTAGAAAAATAAAATATATAGATATTATGTAAAATGATAATATCAAATAAAGCATTTTATGAAAATAATCATAATAAGTAAAATATTTACTATTAAAATTTAATTATTATCTTTTAAACAAAACCTATTAAAATTTATTTGGTATCTTTCAATCAAGACTCATTAAAATTTATTTTCAACTAATTTTAATTATCAATTATTTTTTAACAATTAATTATTAATAAATTATTATTTTACCTAGTACCACCTAGGACTTTTCATCAAATAAACTCTAAATTATTTTAGCAAGATTTAAACCTTCAACTTATTGTACCTATTTCCCAAACTCTAGTTATTTTAATATCAAACTAGATTTATTTTATAAACCCTTTTTATTTATTATTGAGCCTTAAAACTTGGGACACTAGGGACATGATTGTAGTAAGTTGAGTTAGTTTTATTTGTGAAAGTGAATCTTTGGCCTGAGTTTGATTGTGGTTTGTATTTACCCCATGCGGGGTTAGGTCAGCTGTTGGAGACATTTGTTGTGAGCAAGGATCAGGTAAGCTCCTGCATAAAACCTGTTTGATGCAAAAATAATTTTTTTTAATGGCAAGCCAAATGTGGAGTGCAAGGACACTCATTTTGTAAAGGCAATTGAGGATTGACTCCTTTCTTATTTTAGCCAAACAAATTATTTAGGAGTCAATAAGCAAATTTACTCAAAACTCAAAACTCTTTCTAAAATTGAATTTGACAAACTTTGGAAACCCTTAATTTCCATTTTCATATGGAACTATGTTCTACTCATTTTTTTTTCCCAAGTGAGATAAGTTACGTTGAGTACTCAATGGGGGTAGGCTAGTAGTACTAGTTTTGAATAGCAAGAGCGAGTCTTCTGGCAGGAGGTCACCTCCAGAAGATAGGCTCAACTTAGAGAAACGTCAGTACTACTTAGTTATGCCGGTCCGAGCTAGCAGTTTTTATTTCAGTCAAGTGACTGTGTTTTGCCGGAATGGACACCCAGTTATTATTTGGGTATAGAGAAGGAGGAGTATCTTGCCCGATAGGCCGATCACCTACCTTTTGTCAGTCTGCACAAAGTGTGGCATTCTAACCGATAATATGCACAAAGTGTGGCATACTGACCATCCGGTTATGGGGCCCAACGTGTGGTAACCCATAATCCTTTCTTTCGAGTGGTTAATATTATAAATTATGTATGGCTGGAAAAGCTGAAACCACCACTCTTGCTTTTGACTAATGTTTATTACTTGCCAATATTTCTCTTATAAAGATTTCACACTTTGCATCCACGAACTGTTTTCACTGAACACCCAAAGCACACATGGACTTACTGAGATTTCTGTCTCATCACATTTTTATCATGATTTCAGGTCGATCCTGCTGTAGGGATGAGTAGCTAGTGTTATCTACCTTGGAAGGGAATGTTGTCTTTTATTTTTATGTATTGCTTTGGGGAGTTGAGAGTGGATGATTTTATTTATAGATTTGTTTTTCTTTTGGGAATTCATAGTTTTATTCGTGGATTTATTCTTGGGTTGTAATAGATTTTGAGTTAAATTTTTATTTTTATTCTACTGTTTTATTTGTATGACCTAGTTATAAAGACCCTTTGTCCTTTGGACGGGGCGACATACTTTCGAAGTTGGGGTACACAAAACATACCGTGAATAACTTGATGTTCTATTAGTAACTCCAATCGATAGGCTACTTTCCTAATCCTCTCGACAATAGGGTACGGTCCAGTGTCTTTTCTTGTTCTTTGATTCCCTATTATCATTGTGGAGCCTTCTTCAAGAATACATTATCTCATTCTATAAATTTCAAATCTCACTTATGTCAGATCATATGACCTTTTTGTCTACTCTAAACTGTCTCCAACTTGATATTAATCATCTTCACAGCATGTCGAACTTTTTCAAGATCCAAAGCATTCTGTTCACCCATTCTTCTTTTTGAACTTCATTTCCTTCCATAAATAGCTTCAAATAGGACCATTCCAATTGTTAATTGATAACTATTATTGTATATGAATTCTGCATACACTAAATTATCAATCTACTTAACTCTAAAATTCAAAACTCTAGCCCAGAACATGTCTTCCAAAATTCCATTCACTAATTCTGTCTGCCCATACGCGTGTAGGTACGTTGCTATGCTGAACTTTATTGTGGTCCCATACCACTACTGCAGCTTAGTTCAAAACTTTGAGGTGAATCTTGGGTCTTGATCTGTCACAATACTAAAGGATACTCATGCAGTCTGATTACTTCCTCCATATAGATTTTACTTAACTCCTCTAAGGAATTCTGTTAATTAATAGGAATGAAATAAGCAGACTTAGTAGTTGGATCCATTATCACCCAAATAGTATCTCGCCGCTCTACTATCATAGGTTTTCTTGTAATGAGGTCTATAGTAATTTCATCCAATTTCCATGATGGAATAAATAATGGTTGTAACTCTCTAAGCTATTGTTGATTGGCTTTCCTTTACTGAGAAATTAAATATCGTATTATAAAGTCTAAATTGTCCTTTTTCATATCAATTCACCAATAATGTCGTTTTAAGTTCTGATACATCTTTACGGCTCCTGGATGGAAGGGATACTTACTCCAAGGTGCCTCCGCTAAAACATCTTATCTCATCGCATATTGTTTCAGAATATAATACCGACTCCAGTAGCAATTAACCCCATCATTGTCCTTTCAAAACACATTTCCTCCTATATTCGCCCCCTTCTACACTAACTTTTGCACTTTTCATCTTTATCTTGTTCTCTCTTCAACTATTGTTGGAAGGTGGGTTGAATGGAAGTATTACTTATCATTATTTCTCCGTCTACTGCAAACACTTCTAATTCTGGAATTTATAATGTCCGAAGAACTGATAAATTTGTCTTCCTACTAAGGGCATTTACTATTGTATTTGCTTTTCCAGGATGATATTTAATTAGACATTGAAATCCTTCCTTTGACATATCTGTGTACTCCTCATAAGACTTGTCCATCATTGGCAATGTTAAAACAGGAGCAGAGCTTAATCCCTTTCTCAACTCCTAGAACTTTTCCCTCACATTTTCTAGTCCAAACATGAAGAACTTCCTTTTGGGTGAGTCGACTCAAAGTAAAGCTATCTTAGAAAATTCCTCAATAAATCTCTGGTAATATCCTGCAAATCCCAGAAAACATCATATTCAGTCAGAATCTCAAGAAGTTTCCAGTTCATCACTGCTTTAACTTTTGCAGGATTTACTGTGCTCGTGATTTTAGGTATCACATGTCATAAGAATGCTACTTCTTGTAGCCAAGACTCACAATTACTGAATTTTGTATATAATTTGGACTATCTTAACATTCCTAATACTTCCTAAAGATTATTGTTCATGATCTTAGGGATCTTTGGAGTACACCAGAATATCATCTATGAATATAGTCACAAAACTGGGCTGAAATGTCCAATGCATTAGATCTATGAAATAACAGGCATTAGTGACACCAACGGAGCACCACTACAAGCTTAAAAGTCTATATCGTGTTAAATATAGTTTTCGATATATTTTCTTCCCGTATCTAAACTTAATAATATCCTTGCCTTAAGTCAAACTCTGAGAATCATCATGTCCTTCGTAACTGATCGAACAATTCATCAATCATGGGCAATGGATATTTATTCTTTATCGTTACTGCATTTAACCTCATAAATTTGCATACATCTATGGTGACTCAACTTTCTTTCTAACAAACAAAATAGGTATTCCCCAAAGTGAACTACTAGGCCGAATGAATTCTGGCTCCATTAATTCCTGTGCTTATTTATTAAGCTCCTGTAATTCTGTAGGTACCATTCACTAAGGAGTTCTTGAAATTAGTTCTGCTAATGTCACTAACTCAATAGAAAATTCTATTTCTCTCTTCAGTGGTAATTCCTTCAATTCGCTGGAAAAACATCAAAATACTCATTCATAACAGGAACTTCTTTGGGTTTCTTAACCCCTCCTGGCTTATTAATTACATAGGCCAAGTACCCAGTACACCTTATTTAATTATCTTCTAGACCTTGGGTCCCGATATGCAAGTATTACTTTTCCTCCCAGCCTCGTCTGCAATTTCCAATATAGGTTTCCCAGGCTGACGGAAGTGTACTATTTCATGTCTACAGTCAACTTGATTATGATGCTGGGGTAGCCATTTCATGCCCAACATAGCATCTTAGTCCTCTATGGGCAGGCATATCAAATTTTCTTCAAAATTTCATTTCCTAACAAGATCTTACATTCCTTATGTACTTTCTCACTATTCATTTACTTTGCCAATGGGGCACTGACAAGCATTTCTTATAAAGTTTCTTCCTTCTCTTATCCTTATAACGTCAAGAAATACATTGGTACAAAGGAATGCGTAGAACCGAGATCCACTAATATTTTAGCATCATGATTTAAAACTGAGAAGTGTATCTTTCACTACTGTGACATGATCACCCACCTTCTTTAATATAACCACTCGAGCATTTACTTCGTTTAGCAGATCTGGCTCTAGGGTTGTTTAGGTTCTCTCTTTCTAGTCTGACCCCTACCATTGATTGTTTCTTCCTGGTCGATTCTATCCTCCTATCCCTTGGAGGTATGGGCAATTGAAACTTTTATGCCCTTCCTTCCTACATTTAAAGCATCTAAAAGAGGGTTGTCTTCCAATTGGACCTCTCCTCCTCTGCATCTTTCCTTTCTTCTGCCATCGAGATCCTCTAAATCTTTTCTGAATTATACCCTAAAATTCACTTTGATTTCTCCTACTCATATTCTCATTTATGCCAACATTCTTATTAGCTCTAGTAATAGTTTCAGCTATCCATTGAATGGTATCAGCCATTTTCTAGAAGGTTTAGAATATAAAATAATCTAAATTCACAAGGTGGAAACCTTCCGCATGCGACTCTTCCACTATTAGCTCAAGATTTTATTAAGTAGTTCACGATGATCATCCAAGTGTTCATTTAGGAGACATCTGTACAGTTCATATAATTTTACTGGTAAAGCGATATAACATAACTTAAGAGTAGGCACAAAAGAGCTATAGTGCACATAGCAGGATCATAACATATATTCATTCTCATCAAACATAAGGCCAGCATAAAATTCGTGTGCCAAGCACACGGTCATATAGACTGGTCGGATTGAACATGTCCTACTACACATATACACATATCATCCTCCTGCTCATCATCATCACTATCTGAAATGGGAGGTTTTAAATTAGCAGAAATTGTATAAGATTCAGTTATATTAAATCATTCACCTTCATCTATATCAAGGTGTAACCAAGCCAATATGTTTGAGTATATTTCTAATTCTTCCTCGAACTCTTCGACCACAGGTACCCTCACCTCGAGTACCTCTTAATCTCTTCCTATCTCAACATCCTTGAAACATAACATTTCATCTTCTAATATTCTTGGAGTATCCCCGCCAAATTCCTTCTCATTATCCTCAGACAATACTATACCATCTGGGACACTATCCTCCTCATCAATATCCTGATGGTGTGGTTCAATATCACCATTAATTTCATCAAAATTGCCACTAATCTCCTTATGTACCGACGATGTGCTCTCGGGATTAGGTGTCTTTTCCAGACTGAGGTATCACACAAATAAGGTAATGCCTGCCAAGCACTTACAGGGTCAAATGCACTTTTGATGAGACAGGGCGTATGAAGGCACACCCACTCGGTGGATAATCCTAATCCTTCCAAATCTTTTCACACCCAAATGCTAATCTATCTCTTTCTTCCTATCATCGCTATACACATCCATTAGGCGCCTGCCCTTATCACCCTTATCCGTCGTACCTCAACAATGGAAAAGTTTTATCAATCCCTATGACGATACCACAGTTCTATAAAACTAGGCTCTGATACCAATTGTAACACCCCTACTAAAGGTATCAGCAGAAGCATATCAACGCCGGGTGTCGCCCCGTCCAGTTACCCAACAAAGGTTCTCTATAACGAAAAACCAACTGAGTATGTAAGGTCCAAATCCATACAACAACCCATACCGATGGTCATGCACATATATATAATAAAGAATCTAATACATGAAAATTTTCATGTGGCATCAGTAATAAGATACATTTTCAAAAAAGGAAACGTCCGGACCTATTCTGCTGTTACTGTGGTATATTCCTCTATCTGTAGGTCTGCTCAACTCCGAATCCTACAAAAAGGTAAGATAAAAGACACGTGTGAGTGAAAAATCATCCAGTGAGTCGCGTGTGTGCTAGTGCTTTATCAAATAGGTAGAACACACAAAGCCTTTTGAGAAATAGCATATCATTTGTTCATCAGAAATTATTCCAAAACTCTTTAACGAAGAATTTATTCAGAACTCAATTATTTTTGGAAAACTGTATTTCAATTTCAAATTATTGCCCCAGTTTTCAAATCACAGGCACTTCTCCAATAGAAGGTCGGCCTGTGTCCAATCCACACACAAGTCCGCAGTCCTTGCCTTCGGCACCACGTATTCTTGTACTAAGATCGCAGCCTTCAGTACTCAATCGTGCGTCGCCGGAATAAGTACGCCACAACGTACTTCTGCCCAGGTATGTAGCGTACCTGTACCCCGTGTAATAAGTACACCGTAGCGTACTCTGCCTAGGTATGCAGCATGCCTGTATCCCGTGTACCGCAGCACACGCTTGCCACCATAAGTCAGGGGTCCCAATCCTGACGTCAATCACCATCGAGGCAGCAAGTGAGTCAAACACCCCGAGTATTCCCATCCTTATTCCAGTGAATGACTCAAAATCAAGAAGCGTCCACAGGCGGCAATTGCCAGGCACTGAATAACTAGCCACGACGACTTATCTCAATCTCCTGTCGCCTTGTTTGGAGTAAGACAATCCCCAGAACTAGCCAGGTTACTTGGGGTCGTCTACCTCTAACATGAGCTAGTACAAAGATCAAAGTCCTTGCTGAGTACTCAACGTTAACAATACCAACCCCGTCTGACTGATCAGGCCAGAGGGTTATCTGATCCCACAGAATTTTCAAATCAAAACAGTTTTGCGGCAAAACAACATTTTCCAGAATTTGATCCCACTGACTCAAAAGTTAGATCATCATTCACATAGGTTTTGCAGAGCCAATCAACTCATTCCATAGCCCATCAGGCCAATAAAACAATTTCAGGGATCAAAAGGCCGTTTTCCAAAAGTCAATCTCATCACGAGAGATTATTTTTCAAAATCATATTAAAACAAGATAAAGAGTTTTGCTCACATGTCAAAATATATTTCCAAGAGTATCTGGGTCATTTTTCCCGTACTTGATCACAAAAGTCATTTCCAAGGGTATTTGGGTCATTTCACCCATACATGATTTCAAAAGACTTTTCGAGGGTATTCGGGTCATTTTACCCTTACCCGATTTGAATAGTATTCACAAAAGTTCCAATAAGGATATTTCGGTCATTTACCGAATACCTGAGTTCCAAAGGTTTTCATAAAACATTCCAATAAGGACATTTGGGTTATTTTCCAAATACCCGATTCTAAAAGGAACTCATTTCAAGAAATCCAAAATTCTAATCCCCAAAGAGGATTTATTTCAAAGTTTCCAAATATATTTTCATAAAATGTTCTAATAAGGGCATTCCAGTCAATTTATGAATACCCGATTCCAAAATTAACCATTTTTTGAAAATTTCAAATATTTAATCCAAAAATGACTAAATTCACGAAATTCATGATTTAATCATCCAGTAAGGTTTCCAAGCCAATTATGATGTTCAATCAAGCCAAAAATGGCATAAAATAATTCTTGCTCAGATAAACCTTAAACATATTCAGGGATTTCTAAAACGGTATATAACATAGCATTTCGTGGAAAAACAAAGCGCACTGGCTTTAGAAAGAGTTTTAGAAATCCAAGGGACTCACTTCGTGTCCTAAGCAATCCTTTTCGTTCACGACCTTTTAACCTCCATTTCTACCGTTTCCGATGTTCCGTTGGCCGTTTGTCGCTAAATCTACACCAAACATCGTTTTTAGATCAATTCGTGTTTGGCCAAAAAAATGGCCGGTGGGCAGCCGACATGCCCGATGGTTAAACGATGTCCAACCGTCGAGAAAAACGCGGGCAACGGTCAGCCGATGAAGCCGACGGTCAAGAAAAACGTCTAACTTTCGTTCGCGTTGTTTTTTCATCGTTTGATCAATTCTTCCGTTTTTATTTTTCCACATCCTTCCTCCCTTCATAAACAAGGGATTCACTTCATGTTTCCCTAGTTACTTTGTCCAAAATTACACAATTAATCATTCCAAAATTCGTCCATGTTCTAAGAAAAATTCTAGAATTTTGCTGTTTTGACACATGGTTTCGTTTAGAGATAACTTTCAATCCACAACTCCGATTTGGCTCTATGATATACCAAAATGGCCGTAAGAATCTTAACTTTAATTTACTATAGCCGTTTTTAGAGTTCTGGTTTTAGTAACATGCTACTGGGCAGAAACAGTCTCAGTAGTTTTGCCTTAATTTCACTATTCATACTTTCCTTTGTTTTCCTTTAGCGTTTAGCACTTTGGAACCATTAATTCATTCAATCCTCCATCAAATCATCTTTAATTCTGAATTTTCAGATTTCCAGTAGCTCACAAGAATCACACTTATCCAATACAAATTCATCTTTTCTAATCAAAGACTTCTATAATCCATTTTTCCAACCAAGTAACTTCCATTTTTACTCTACTTTGATCATCATCTCTTTAACTGAAAATAAGCCTTCAAGCTACCAAAATTATTCAGTTCTTCCTCACACAAAACATCATTCAAAGGCCCCTTAGGCATCCGGCACATATACAAGCATGTATAAGATTCATACACAAAAGTTCACAAAACCTAGCTTTGATCCAAAATCAAGACATGAAAATCATATTTTCATGTTAAAATTCATATCAAAACGATCACCGTAATGAAATCTACAACTTTAATTCTTGAAGCATAGGCTTTTACCTTGTATGTAGGATCTCTTAGCTTGATTTTGCTCCCAGAACACACCAAGAACACACACACATCTTTCTTTCTCTCTCATTTTTCTTTTTTTCTCCCTATTTTCTCTAGCTTTTCTTTCCTTTTCTTTCTCTCTTCTTTACCTACTCCTTATGCACGAATTCTGGCTGTTTTTCAGCCTTTTTAACCGCCATTCTTGGTCCAAGGGTCAACCCATATTAATTGCATTGTGGGCTATCCATTTGGAGCTAATTTTCCTATTGGCGAATTTAATTAAAATGGATAATTCTTAAGATTATCCAATAAGCCTTTCCAATGGTATTTTAACACTTGTTTTCATATCACTATTCACATAATGCCACACGTCCATTTTTAACCGCGATTTTCTATTTTTTTCAAAAATAGCCAAAATCGGGTCCGTAATGGAAAAAGATTTTATTTTGCTATCCAACTCCAAAAATTCTACTAAATCCATTGGTAACACTTAAACTTTTCAATTCCTTCTCTACTTGGTCAAATTTACGGTCAAAGTTGCGGGCGCGGTCAAAATGACGAAAATGCCCCCGATTCCCGGGTAACATAATTAGCACCAAAACGTGCGTTTCATTGCATTGATCAATTTCTCTTTTATGAGTACCCTTAAATTCTTATTTTGTTAATAATAATAGCTTTCTAAACATTTAGGGTACGGGTAGAACAAATCCAATAATTACATCCACGTCCTGACAAAATTTTATTTCACTAAAGTATTCGTCTCAGTACACCGATCAACTTTTGTTCTGGCCATTGATATAAATTCTCATCCCATTGCCAATAGTAGCCAACCGAAAGTAAAAAGGTGGGGTGTTACAATCCTGTTTTGGGATAATGAGCTTAAAGATGTCAGGGGAGTATTTATTTTCCTTCTTCTCCCTTTTATTTCTATAGTCGCATTGAAAATGCTTATATTATTTGATTCGTGGCCAATGACGACATTGTCCAATTTAAGTGTGGGGAAGAGGTTGAATACTATTTTATTTACAACTTTATACTATTTATTTTGGAATTTTCTTATTTCTGGGCTAAATTTATTTTTTTTTTTGCATTTTGGCAAGATATTTTTTGAAGTTTTTCGCATTGTTGGTTTATTTTTCTAAGACTTGTTGGTATGCATGTTGATATGTGTTATATTGGTGGAATTCTATCTAAGATTTTTTTGGGAATGTTATTTTTATGTAGATTTAGATATACGGCATGATATAGACTAAGTTTGGATAAGTGAGTTAATCTTATTTATACCTTTGAAAATATTGTGAAGCTTGATTGTTTATGAATGGGTGAAAACTTAGTAATGAAATATAAAGTGTGGGTCGTAGGCTTATCTCTAGTTTCGTGGCTAATCCCATTTATTCATTCATTCATTAGTGTTGTATGCTGTGTTATAGAAATTTTCAATTATTTGTTGTATTTTTTAATAAAAAAGGCAATTAGGAGCAAGAGCTAGGTTGCTTAATATACCGAAGTGAGAAGAAAAAAGGCTCTAGGAATGCAAAATGCATGTCCTATGACGACAAACAATATGTGAAGAAAAATAAGAACAAGCAAGAAAAAGAAAAAGATAGAAAAGAAAAACTCAAAAAAGTGCAAGGGATGCAAAAAGAGTATTTAAGTGAAAATAGCTATGAAGGCATTCCCTTGTAAAAAGAGAGAAAAATGATGAAAAATGAGCCAATTCAAATTGAAATGTCATGTTATATTGTTATATCAAAATGAAAGGTTTTGTTATAGTGTGTTGTATCATTTGTAATGCATGTACTAGGGGAAAGCCAAATCTAGTGAGTTATTTGATCCTATCTCATATGAATTACTTTGTTTGAATTTTTTTTAATAGATATTGAGTGAATCATATTTATTTGGCATAAACTTATTTAATTTCACTTCGAGGTTCTTGGTTGTGTTTAGCTTAAAATAAGGGTATACATGAAATTAACTTAGATAGATTGGTGTTGAGATGAATTCTAAGATGGAGAAAGAAATAATACCTTATTGCATATATTCTAAGTTGTTCTTGATTATTCACCTGGAATACTATGTAGAATTTTTTCATTGTACTTGTGAATTAGTTGTTTTTTGTCCTAGAGAATAAATGTATTTTTCTTGATTTATACACTAGTTAAGTTGTGAATAAATGAAGGGTGCTAGATTTGTATAATAGGCAATTCTTTGTTTGTGAATAAGTGTGGTTTGCTTGAAGACAAGCAAAGGTTTAAGTGTAAGGGGTATGTGTAAAATCCCACCTTATTGTACCCTGGGAGCATGCATTGCATCATTTATGTGCTAAGGTAGTCATATTTAGCTTTGATCCCAAGTTTTTCATGAGTGATTTAGTTGGGTTAATAATACCTTGTGACACTTTATTTAACTTACATGGCTAAATGAGCTAGGTGATATTATTTTGGGAGATAATTTTATCAAGGGTAAAGTTTGGGTTCAACTTTGACTTATAGGAAAATATTAGCATGATTGAGGCATAAGAGTTCTAGTGATATGTTGGATTTAATGTTGGGATTTTAGTTAGATAATTAGGGTTCAAATATTACTTATTGCATGAACTTTTATGTTCCTTGATTTGCTCCCTTGACCGGCCAATCCGAATTAAGCTCTGTTACCGTTCTTGGCAGCCATTTCCAAATCTACATATTTTTTTCTACAAAAAAAAATAATTATGTTTGCGTAACTCTTCCAAAATTCCATATATTTTCATTTAGTAGGTAAATAATTACTTCCTATTTTGATGCAAGAAATAATATTCTTTATTGGGGGCCTTAGCTTAACTGCATTTCCATATTTAATTTACTCTTCAATTTTGGTGAAAGCTTGTGTGATAATTAATTCCTTCTAGTGGTGGTTTTATCTAAATGTATATACTAAAGGTGAAGAGATGAGTGAATTGTCTATAGATATTTTTTTAAGTAATATTTATTTTTTCAAATTTTTTAATTAATGGTGTAGATCTCATAGAAGTTTTTGTATATCTTTATGGATGGTCTTGATCTTTTCTGGTTTGGTCATCATGAGCAATTTAGTCATTTTATAATATTTTTATTATTTTTTCTTTTTTCCTTATTTGGATTTTTAATTGTCCACATAAATTTAGATTAAATGAATAACCCAAATTATTAAATTTAGGGAGAATTTGTAGAGACATTCACAAAACCCAATCCATGCCTCCCTGCCTTTTCACTTTTCCAAATACACGTAAAGAATCCCTTTATGATGCATTACGAGGTATGTCCACGTCCATCTTTACTTGAGTTCAGGCCAATCGTGCATTAGCAGGGGAGCCCATTGTCCGACTTCTTGCACGGCCGTGATTCAGGCTGATATCCAAACCTGTGTCTTAGGCATAAACATAGGCATTTTTTGGAGTTAAATCTGATAGAAAATATGAGATTGAGAGATTAGAGGAATAACAAGAGTCTTGCAATCCAACTCCCGAACCAACTGAGAATCTAGAGAATGTGAGGTTGCTTCTGGTTAATTTCTACTGGGAATGAATTTTAAGTTTGGTTAACTTTTTTTTTTTTTTTTTTAATTGAAGCATCTTAGGAAGAGGGATGGAAAATGGAAGCTGGTTTATAGTATTATCACCATTCTTGGAGCCAAAAGAACCAAACTTGGATTCAGAGATTTCATTACTTTGGGAGATTTTTCTCCATACATTGATGTAATTAAGGTATGTATATATTATTCCCCCTTTAGATTCTTTGTTCCACATTTTGATATACTTTTGACAGACTATTCTCGTTAAGTTTTTGGATAGTTTCATTTGTGCTTAATCACTATTTAGGATTTTACTGATCTTGTAATATCCTTGATGGAAATGGAGGGGAAAGTAGTGAATGTGATTAAATTCAATGCCAGAGGACTCAATTTGTTGAATGGACAGTTGAGAATTATAGCAGCCTTCAAGGTTGGATCCAGATCAACTAAGAGTCCACCCTACTCTTTTGACCATTATAGCAATTTGTTTTGGGATTCTGATTTCTTTACCCTATTCTAAGACCTAAACTTAATTATATAGAGAGTTGATACTCCCTCCATCCTATAATATAAGTCATTTAACTTAATTTCACACATATTAAGATTCCTAAAAACAAAGTGACTTTATATATTTTTTTTCTAAAATACCCCTATTTAAATGTCTTAGAAATAAGAGAAGAGATGAGAGAGAAAGAGAGGGAAATAGAACAATAAATAAGGATAAAAATGAAAAAATAACTTTAAAACCTTCTTGAAAAGTCCCCAACAACTTATAATTTAAGATAGTAAAAGTAGTCCCTAACAACTTATATTATGGGATGGATGGAGTAGTAGCTATGAAAGTTCATCAATCACCCCTGATCACGTATGTATAATTTCATATACAAAGTCATCAGAATTTCCTTTAACAAAAAGCCCTTTTTCTTGGCCTTCTTTGTTGGGTATCTCTCATCGTATTGTATACGGCACAGTGGAAAATAAATCGAGATACTATCCCAGGACCCGCATATATGTGGAAAACAAGACATATACAGAGCAAAAGGTAAAGCTTTTACCTTTGTTGGATCGTCTAAAAAACAAAAGTTTCCTCCTTTTCTTCTTCAAGCCGAGGTGCGATCCAACAATCCTCTTACACAAACCCCACGAGTGTTGGATGTCTGACCATCTTAACCACAATGTGTGATTATCTCTAACAGTAATTCATACAGAGGAATACTCAAGCACCAAAATTTCTATGCTAGTAGAAATTAATGGCGGCTAGGGTTTTTCTATCAAGAAGAAACGAGAGAGAGAGCAAGAGAAGAGAGAGTCGTGTGTTGTGTTTTGCTAGGGTTTCGTGTGTCCACCTTGGCTAGGGATTTTGTGTGTATCCTTCTTGATATACACGAAATTTCCTTGCATAAAATAGGGGATTCTAATCCTATTAGAATTCCCTAATTGTAATTAGAAACATCAAGTTCTTATAATTATAATTTGGACCATAAATTATAACTAATTATAATTTATCCACAACAACTTCTCTTTCTCTCAATTAACCCCATTATGTTATCAAATAACATCTTGAGTATATAATCCTCTGTTGTGTGTGACCTATTAGGTTTCCCGGTCAATTGGTAGTGAACATGAATTAATCCAAACGTCTTTGAGATTAATAATCCATAATCAATTAGAATTAATCCTATTAATTCTAATTAGGATTGGTTTATTAATTCATCAATTAATAAACCCATATTCCTAGATCATGAGCGGTATCTAGCAACATATCATGACCACCCAAGAGTCCAGGAAGTCAAGTGGCTTAACATAAACCCTTCAATAACAAACTTCAGTGCAATTAACTCCTTTCACCATACAATATCTCATTCGGTCTAGAGCATGGAATTAGTGCCAACTCCCTCCAGAATATTATTAATTCTGGCCCGAATATTTTAATACTTGTTCAAGAAATCCATTACTCGATATGTGTATCAATTGGAACCATTTCCATCATATAGTCGCCATGGCCAAGGACTTCATGAGTAATGATTTCTATAAGTGGCCTTGAGATATTCTCTCCTACTATTAGGAGAGAATATCTCAAGGCCACTTATAGAAATCATTACTCATGAAGTCCTTGGCCATGGCGACTATCCTACTATTAGGAGTGGTGAATCCTTTATTGATCCTCTCAACTGCTTTCATTTACTTTACGTTGTACCCAATATCCATCCCATAGGCGGTCCTAGATAAGACTCCAAATATTAGAATCAAAGTACCTTGGAGATATCAAGTCTAAGGATACTTGCACACTTGCTATAATGAGATTCTATCACTGGCACTAAATAGTTATCCAAGTGATTATCTCGTAGTTAGGTCATCCAATGAATTTGTTGAAAACAAGCATCCACACATTAATCCTGAGTATCCTAATACTCACAGATATGAGAACCACCGCTTGATCCAATCAAGAGATATAACATGTGCCAGTCTTGGCGTATTAATAATGTCTCATCTTATTAATACTATGACTGGGGATTTTTAAGTACAAATACTACATAGTGTAATAGGAATCTTACATCATGATCTCTATCATGATTTCCTTAACACTGTGTTGTACTAGGGACTTTATCTAACAGTTTGTACACATATTTAGATATAACAATCAAACTGAAAGATAAAGAATGCCTCTTTTAATTTAATATGCAATATACATGGAACAAGTGAGTGCCT
>JANUWF010000436.1:0-28938 GCA_026120185.1 Voacanga thouarsii
TATAAATAGATGTATTTTGTATTTTATATATTTCCTAATATCGCCATAAGGAAATATTGACTCTAAGGACAATGCTGCATTAACAAAGTCTTCGATCTACAGGTGAAATGACTAAAATAACTCTCTACACATCACCGTACATTTAGAGAGGAAGAAGTGTATTAACACCTCTCTAAATGACATCTACCATCCTTAGGCTTCTAGTCCAATGATCCACGACTTCCTAGAGTGTCCCGCTTTCCAAGGGAGCTACCCTAAAACAAACATCCAAGTCATGTTTCCTAGGGCCCTGGATATTTAGATCATTCAGACAACCACAAGGGGCGATGTAGTGTATAAACTATCTTGTACAGGTCTGTCTTAACTAACTAGTCACACATATCCAACATGTAAGTATATTGACCCTACTATAGAACCTTAACTATAGCATATCAAAGTATACGCTTCCAGTTTCACCAGACCACCAACTCATACTAAGTCGTAGAGTACTAGTCGACGCTGTAGCGGTAGTAGTCTAAGTTTCTTCCATATAGTACTTTTAGAAACCATTACTATAGGTTCTGTTCTACGTATTCGAAATACACTTATGTTATTAAGTGAGTGGCCTACTCACTGGCTAAAGGTAAGCCATTCCCCATTTGGAATCTATAACATAATAACCTAAACATGATGAGATTCCCATTCTCATCAATCTGTTAAGAACATATGTTTATGTGTTTAAATAACCCATGATCCATTCCTTACTGTGAAAGACCTCCATTCACATGGATCATTTATTTACACACAATGGGTCTTTTCCAAACGAAATTGTGCACAAATAAAGAATATTAATTCACAAACGATTTTCGCAAATAAATCATTTTATTAAAATATTCGATATTTATATCAGAAACATAGTCTAAGAGAGCATACTCCCAACAATCTCCCACTTGCATTCTAAGACTAGGTAAGTCTATAGGTGCTCAAACCAATGGCGTCTAAGTGTCTCTTGAAGACCCTCTCAGCCAAAGGCTTGGTGAATGGATCTACTAGATTGTTATCTGAGGTAATCTGTTCCACCACGACTTCCCGTCTCTGGATGAAATCCCGAACTAGGTGGTACTACCTCACTATATGCTTCCCCTCCTCGTGGTTCCAAGGTTCCTTTGAGGTACTTGAGAACATGCTTTACAGTATGCCAATGAACTTCCCCAGGGTTTGACTGATATCTGCTAACTAAGCCTACGGCAAAGTAGATATCTGGCTTAGTACACAGCATGGCGTACATGAGACTTCCCACAGCCGAAGCGTAGGGTATCCTACTCATCCTATCATTTTCTTCTTGAGACTTAGGACAGTCCTTTGAAGAAAGTGACAACCTATATCTGCAAGGGATTAGAGTTCTCTTGCATGAGTCTATGCTGTACTTGGCCAGCATCTTGTTAATGTATGCGACTTGGGATAATCCCAACATTCTCTGGTTCCTATTTCGAAGAAGTCTAATCCCGAGAATGTAGCTGGTTTCTCCCAAGTCCTTTATACTGAATTGACTAGATAGCCAAACCTTTGTAGATGACAATGACCCTATATCATTTCTAATGAGTAGAATGTTGTCCATATACAAGACAAGAAAAAACTACATTAATGCCTTCAAGTTTCTTGTACACGCATGGTTCATCCTCGTTTTGAATAAAACTGTAAGACTTCACAGTCTCATCAAAACGAATGTTCCATGCTCTTGATACTTGCTTAAGTCCATAAATGGACTTTTTAAGCTTGCAAATCATATGTTCTTAGCCTCCAGCAATAAACCTTCCGGTTGGGACATATAGATGTCTTCACTAAGATGGCCATTTAAAAAATGCCGTCTTGACATACATTTGCTATATCTCGTAGTTATAGTGACATGCGATGGTAAGGAGGATACGGATGGATTTAAGTATGGCCACAGGGGAAAAGGTTTCCTCATAATCGATCCTTTCTTTCTGAGTATACTCTTTTGCCACAAGCCTAGCTTTGAAGTTTTCTACCTTCCCATCCGCTCCCCTCTTTCTCTTGTACACCTACTTACACCCAATGTGTTTTATCCCATCAGGTGAAGCTACAAGATCCCAAACCTAATTAAAGTACATAGACTCAATCTCGGCTTTCATTGCTTCATGCCATAGATTTACATCGGCATCAGCAATTACCTCCTTGTATCTAATGGGGTCTTGTTCCTGATGATCAGAGACCAGCTCAAAAGCTTCTCCATACCATCTATCCGGAACCCTAGACACTCTCCCACTATGACGAGGCCCCATTTGTACAGGCTCTTGAGGTTGTGCCTCTCCTTGTTCCACAATTGGGTCAGAAGAAGTTGCTTCCGAAGATAACTTCTCCTCGAGTTCCAACCTAGTTGAACCTTTCGTGAAAGTACTTTGATCATTCTCTAAGTATCTAGCATTGGTACTAACCAGTACTTTCTGCTCCTTAGTATGATAAAAGTAACCACACTTTATTCCTTTTGGATACCCAACAAAAAAGCATAATTCTGATCTTGGTTCCAACTTATCTTCCTTGATCAGTACATAAGTTGGACAACCCCATATCCTGAGATGATTCAGATTTGGCTTACGCCCAGTCCACATCTCATAGGGAGTCCTAGGTACTGACTTAGAAGGCACCAAGTTCAGAATATATGCCACTGTTTCCAGGGCATATCCCCAAAAAATACTGGAAGAGTAGCATGAGACATCATACTTCTGACAATTTTCATCAATGTCCTATTCCTCTTCTCAGCCACTTCGTTCTGCTGGGGTGTCCCCGACGCAGAGAGTTGAGATATTATCCCATGATGTACCATGTAGTCCTTGAATTCACTTAGGAGGTACTCTCCACTACGATCCGATCATAAGGTCTTAATTAATTTACCTGTCTGACGCTCCACTTCAGCCTTAAACTCCTTGAATTTATCAAAAGAGTCAGATTTGCACCTCATCAGGTAAATATAACCAAGCCTTGTACTATCATCCGTGAAAGTGATGAAGCACTCAAAACTTCCTCTAGCTGGTGTAGACAAGGGACCACACACATCAGTGTGAACAAGACTCAGTACCTCCTTGGCCTTATCTGCCTTTAGGATAAAAGACCTTTTGATCATCTTTCCCATTAGGCAGGATTCACACTGAGGTCAATTTTCCAATCTCAATGAACCTAAAGGCCCATAATGGATTAGCCTCTGAATTCTGGTTGAGTTGATTTGACCTAACCTTAGATGCCAAAGATATGAGTCATTGACATTGGTCTTTCTCTTCTTAGTTAAAGGTTCAGACTGAGCGTTATTTGATTGATTATTAATAGGGTTTAAATAGAATAGATTTTCATACATGTGCCTAGTACATAAAATTTCTCTATATCTACTGATAGAAATACTAGAATGGAAAGATACAGAATATCCTTGATTTATAAGTTTTGCAATTGAAATCAAATTCTGACGAAAACCAGGTACATATAAACTATCTATTAAAACCATTTTTTTATTACAATAAAAAATAAGATCCAGCTCTCCCACTGCAAGGGCCCAAACTTGTGCTCCATTTCTCACGCGTAACCTATGTTCGCCCTTCTTAAGTCTTCTTATCTTTCTAAACCCCTGCAAGGAGTTACAGATATGATCAGTGGCTCCTGAATCAATAATCCAAGTGGAAGTTGATCTAACTATTGATATAGACTCTAGATAGAAAACATTACCAGTGGGGTTTTTTTTTGCTTGAAGATCTGGACACTCCTTTTTCCAGTGTCCTTTCTTCCCACATTTGAAGCACTTGTCCTTAGGTTTGTCTTTAGGCTGGCTCTTGGGCTGGGCTGCTATATTTCTCTTCTTCCTTTTGAACTTTTTGGGCTTGGACCCAGTTCTTGAGGAAAAAGCCTTAGCAATCATGGTCTTTGATTGTGGCTTTATAACCTTCTTTGCCATATGGAGTTCCTTCATTAACTCAATCAAACTCATGTTTAACTTGTTCATATTGTAATTTAACTTGAACTGAGTAAAGAAACCCGATAGAGATTCGAGAACCATGTCCACTTGGCTCTTGGGCTCAATGACAGTCCCTAAGATTTCTACCTCCTCGAAAGCAGCAATCATCTTGAGCATATGCTCTCTGACTGATGCTTTCTCAGCCATCTTAGTGTTTATTATAGTTTGAAAAGCCTCCTGCCTTGCGGGCCGGCTCTTATCCGCGAATATAGTGGCCAATGAATGACAAATATCATACGCAGAAGCCATGTGCTCGTGTTTAGACTGGAACACATTAGACATGGAGGCTAACATATAACAACGTGCCATTTCATTAACCTTCTTCCATGCCTTCTTAGCCTCTCGCTCTTCGTCGGTGGAACCTTCCCCGACCATAAGACTGGTCTCGTAAAGGACATACTTATACTCCTCAGTTGTGAGTATTATGTCCAGGTTCCTCTTCCAGTCCATATAGTTTGGTCCTGTTAACTTATTCTCACGGAGAATAACGGCCAAATGACTAAAAGAACCTCCCACCATTTCTGAAAAATCGAAAAATAAAAGAAAGGATTTAGCTTGTGAAAATAAATTTGTGCACTGAAATTAATTTGGCTCTTAGGAAAACTGACATAGCTTCTCTGGAAGATTAACAGTTCCCTAAGCTAAGTGTATTAACCACCACAAATTAATTTCCCTTCTAGGTAATGATCTAGAGGATAACTCCATCGTGGGATGGCCGTTTCCTCT
This sequence comes from Voacanga thouarsii, assembly GCA_026120185.1. Taxonomy (NCBI): domain Eukaryota; kingdom Viridiplantae; phylum Streptophyta; class Magnoliopsida; order Gentianales; family Apocynaceae; genus Voacanga; species Voacanga thouarsii. The sequence continues at coordinate 4,724 of JANUWF010000436.1, forward strand.
CATTTCCTATGGATGATCTCGCACTATAACCTTCAACGTGGGTTGGCCGATTATAGTACGTGTCCCGGGTTATTAATTGCATTCTTCCATTAGATCTAGATCCTTGTGGTATCCCCATCCTGTACAGGTTCATTCCCAAAATGACACGAGGGGAGCCACGATTTTTAATGAGGATCGTGATGGAAGCTCTGGGGCCGTTGGAACCCCTCTCCCACTTAGTCTTTTAAAATAAAGTTTTCTGGAAAAATAGCCTTTTGAAATTCCCATTAAGTTTTTCTTTAACTTAAAAATAAAATATCCAAGTCCATTAAAATTTCAATGTCAAGGATTATATCATTTGAGAGATTTTTTCCATAAACTAATTTTATTTAAGTTAAAACTTAATGATTTCAAAAATTTTCCAATTAAAACTTTTCTCGAGACTTTGGTCTCAATTTTATTTAACAAAACAATTTTTCTTATGCAAAATAAAATAAAATGGCTTTCTATTTTAACTTACAAAAATATCTAAATTCAATATATTTTCTATATCAAGGATTAAATCCTTTGAGAAAATATCAAAGGATTAATTTTTGTTCAAGTTAAAATAGACATTTAATTTTAAAAGAAAAATGTTTTCCTTGTATAAATAATCCCAAAGACTTTGGTTTTTGAGAAACCGCGCACATAGGTACACTAAATAAATAGCATGCCAGAAAACAGTAAACGTTTTCATGCTTTTCTATTTTTAAACCTAAGTGCCCAAATAATAGAATAAAACACATTAATTAATTAATTAATGATCTTGTTTAATCCTAAAATCCTTTACTAATATTTTTCATGCAAATATATTCTAAGAATATAAATTATTGCAAAAATATTAACTTCGTCTGATATGGAACCCAAAACGGAAAAGGAAAAAAATAAAATAAAAAATAAAAAATTTGGCTGGCGGTCCACGTGCACCCGGTGCACTTGATCCGCACTCAGTTGTACTGCGGTCCACCGGGCGCCCAGTGAACCAGCCGCACCAGATCTCAACTGCCTCTTCAACCCGCGCCCGCGATCCGTGCCCAAACCGCCCGCTGCTCCGCCCGGTTGCCCCCGTGCACGCGCCACACACGTGCATCGCACGACCCGCACCTTGGCCCGTGGAGCACGCCCGCTGCATCTCACACGTTAACCCGCGCGCCAACCCGGTTTCAATTGCAATTGTAATTTTTGATCGACTCGATTTCTTTAAAATTGGCTCGGCTCCAAGGCGGAAAGCCGGACGGCTGCTCTCACAAAACGGCAATGGCTCGGCTTCAAGGCGGCTTAGGAATAGTATCTTTCTTCTCCGAGAGTTTTCTTCTATATTTCTTCTGCGTTTTTCTTCACAGATTGTTTCCTTTGGCTTCTTTGGACATTTTTCATTACAAAAACTCATCCAAACCAAAACACAACCGCCTATACCCTCTCAAAAATGGGTTTACACGATCAAATCCACTAAACCAAATTTTTACAGAGAGCTCATGCTTCCACTGTGAAGCTTATAGAAATCACTATCCCATGCCAAAACAGCGAAGGATTACATGTTTAAGCTCCAAATAATGTTATTCTCTATTTTTATTAACTAACATGTTCCCTAAGTTAATCAAATTCAATGCTCTGATACCGCTTGAAGGAATTGACATTAATAGAGTATGCATCACAGTGAATGAAAATGGAGAAAATAAACATTAAACAGAGCATGGCAGCAGCATGGAGGCTTGAAACACATACCTCTTGGAGCCTTAAAATTTGAAGATTGAAGAAGAATGGTTTGAACCTTAAGAAACAGCTTCCTTCTCTTCTGTGAGAACAAGCTTCTGGTGCAAAACCTGTCCGGCTCTTTCTTCTCCTCCGGTAAATCCTAATGCTTGGCTTTTCAATTCTCAGAATATTACCACAGCCTAATCCAGTTGGTGAACATAGAAAAAATGGAATGAAGAAAATCTCTCAGGTTTTTTTTCACCCTCTACTCCTCGGTTGGCTTCCGTTGGTTTCATAATGCAAAACAAAAACCAAAAGCCAGAAGGAGAAAAGGCACAAGAGAGGGAGAGAGCCAAAAGTCTTTGGAAAAATATTTTTATTTTTTTCCCTTTTCTTTTATTTTATTTTTCCACGCAGAAAGCCAAGAGTCATGAAACTAAAAATAATTATTTTGATAAAAATAATATTCTCGGGATTTAATATCCGAATATTATAAACAAAATAAATTTTGGCTTCACCCTAAACTCTTCTGAACTGTGTCCGAAAAAATCCTATGGTCCAAGCTATTGGGCCAAAATAATATTTATTATTTTTTTGGATCCAAAAAGCCCAAAATAATAAACATTAATTATTTTTCTTGAAATTAAATAAATAACCCAATAAATAATTAATGAACCCAAATGAAAAAAAAAAATTAAACTTTAATTATTTATTTCTTGGGATTTAATTAAACCCAATAAATAATTAAGTATTAATTATTTTTCTCTAGTTTAAGTCCCGGTTAATTTTCTAATTATTCAAGCTGGACCTAGGCCCTGAATAGTTAATTAACCAATTAAACCAGATAATAAATTTCTCTCAATTTATTTTATTCAAATCTAATAATAAATTAGACTTTCTGAATAAAATAAAACCCTCTCAACTGAGTTCAATTTCTCAATCCAAAAATTAATTAGGACTTACAGGCTATTCTGAGGACCAAAAAGACACATCGCTTTGGCTACTAAAATGACCAAAATACCCATACTATATAAATAGATATATTTTGTATTTTAAATATTTCCTAATATCACTATAAGGAAATATTGACCCCAAGGACAATGCTGCATTAACAAAGTCTTCGACCTACAGGTGAAATGACTAAAATAACTCTCTACACATCACCGTACATTTAGAGAGGAAGAAGTGTACTAACACCTCTCTAAATGACATCTACCATCCTTAGGCTTCTAGTCTAATGATCCACGACTTCCTAGAGTATTCCCGTTTTCCAAGGGAGCTACCCTAAAGCAAACATCCAAGTCATGTTTCACAGGGCCTTGGATATTTAGATCATTCAGACAACCACAAGGGGTGATGTAGTGTAGAAACTATCTTGTACAAGTCTATCTTAACTAACTAGTCACACATATCCAACATGTAAGTATATTGGCCCTACTATTGAACCTCAATTATAGCATATCAAAGTATATGCTTCCAGCTTCGCCAGACCACCAACTCATACTCAAGTCGTAGAATACTAGTCCACGTTGTAGCGGTAGTAGTCTAGGTTTCTTCCATATAGTACTTTTAGAAATCACAACTACAGGTCATGTTCTACATATTCGAAATACGCTTATGTTATGAAGTGAGTGGCCTACTCACTGGCTAAAGGTAAGCCATTCCCCATTTGGAATCCATAACATAATAACGTAAATATGATGAGATTCCCATTCTCATCAATTGGTTAAGAACAAATGTTTATGTGTTTAAATAACCCATGATCTATACCTTACTATGAAAGACTTCCATTTACATGGATCATTTATTTACACACAATGGGTCTTTTCCAAATGAAATTGTGCGCAAATAAAGAAAATAAATTCACAAACGATTTTTGCAAATAAATCCTTTTATTAAAATATTCGATATTTATATCAGAAACCTAGTCTAAGAGAGCATACTCCCAATACGGATCTGGGTGGCTGCCCACGCCCGCACCCATGTGCCCGCGTATGCTGCAATTAATTTTGGCAGCTCGCCGCTTCAGCGGTTGGGTTTCTTCGCGGCTCCTCTCAAAATGCTGGCGGCTAGGCTTGGCTGAGGCTCGGCTCAACGGCGGCTCGACCAGAATGCTCACTATTTTGATTTTTAAAAAAAATCAAAACTCATCCTAACAACCGCCTATGCCTTCTATGATTTTTAGATAAGCCTAACATGCTTTCTATATTTGCCAAACCATGGCTTTGATACCAATTGAATGGTACAAGATGGCAAAAATCATGAAAATAAAAGCATGTTATGGTAAAGAAAATTTACCTATTTGCTTAGATGGACCTTTTTGTACTGGAGTAGATGTCTGTGTGTGAATATTTGAGACCAATGGATCACATCCTTGCAACCGTCTACTACGTCTCATTCACGTGATGCTTTTGATCTTCCGAAATGTTACCCGTAGTACAGCCGGTGAAAGTTTGAAGATTGGGTTTTGACAAGTTTTATTGAAGGCTTTAACAAGGCTTTCTCTTTGGTCTCCTTATGAACAACTTACGAACTCTTTGTATAACCAAGAGTTCTTTTGCTCAAAAATTATGAACACTACTCTCTCTTGCATACCCTTCTTAGTTTCACCCTTGCAAAATGAACAACTAAGTGTTCTCTATATATAGAGGGGAAAAATGAACAACCATGTGCTCTTTTATATTCCTTTTCATTTCTTTGATTTCAAAAATCAAAAGCTCCACTCCACTAATGCATAATTAGTGAAAAGCTCTTTAATTTAAAAATATAAGTTTTATTAATACATAACAAATGGAAAGTTTTTTTATTTAAGAATTAAAAACTCAATTAGTGCATCATAGAAAATATAGCACTTTGATAAAAGCTACATTATTGCATAATAGAAAATATAGCATTTTGATAAAAGCTACATTATTCCATAATATATATAATAGATATTCATATATATATATATATACATAAATATCTATATATATATATATAGCACTATAATAAAAGTTTCTTTATTATATAATATATATAATATATATCCATGTATATATATATATATATATATATCTATATATATAGTCCTATAATAAAAGCTCCATTATTAAAAATCAAAAGGAAAGAGCACAAAAATTCATTTTCCTATTTACCCGAGAGAGTATCCATTTGTGTTCAATTGGATTTGAAAAATTATTTATTCTAGGGTTTGTACACCTATAAATAATAATTCTCAATTATTTATTTTTGGACATTATTAAATAACCAATAAATAATTAACAAGTCCAAATAGACCATTCTTAACCCAAATCGTTCATGACTCGTAGGGCCATTTTAGGGACCAAAAGACACATCGTCTTGGCTACTAAAATGACCAAAATACCCTTTCCATATATATAGTTGTATTTTATATTTTAAATAATTCTTAATATCACCATAAGAACATATTGACCCTAAGGGCAATGCTGCGTTAGCAAAGTCTTCGACCTATAGGTGTAATGACTAAAATATCCCTCTATACATCGCCGTACATTTGAGAGGAAGAAATATACTAACATCTCTCTAAATGACATCTACCATCTTTAGGCTTCTAGTCCAATGATCCATGATTTCTTAGATTGTTTCTGCTTTCTAAGGGAGTTACCCTAAAGCAAACATCCAAGTCATGTTTCTCAGAGCCTTGAATATTTAGATCATTCAGACAACCACAATGGGCGATATAGTATAGAACCTATCTTGTTCAAGTCTATCTTAACTAACTAGTCACATATACCCAACATACAAATATATTGGTCCTACGATAGAACCTCAATTATAGCATATCAAAGTACATGTTTCCAGCTTCGTCAGACCACCAACTTATACTCAAGTCGTAGAGTACTAATCCACGCTGAAGCGGTAGTAGTTTAGGTTTCTACTATATAGTACTTTAAGAAACCACTACTACGGGTCCTGTTCTACGTATTCGAAATACGCTTATGTCCTGAAATGAATGGACTACTCATTGGTTAAAGTTAAGCCATTCCCCATTTGGAATTCACAACATAATAACCTAGACATGATGAGATTCTCATTCTCATCAATCGGTTAAGAACAAACGTCTATGTGTTAAATAACCCGTGATCCATACCTTATTGTGAAAGACCTCCATTCACATGAACCACTTACTTAAACATACTGGGTCTTTTTCAAACGTAAATCGTGCACAAATAAACTTTGAGAAAAAAATTCTTTATTCAATATTACATCAGATACATTAGAGGGCATATATTTCAACAGAAGTTTATGTGCAAATGGCTTTAAGGAACTCACTATCTATCACTACTATGTTAAAAAAGAAGAAGACAATAAAAGAGTATATAGCAACAAAGACAGCATCTTAATCTCCATGTCCATCCAATGAAGCTCCTGTCACTCCCCCGTAGCAGCAACCAGAACAGGCCAAGAGCTAGCTTCAACATATCTCCGAGAGCTGTTGAAAGTACAGCCCATACAATAGCACCCAATAGAACCTTTTGAACAAGGACAGTCAAATCAAGCCAACAATTCTACACTGAACCCCAACTCAGATGCGTTGTCAAAAATATACTTTGTATTCCATTATGTAGTGCGAGAATAAACATACGTTTCCTTTTAGATTACAGTTGAACATTTTTCATTGTAGGACAGTAGTCATATTCGAGATCAATTTTAACTTAGGTATTAAGTTTATTTCTTCTATCTCTCATGGATTATTGCTAACGATTGTGGCCCTCATCTGAAAGAGGCAACCTTAACTTTACCCTTGTATGAAACTTAACTATTTGATGCCTACCGAGAAAAACAAAAACAACAACATCATTTGCATTTTTTTTGGTACCTTTTGTCTTTGTAGCCAAGCAAAATCTTCTCCTCATCCTCTTTTTTATTTCATTCTTTTCTGAATGTTAGTAGACATTCAAGTATTAACTTAAGGGGGATGTGTTCCTTGAACTATGAGGGCACTCTTATTCTACATATTAAACAAAATATAGTGGCATATTCAATGCAAAAATGCACATTCTAGATACATCTTTTTTATTCCTAGATAGGGATGTTAGTATACAAAATAAGTTTGACCCTCATCTATGTTTTTTTTATTACGTATTCTAGATCTAGCTTTTAGTGGAAGAAGAATCAATCAATGTAATCTTGACACTAAAATTAGCTCATCTACAACTGAAAGCAAAATACCATAGAGAAAAACCTTTTTAGTGCAGTTAAAACCTTTGATTGGAGGTTGGTAGATATGCTTTATAATTAAGTAGCACCCTTAAGGATCAAAAGCTTTTATTAGGTGGATGAGCTGTATACAAAAGGTTTAGATTTGTGCCAACTTGCTTTATCACAGAAATATTGTTATCATAGAATTAATTTTGTTAATTTTTACAGGTCAAGCCAGTAAATCTTGGCTGTGGACATGCTAAGCTTCCAAGGAAGTGGGGAATTTGGAACTATTTGTGTGTGAGGCTGACACCAAGCAAGGGGATTACTGTAGAGGTATATAACAAGCTTGCAATTGCATATAGAGCTTTAGCAAAAATGGGAAACAAACTACCCATAAAATTTGTTAACTGGCATGATATAATAGAAAGCATAAAAAAGGCATTACGGAAGATGGTCTTGGTATGCAGTCTATATTTGATAATTTCAAATCTAAGTATAAGCTGTTAACTCTTTTTTGTATTATTGCTTATAAGTATTAATTCTAAAATTGCAGACAAACACCATGCTGCCTGACACTGAAACCGCAAAAAAAAGTGATATTCTATATGGTCAATTCAAGTTGGAGAGATCATGAATGTAATATCAAGGCAAAATACTTCAGCCCATGTAAGGATGCTTTAGAAATACCTCATTGTGGGGATGATTGAGTGGATCATGATCAGTGAAAAGAACTTTGTGCCTATTGGAAAACTGAAAATGTGCAGGTAAGTTCTCCATTTCTTTTACTACACCTAGTTCTATAGAGATTTTATTCTTAGTTTCTAACAGGGTCACACAGCTGAGACTACTAAGTACTTGATATTTTCTTCAAAATACTTGATAAACCCCTATTCCATGCTAATTCACTCATGTTACGCGTAAAAGACATGTTTCAAGCTATTTTCCTCATGTTACTTGATAACACTAAGGTTCTTGATATCTTCTTCACATTGCACGTTAAATGCTCTTTTTACCACGATACTTGTGAAAATCTTGTTTTATGACAGGTTATCCTTGTACTTGTGAAAAATCACGATTCTTGACATGTTCTTCACGTTACTTGTGAAAATTATGCCATGTGTCATATTTTATTTTTCTTATGTCTTGCATTGAGTAACTTGACAAGTTTTGAGAAACAGGATAATACACCTTTTCTATTACTTAACCCGCATATAGGTATTGTGTGCACGTTGAGTACTTAGTGAAAGTTTTTCTCCATGTACTAACTCGCTTTAGAGATAAATGGTCTCAAGTAACCTGATCAGTTTTGGGATCCGTTTTATTCCGAATGGAGTGATAAGACATTGAGATTAGTTGAATTCGTGGTGTAAGTGCAACACTTGAATACTTGATATATGATACTTGAAAACTTGAATACTTGGCATGATTTCTAACCCTGACAAGAGTCATAATTATTTCATATGTATGTGAATTAGTGGAATTCCTCGAAATCTCTCTCACAAGAATTCTTGAATCCTTGAACTAGCACGTTTTATACAAGAATTCTTGACCAGAAAATATTTCTTAAATTTATTCCTATTCTTTTACATAGAGTCAAGTCTTAGATATTGTTTACATGTTTCAACAAATTCAAGTATACCATCTTGCTTACGTTTTGGAAAGTACTCTTCATGAGTTGTTTTCAATAGAAAAACACCAACATACACGGGACTCACTGAATCTTACGCTCACATGTGTGCTATTTCTTTCTTAAATATTTTCAAAATTGAGGGGCAGTAGAAAAGCAGTGGACTCCCCGAGCCTCATGCTATATCTTAGATCTATGTAGTAGCTTGTATGAAGTTTCTTTATGTTCAATAGACTTGTCATCTCCTTTGGAATATATGTATCAGATGTCAAACCTTATGTATCCTCTTATGTAGTATAGAAATATTTTGAGAAAATTTCGCTGTGTATTGAGTTAAGTTCATTATAAAGACCCAATGTTTGGGAGATCAGACAGAAAGGCATTCCACAAAGATAAGCCTACTACGCAATGAAAATAGGGGGTGTTACATAGGAAGAATAGTTACTTTCTATACAAGGATAGAAGAAAATTTACTCTTTGTCCATTATTCCCTAGTGAAGTCCTAAAAGATCAAAATATTTTGAGAGAGGAATTATGGGTGATTTTAGGTGTAATAAAAACCATTCTTTTTGAGCCCACACTTTGTCAAGTTTTAATTAAAATATTAATCTCAAAACTATACATTTAGAGCAAGTATATTAATCTCAAGGTATAGTGTAGAGAATTAATAAGTACCAATCCACAAGGAGCAAGCACATATACTCACTTTAATTCTATTGTTTAACCTACCAAATTCATAGAGATAATATAATTACAACCATTCAAAACACAGATTTACATCAACTCCACATATGATCAACCATAAGAATGTCAAGGAATGAGGCAAGGAGTGAAACTATAGTATTGAATAATCATTCAAACCAATTGAATTACCAAACTAATGCCAGTAGGATTATAACAATAAATTCTACTATTTAGTGAGTTATGAATTTCTTATCCATAAGCAAAATCAATGGATATCTCCATCTCATCAATTAGATTCAGGAATTCAATAAGTTCATTAATCCTAATTCAATTCTAGAAGAAAATAATATCCCTATCTCTAGGCGATGTTATAACTCATTGATTACCAAGTTCACTCCTTTAACCTAATACTCGATTTAATCAAAGGAAACCAATCTAATATTAAATCAATTGAATTGGAGCTCAAAAGGAAAACATAGAGATATAATTACTCCTTTTGTTACAAGACTCGATAATATATATAATATTCATCAAATCAAAACTATGGCCATAAAATAATTCTAAATTAATCAAATCATTCACCATGAATATAAATAAATTATTAATACACTGCTCAACTAATATATACATAAAAATTTACATTTAAAAATAAATAATATCTGATGTAAGGTGGCTTTGATACCATTGATGGATATTAATATAATTCACTTAATCGAATTCCCCAAGAATAAATTCTTACTGAAAAGATTATTTGGATACAAATAAGATGTGAAAGTGTACCTTGATCTATGATGATTCGTTGTCATAAATCCTAACTTGTTGGTTCTTCTGACTGTTATGTATACAACCTTCTTCCTCTAAGAGGGATAAAAACTCCAAGAGGTGGTCAGGATTTTAAGTACGTGCAATCAGGGACCACAATTCTAATATATTTATATTATGATATAACTAATAAAATAACCCATCATAGTTTTTGTATTTATACTATTAAGTTTCTACAAATTATAAATAACCTCACACTTTATTAAGATGACAAACTCATATAATTAAATATAGATCACTATAATTGGGCCTTAAACTTCATAACAATAACATTCACATAATTATTAAGCAATACATGCACGTCTATATATTCAAATGTTAAATAATATGCATGTATTAATGAATTAAGTAAAAATTTCTAATAGTTTGCAACTTCATAAACTCTGGATTTCTCCCACAATAAGCTTACAAGGTTCATTCCAAAAGCTTTAGAGGAAATCTCACTGCGAATTGACTTATCTATGGAAAATTTATAAATATCATGTTTGAACAATTAAAGGGAATAAAGACTCGTGCAGTAGTTTCCAGGTTTGCAACCTTGACAAAGTCCTTCTATTGAACATGTAAAAGTCAAATGACATCACTTGTTCCAACTATTGAACTTTCATTTCTTGGAGCACATTTGATGCCAAAGAACTATAGAGAATGATCCTAGCAATAATTAGAGGCAAACATCTCAAAGACTATATTTCTAATTTCATCTCACAAACTAGTGAAAAAAACACAAATAAAAGGACTTACTCGATGAAAGGCTTTTGTATCCTACTTCTATAGTTGAAAATGCTTTGACATCCATTGCCAAACTCATTAGGGCATGTCTAAATGCATATTCTTTATATAGGCCAACGGTGTATTAGACATTTCATTTTGGCTAAAAACATATGTTTATTCTCTTTGAACTTTCACTAATTATGAATTTTTTTTATTTCAAAATTTTGCTCTTTTTTCTCTAAATCTAAGGGACTGTTCAGATGGTGAGAAAGGAAAGGAAAAGACAGGAAATGAGTAGGATAGAAGGAAAGGGAAGGAAAGAAGGGAGCTCAATAATTATTTATGCTATTTGGTTAAACATAGAGGAAAAAGAAAAGAAATGTTACATATACTATTTGGAGAAGGATATGAAAAGAAAAGAAAGAAAATGACACCCTTTGAGTTTACATTTTATTTACTAATTGATGTAATAATATTAAAATTTTTTATTGAGGATATTTTAGTCTATTTACTAAATATTTATTAAATGATGTTTTATTTTCCTCCATTTCCACTCACTCACTTTTGGATAGAAAGGAGGTTAAAACTTTTATATTAAATTTAGTCCCTCCACTCCATTCCTTTCTATTATAAAAAATTAATCCAAACAACTAAACCCAAATCCTCTATCTCATTTCCTCTCCTCTTCCTCCATGTCCCTTCCCTCCATCTCCTTCACTAAAAATATATTCATACTTTTCATTCTATTCAATTTAGACATTAAATGCCTAGTTAAAATAGGATTTTAAGGGCATTTTTGTTTTTTAAATTTCCTTTCTATTTGACCTATTTATAAAACATTCTTGTTTTTATTTTATTTTTAAAATTATTTGACATTTGACTAATCTTTTATATATATATATATATATATGTATGTGTGTGTGTGTGTGTGTGTGTGTGTGTGTGTGTGTGTGTGTGTGTAACTTTATTTTCTTTTTCTTCTTTCATTGTTTTTCCTTTCTTCCTGATACTATTGCCACCACCACCACCTATGGCAAATATAATTGTAGAGGCAGCACCTTGACATGGTCGACGTCGTTCTTGCGTTGGTTGGGAGAAAATTTTTAGTGCAACTGCTGCACCACATCATCATATTAATGTGGTGTAGTAGGCTAATCATTAGTTTACATCGGATAGTACTAGCCACATCACAAGACTGACCTGGAGCACTAGCTTCATTGTCACTAAACTTCCTACATCATCTATTTCCATCTGAATGGGAAAAAAAGCAACTTCATTGAAAGGGCAAAAAAGCATCTGGATTCATGACAGAGACATTATCAACAAAGGAAGACAAAAATTAGCAAATCAGAAAATATTTAACGAACAAAATGAAAGCCAAGAAGCATTGAAAAGCAAAAATCCACAGCTACAAATTTTGAATTCAATTTTCAAAGTAGAACAAAACTATTCGACAAACTATCCAAATCAAGTATTAGATACAACGACTAAACATAAGTAAAAAGATGAAACTAATTACAGAAGAGCACAAGACGCAAGTGAAAAGCACAGGTCTCTATACATTATTGTTAGTTTTTTATGACTTTTAGTTTCTTCTAGAGCTCCAATCTTATGTCTTCAGTAAATATGGTTTCAAAAATTCTTTTTAGGATATGGCGTCAGTGGGTATGTCTTCAGTGCAACCAACGCAACAATCTCATATTTAGATATGGCTTCAGAAGTTTTTAATTTTGATATCTAAGACTTTGCAATTGTTCTCAATCTTCTGGAGATGGAAATTGATGGCATAGGCAAAGTTAGGTTAGGCACAATTGAGTTAGACTTATGATAATGTGGCATAGTGATGTAGCTAGTGATGTGGCTAGTGATGTGGCTGTGCTACCAAGTGTAAGTCAATGATTGACTTACTGTACCACGTTAATTTGATGACGTGATATAGCAGTTGCACTAAAATTTTTCTCGTTAGCTGGTGGTATTGCCATGACTCTTTTCCTCTTGGTAGAGCAATTCATATTCAAATTCCATTTTTACCCTTTATCAATAGAGTTTTTCATATTCTCACCATTTTCTCTCTCCTCACCAAATCTTACAAAATCTCTTATCCTCTCTCCTCTCTCCAACTCTTTCCTTATTCTCTCTCCTATCCTTATATTTTTCGTGAACTAGACTATAGCATTTTGTTGGTATTTTTAATGGCTTGAGAAGCGAAGTCCACGTCTTTATAAGAATGAAGAAAATTTTAAGGGGCTTTGATGAAGAGGTAAAGAATCATAAATAACTTTGTCGCCTTTCATAAATACAAATAACTAGGTATTATTCATCTGATAGGGTTCCCTCATCTTTAACTTCTGCAGATCAAAGACTTCGTTAGTGAACAGATCGCACTGAGGGGAATTGAGTTCCATGTAGAGGAGTGGTCCCGGGCTATCTTCATGGTTTCTATCACCATTTTCCTTTGTTGGAGACAAACCCAATTTCTATAAATCCTTCTCAAAATCATTCTTCCTCTTTTCTTCTCCTACTATTGGCCATTTATTCCCAAAACCCAAGAAAATTGCTAAAAGAAAAAAAATAAATGTTCAAAAGGGAAAAGGAATACAAAAAATTTGAAGAATGAACAAACACCTCATATGAAATCCTTTTCCAATTTCAGAGTACTTTTAAACGTTGAATATTTGTAATCTATAATTTTAAATTCATCACTTTCCACCACAATAACTCATATAGCCCTCTTCTTATCCATGGTTTTCAATCTCAAACTTCACATTAGCTTATTGCCTTTCTAAGGAACTCACCGAATTTCAACACGACTCTCTTGCTATTTCACTGTGTTTCTCTTTTCAATTTCAGAGGGATGGAAAAGTAAAAGAAGGGAAGATTCAAAGATGGCTATAGTTTGTACATAGGAGAGAGAAGATGAAATGGTGGAAAGAGGAAAGAAAAAGAGGAAGTTTCTTGGGATTTGAAGGAAAGAGAAAGATTGGAAAATGTGTGAAGAAAACTATTGACCAGAAAGGTAAAAATGGAATTTGAATAATAATTGTTCTGATAGGAGGAAAAGAGCCTTGGTAATATCACCAGCTTCTTGCATTTAGGAAGAAGAGGATAAAGGGAGAGGAGGCACAAGATAACAAATTTGCAATGCAGAGGATTTGGGCTGCTATTGCCATTTTTGGCCAAAAGAAAGATCCCCAAAGATCCCCTGAATAATTAAGTTATTTTGGTCCGGTTCTTCTTCCCATGCATGATGAACTTGGATATTATATTCTGGTAATAACAATCTGATGAGTACTCGAAATTTGAATATAAATTTTCACGATTTGGTACATCTTTCACTATAATTGAATCTGTAATGGATTGCCATATTTTTTGATAATACTATGACTAGAGGCCTCTGCCACCACGCCAGAGCAGGAATAGGTGCTTAATGGGTAGGGAAAAAATGGAAAGAAAGTAGAAAAGAGGGAAAAACTAAATTTCATAAAAATATAGGATCCACACCATTAAAATTTTGTGAAGGAATACAGAATGAACAAAATATTTAATACTAAAATATCTTTAAAATTCCATTTCTCTTTGGTATTTAACATCGAAATTTGACAAAAGGACAAGTATTGATACATTGTTAAATTTAGGGGGCAAAAATTAACTATTTTGAAACAAGCAAAATAAAATTCAAAATCAGCAAAAGTACAAGAGGACTGGACACCCAAAAACTATTCACCGAAATAAGACAACTAGGAACTTAGAACAACATAGCCTCCCTTGGAAGACATATTACAAAGTTGACTTGAAGAAATCTATATAGGAAACCTCGAGCAAATAAACAATTTTAGATAGAACTTGTAATAGTCACTTAATAATATTCATTAAGTAGTGAGATATATCACTATTTAAATATCATATTGTACCTAATTATGTGATTATAACTAGTGAATGCAAATTTTTTTTTTTAAAACTTACAAAACAAAATGCATCTACTGATAGTGTGAAAAAGATAACAACATATATACGAGATTAGTGTTGACCTTATTCTCTAATTATCATCTAATTAAGATAAAGATATTGTATTAAGACCTGTTTGGTAACTCAATTAAGTACTTAAAATTAAATTAAATAATTAATTATTTCATTAAGTGTGTTTGATAATGAATAATATCAAGTATTTAATTAATTAATTGCGTTTAATAACCTTTTTTTTTATTACTTAAGTGATGAAGACGTACTGAAATTTTATTAAAAATCTTAAGTTAAATGAAAGTTACTAAGTCTAAAATCTGAATATGTTAAATACTCATTTAATTATTAATATTCTTTTATATTTAATCTAAATGGTAATAAAATATAGCATAAAAATAAATTATAATTAATTCAAACTTCATATTTAGATTTCAAATTTTAGAATTTAATCTTCAGACTTCAGTTTTTAAAATTTAATATGTAAATATTCAAACTTCAATTTTCAATTTTCAATTTTATCAAATGAGCCATTAGTATTAGTTTGGAGAGAGCTTTCATTTCATTACATAATTGTTGTCATGCTAAACTCTATCTATTTATGGTTTTTTTTAAACTGACCTTTTATCCCTTTTTTTTTCACTTTTGTGAAGGAACAAAAACTCCACAATCTTGGGTAGCGTCGATGATCAGGAGAGTTAAGGAGCTTCAATTAGCTGGGGAGGGACAATTTGTTTTTGATAGCATAGGAGATGATGTTGATAAAAAGAAGCTCCACAACACCAGGTGATAAAATGGATCTCCAAGAAGAAGAGTTAGAACCATAAATAGCCTCGGAAGAAATGAACATCTATAACAATTAATTCCTTTCTTTTTTCATTGCTTATGTGAAGGAATATTCTACCTTTTTTGTTCAAGGTTTTATTTATCGCATTTCTTGTAATGATGCTTTAAGTGTAAGATTGGATTGTCTATATTTTTATATGAATGTATTTGGTGTTATAACGAAGTGATGCACAAAATTAATTCCATTATTTGCATTGGTAATAATTGAATTTTAATTGATGTGAATATTTCTTGATTGTAGAATTAATTGGTTAGTTCTAAATCATATTACCCTCCCCTCATCTATATCTCCATAAAGTTCTTTTTCCTCTATTTATATGCTTGTCGCATTATTAACGGAATTTCCATAAAATAGGGTAAAATTTCAATTAATCTGAGGAGGTTGTGAAATGCGGCCTCCAAAAATGATATCACAACCACAAAATGTGATCTTTTTCAATTAAATTATATTTTTTGAAAATTTTCAAAATGACCGTAAGGGAAAAAAAATGAAGGTAATGCGACCTTCCTCACAATAGGATTCTCTTGGTCCTAGAATACTTCCCTAAACCAGAGGTAGTTATGGCAGTTCCTTAGAAGAAATCAAAGAGTGCAAGAAACAATTTGGAAGTAGTTATGGCAGAAGGTGTGAGGCTCTTTAAAACATGGACAAGTCCATTCACTCTGGGGGTGGCCATGGCATTGAAGATTGAAGGGATAGAGTTTGAAACCATAATTGAAGATCTCAGCAACAAAAGCCGTTTACTACTCCAAAGCAATCTTATCCATAAGAAAATTTCACTACTTTTGCATAATGGCAGATTAGCCTATGAATCCCTCGTGATTCTTAAGTACATTGATCAGAGATGGAAGCAAAATCCTTTCTTATCTGAAGATCCTTATGAGAAAGGCAAGGCTCGTTTTTGGGCAAAATTTGGAGATGAAAAGCTATGAGAACCCAAGAGCATATGTTGCAAGGATTACTTTTTTTTTTTTTTGTCATTTTGAAAATTTACAAAAAATACAATTTAATTGAAGGAGTTAATGCGACCTTATTTTTGGAAGGCATTTCTCCAAATTGGGAAATTTTTTTAGAGCAACCTTATTTTCGAATGTCAATTGAAAAATAATTCCATTTAACGGAAATTCCACATTAATATGTTTGTCAAAAAAGTAGATATAGGTTATTCTTTTCGATCCACGGCAAATAGGAAATCCTTTTGTGAGCCCCCGATCTTTCTCCATTGGGCCTTGTGATTTTGGAGTTTTTAGTCATTAGGTGGGTTGTGACCTATGTTTTATTGGGGAGTTAAGTATGGTTATTGTAAGTTGTGGACTTAAATAAAGTTATTATTTTACTTAGAAGTTTTGTTTAAAATTTTCCTAGAGTTTATTATCAATTACAGCGTCTCTGAACAAAAAGTAACGTTGTTTCAGAAACTGCACTGATAGAAAAGAAGAACGATCGTGAGTGATGGGCCAAGAAAGGAAGTGGAGTAAGGGACTATGAGTTTGAGTAAGTATTGGTTTAATCATGTTCTGGTTAGAAATTTATTCTGTTCTAAAGCTTTTAAATTTCTAAGATTTGGGTTTAAGGTATGTAGGGTTTCGAATTGGGGAAATTAGGTAGTGATTGTATTCTATTGTTTGGTTTTAATTGGAGGTGTGTAGGTGATTAATGAATTTCTTGGAAGCTTTAGGAGGAATTATTTTGGTTTTAGAGTTGTTTGGTAAGGAAATTTGGGTTCACTGCATATATGCTTCTGGTTACTATTTTATGAAAATTCTTCTACTTTCTAATATTTCATATATAATATATATATATATATATATATATATATATATTACTTTGAATATATAGAAATTAGATTAAGCATGGTATGGCTATCTTTTTTTTTTTTAACCGTTATTTATGAATAATTAAATATTGTATAGTAAAGTAAGTTTTGTTCATGTTATGTTTCTGAACACTCTATGGTGAAGTAAGCATCTCTTTATATTCTATTTTTTTTTCTTATATAGTATGGCAAAGTAAATTTCTATTTATATTATGTTCTTGAATCATAAAGTTGTTGAATGCTTGTGAGTGGTTATAGTGGAAAATTCCCAACTCTCTATGAATTATGACCCTTAGCTTGAGGGATATAGTATCTAATCTTATATATTAGCCTTTGCTAAGGGAATATAATACCTAATATCTGTTATGACCCTCATCCTAAGAGGGTAACAATAGTTAGGAACTGGTATCAATTTAGCCAAAAATTTATCACAAGCACAATTCAACCTTGAGATGGAATTGGATATGGATGTTCTAAATTTAATGAATAGAAGAAGTTTTCTTGTGCAAATGTATATATTTCTCTATAAATATGTTGTGTTCTGAGTTTCTTGGAGTTTAAGAAGCATGTACTGAGTCTTGGTAGTTTACATGATAAATTTTGACCAACATTGTTCAGTTTTGTCTTGTTTCTGCTACTCCAAAGAGTAGTCGGCGCTGGGTAGGCCTCCGGCTGCCTCCTGTCCGCTTTTTATGTTTAAAAAAAAAAGAAAAAAGGGGGTTTTACTGTTTTCCTGATCTATGCAACCCATTGCCGTTATTTGAAAAACTTGTTCTAGTTGTCTGAACCAAGCCCTCTTGATCTTTAAAAGGCCAAGGAATTAGTAGAGAAAAATTTTATTTTAAGAGTACTTTTTGCATGATCTTGATCTTTGAGAAACTAATATATATGTAACCTACTCAATTTCAAGTAAGCCAGGTTTCCTTACTGAGCTAGTGAGCTCACTTCTCATTTCTCATTTTGCAGGATCTCTGTTGGAAGGTGAGGAACTAGAAGAATGGTTTAATGACAATCATGTGTAATCGTGACATTGAAGTTAAGTTTTTGTTTAAGGATGGCTTTTGGGAATTTGTTTAAGTTTCAGGTAATGTGAGTTTACATGAATGGATTATTTGAGAATCAGAGTTGTGTGGTGAAAGCGAGGTGGATTTAGTTAGATATGCTGAGGGTTTGACATCTCTTTTTGGGGATGTTGCCATGTCCTTCCTGGTTTTAGGGCATGACACCTTTGCTCTGCTTCTTTTATGAAATGCTTCCTTCACAACACACGCCAAAGTCTTCAAGTCTTCACGACTTGTTGATTTTTTCCTTTTCTCCAAGACGGATATTTCTATCATGTCTTAGACCCTATTTTTGCATAGATACATAATTATTAACATGGACAAAATTAGAAATTTAGACGTGGTAAGAAAAAGTTATAAGAAAGAAAAAAAAGGATAATAACACCAAGAATAGAATTGATGGCTTAGCTGTAGTAGTGAAATATTTAAGAATTTCTTGATCCTTTTATCACTCTACTTCTCCACTGCTATACCAGGGTTTGAGAGGGGACAAAGCCGCATTGAAGACTTCTAATTCCTCCTTCTCTCGACTTGTACATTGGTAAATTATGATTATGTTCTTTCCTTCTTCTTCTTCGGCAAAAATCTAATAGATATCAATGGAAAGATTCCAATACAAACACTAGTGAGGAAAAAACTAAGTACTTATAATGAGATAATTTCTCTTATCTATAATAAACTACCTTTAGTTAAAGGTTAATACTAAAAACCATCTTAAAATCTTATCCAACAGCCAAAAACCAAACTAGATAATATTCTTTTTCCAAACAATATCCCAAATATATATATATATATATCAAACTATACCCATATCTCCCCTGTAGTACAGGACACCCCTCTTGTTTTTTGAAATACATGAGGAAATTAGAAAGGAAGCTTTCATAATTTGTCTAAAATAATTTCAAGATTTTAAAACAATAAATGACAAATTCAACATTAATTTGCAAATGCAAATAAATTATTAAAATTTAAGCTCATTTCACAAACACTTTAATAGTTGATTTAGTTGATTGATAGCCAATGAGAGTAAAATGCTCATTTTTAAATTTGAAGGATAAAAGTGCTTGTGACCTTACCTTAATGGAAGTGACTGTAATAAATCCTCTTCATTATAAATGTTAAATAATTAATTGGGTATTCACTTCACTTGTAGCCCGAGTTTGGAGTCCAAATTTAATAGTCTAGTAAGGCCCATTAAAAATAATTCTAGAAAGACATTTCAGGTCTAAGGCTCCAAAAAAAAAGGGATGTTTGTTCAGTAAGAGTTGATGCTTGAGAGGCTGGGCATCTTTTACAGCCTAGCTTAAAATTTAAGCTCATTTCCATTTTGAGAGGGAAAAAAAAATCGGGGGGGGGGGGGGGAGAATCTGCTAAACATGTAAAATGCCGAAAGTATTCTTATAGTGTTTTCCCATAAAAAAAAAACACTCTTATACTGCGTTTAACTGAAGACCATTTTCCCTCGCTTGCTTTGAAATTTGTAAACAGGAGTTATTCTACTGTCTCCATTTGTTGTGCTAAAGTCGTTCTTCTGCTCTCTGATCTCCAACATTCCTTTAGTGATGCAGATGAATCTGCTAAGGTCCTTTCGCTCTGTATATGAATGTATTTGGTGTGTTCTGATCCATATTGTCGAAAATCGTTGAATTATTGGTTGAATTTCAGAAGGAAATTGCTGCGGTTCTAAAGAGAGAGTTGAAGAAGCTAGAGAAACAATTGTTGAAGGAACAAGAGATCAATAAGAAGTGATTTTTAGTTTTGGAATATTTTTTTGTTCATTTTCTTCGATTTTCCCCATCAATATAACCCCTTTACCAGCAGAGTAGTTTCCCATAATGAAGTGCTTTTCAATTCTTCAAAGTAAATTTTCCATACCTTGATTTTGAGATTGGCATTGTTGATTAGGAACAGGTTTAAGATGTGAATTACTGATATGCGGTGTTTGTAGTCTTCTCTACACCGATTGAATTTCAATCATATTTAGATAATTTTTAAATTCATCTTAGAGGTTTGTAATGGTTTCAATTAAATCCCTCAAATATTATTTTACTCAATTTAATCTTTATAAATATAATAAGTGTATCAAAATAGTCATTTTACAATGTTGAGGACGAACCTTTAACCTTTTAAACAGCCATGACTTTCTCAGAAGCAGGGTATTGGAAAGAAACTGTCAAAAGCAAGATGAACCCCATTATCTCCAATGGGACATGGGAACTAGTAGATCTTACACTTGGGTATACTATAATTGGATGCAAATAGATTTTTAAGAAGAAACTCAAACCAGATGGGACTATAGATAAGTATCAAGCCAGATTAGTTGCCAAAGGGTTCATATAAAAAGAGGGAATATATTATTTTGATACCTACTCTCTTGTAGCTCATTTGACTACAATCCGAGTGCTAATTGCATTGGCTTCTATATATAGTTTTACTATCCACCAAATGGATGTGAAGATAGCTTTTCTTCATGGTGATTTTGAAGAAAAGATATATATGGATCAGCTTGAGGGATTTGTAGCAAAAAAAAAATGAGCAGAAAGTCTGTAAACTTGTTAAATCCCTATATGGTCTAAAACAAGCACCCAAACAATGACATGAAAAGTTTGATAAAACTATTTTTTCATTTGACTTCATCATAAATGAGAACGACAAGTGTGTCTACTGTAAGGTTAAGGGTAAAGCATGTATTGTACTATGCCTGTATGGGGATGATATTTTACTATTTGGATCCAATATTGAGATAATTAATGAGACTAAATAATTCTTGAAAAGTAAGTTTGAAATGAAGGATATAGGGTAGCAAATATGAAGTTGAAGGCTTACATTTTCCTTGGTTTTCTCCTAGCAGTCCTTATGTCTTCAACTGTGATCACTGAGAAAAGCAGTAAGTATTAGAATCCTAGGTATAATGCATGTATTTTTTTTTTTTTGGGGGGGGGGGTGGGGGTTTCAAAATGAAATCCCTTTTCATAGTCTTTCTAAAAATGCATGAAGACTAAGGTTGCAAATATGCAGGAATGTGCCATAATTTTCTCTAATATGCAAACACTTTGCTTTGTTTTATTTTACATGTCAAAGTATCATATTCTTTTGTATCATTTGAGGACTTTGAGTTAGTTATTCTAAGCGGAGAAATAGTCCTGAATTTTCTGTGTCTTAACTTGCCAGGCAATGAAGTTGAAGTGACTACTGAGGCCAGTGCTGCGCAAGAGATGAATCATAATAGGCGCTATTGTAGATTTGGTTGCTGCGGTGGTTGGAGCTATTACGGATGTAGAAGATGTTGTAGAGTTGGTAAGCCACATGTCATATTAAGAAAATACTTCATTTGAAAGGCTGTTTGATGATTAGTACTTGTATCATTGAAAAAAAAAAAGAAAAAAAGATTGGTACTTGTATCTCTCAGGAATATGTTTAACTTAGAAAATGCAACTTAACCTAGAAACACATCCATTATTTATTTATTTCTATTTACAGATGAGGCCAATGAAGGAAAATATCAGGTAGCAGATAATGGTGGCGGCAGTGGTTGGGGAGGTGGTGGTGGTGGTAGCGGCTGGGGAGGCAGTGGTGGCAGCTGGGGAGGTGGAGGTTGCCAATGGGGTTGCTGTGGTCGTGATGGGTGGGGAGGTTGCAGGTGTTGCTGCAATGCCGAAGAAGTAAGAACCTACAAGGATAATGAAGCCAAGCCCGAAATCCAAGTTCAGAAGCAGGTATACAAAGTTCATGCCCCAAAGTTTACATATAAATAATATGGCATGGATTAGTCCAACTAAGAAGTAGGAATAACAAAGATGTTGGATACTAGATTTCTACCGTCTGTAGTGTGCTACAGTTGTGTAAGGACTATGTGCAATAAAATCCAAGGTTTTTTTATATGTTATCTGGCTTTTGAACGCCTAAAAACTATATTTAGGAAGAAATTCTTTTAAATTCAAATTAAAACTCTAATTTAGAATAATATTAATTTAAATTATTTTCGTTTCTTGAGAGTTATCTTATCCTCACAATACATTATATTTTCTCTTTTATTAATTATTAGGCCCTACATCTATCTCATATTTAATAATATTTTATTAAATTTTAGTAAACTCATCTCAATATAATTTTTATCCAAGTACAACTTAAGTTTTTTTTAAAGCAACTATTCATCAAACTTAATCTTTTTTTATACTTATATATTTCACTTTAAGGCATGAATACTACCTCTATCTCATCATAAAAATTGATAGTGTTTAATTTGATACAAAATTTTATATAAAAAATATATAATATAATGATACTATAGTATAGTAAAAATAAAAATTGTAAGTTTTAAAATATTTTATATCAAATCTAAATATATAAAAATAATATAGGAAAGATATATTAATTATTTTATAATATTTAATATATTAATTAAAAATTATTAGAGGTAATTTATTTTGAATAACTCAAAATAATAAGGAAGTTAATTCTCATGAGGCAAAAGGAGTATCATGTTTTGAAGACATGAAAATGCTGCAATTTATCATATATTTACTTAATATAGAAAATGATAAAGTTAATAATCGCTAATAGTTATTTTCGCTACTTTTGTTAGCTCGTCTTGCTAATAACTTGTATTCGGGATTGATTATTATTATTATTATTATTATTATTATTATTATTATTATTATTATTATTATTATTATTATTTAAAAGCAAATTGATAACTACACCATAAGTTTTAACCTCACTCTTTGTATCGATTGCTGGATCAGAACTCATGAAATAATTGGTGAAATCACATCAACTATTAGCATATTTAGCTTTCAGGCAATAAATCAATGCCTTTGTTTATTTATTTTTATAACCCAAGTATGTAGACTTTGCTCGACTAATCCTGACTTTCTAAGGCCTCGCCCCTAGAATTTTGGAAGAGTTAAACTATGCAATATGCCTTATCTGACCTATGAGTTCACTACAGCAGTTCGTACACTATCGTGCACAAGGAAAACAACTATTCTCCCTCCAAGAGTTACTATCATTTATAGTGAAACTAACCATGAATTAGTCCGCTAGATGAACTGTGGTCTGTGCCTCGAGGCAAAGCAGTAACCTTTATTGCATAACTGTAGACTGTAGTGGAATGGAGTATAATGCCTTCTAATTTAGTAGTTTGCTTAAACTAGTACACAACTAATCATTCACTAGGTTTAAACCCCAAGCGTTACTGGGGATAAATCGTTTATCATTTTTTTATAATTTAAATTATGTTATATCTATGTAAATACTCTCTATTAATCAAAATTTATAAATCTTTTATAATTTGATCTAAGATTTTGAAGTATAAAATTATTCATCACATAAAAATTATCTTCTTCAATATAATTCTGAAAATTAGAAATTTATAAAATTTTACTTATAGAAGAAGTCATCACGTGTTGCATTCTAATGGAATTTTAGATGCCAAGTGGGAACACCACAACATTTATTTCATGCCATTTATTTTCCTTTATACCAATTTGGGTTTTGGAAAGGAAATGATTAGTACGAGGTTGTAATTTGTTTGTATGGTGCTATTATGGAAAAGTGAAATCTCACAGGAAACCTAATTCAAAAGTTTCCTTCATGAATTTCTTGTTTTTGTTTTTGCTTTAAATGGTGCTGAAAGAATCCTCTTATTTCCACCAACTTAGGGAAGATCTCATTTACTGAAACATGTTTTATTCAATTATTTATAGACATAGTCAAGTATTTTTCATGTTTAATAAATTAGATTGCATTAATAAAACAAACGAATATTAGAAGTTCAATCTATATTAATTCCTCATAAAGAGAAAA
>JANUWF010000437.1:0-196134 GCA_026120185.1 Voacanga thouarsii
AAAAGACATCAACATAATTGATTGAAAAGAAATCCAAAGTTGTATAAATACTCAAGATGTAATATTAATATGATGAAAGAAAAAATCTTTAACACATGAATCTCAAAGTATCAAAATTAACATAAAAAACATATCCTAAAAACACTGATAACATCTTAATTATTTGAATACAAAGAAACAAAAGAACAAAGAGCGTTGAAAACAAGAAAGAAATAAGAGAAAGTTTGGAAGATAAAACGGGGTAAGCCTACAGTCTTAAGTTCTTCCTACTTCTAAACTTCCCTTTCTTTCCATAGACTTTCTTGATGCCTTTCTCAAGGAAAGATGAAAAGATTGATGTATTGTGGTGATTGATCTTGATTTAGGTCGTAAAATGCCTCTTTATAAAGCCTCCAAACCATCCTAGAATTGATTTAGAAGTTGTAAACTATCTTGAAATTGAGTTGAAAGTTTCTAAAAGATTCAGAAAGCTTGTAGGGGCTGCTGCACAGTTGTGCTCTCACTACAAGAAATCATTGTTTTTCCTACCAAAATTTCCTACAAAAAATTAATAGTTTTGGAAGGAAATTGCATTTCCCAACCATTTTCCATCCAAACCCAAGTGGTCGGAAAAACCTTCGTCAGAAAAAAATTTCCGTCCAACTTTTTGTATATGGAAGGTATTTTGGGACCAAAATTATGGTAGGAAGTTTAGTATATGGTCAGAAATCTTTGAATAAAAAAGCTGATATTTTTTTTCCTACCAAAATGGTTTGGTAGGAAAAAAATGTAAACACTTTCCTTCCAAAAGATTTGGTAGGAAATTATTTAATAAAAATAACTTGTAAAAAAGTTAAATTAAATTTCTGACCAAATGATTTGGTAGGAAATTTTATTTTTTAAAAAATAAATAATTGTTCTGTCCTAAATATTTGGTAGGAAATGATTTTTAAAACATAATATTTTCAAAAAATAAATTAAATTTCCTACCAAATAATTTGGTAGGAAAAATTATTTTCATAAACTAAATAATTTTTCCATCCAAAATATTTGGTAGGAAATGATTTTTAAAATATAATATTTTCAAAAAAATATATTAAATTTCCTACCAAATTATTTGGTAGGAAAAATTATTTTCACAAAACAACTAATTTTTTCATCCAAAATATTCAGTAGGAAATGATTTTTAAAATATAATATTTTTAAAAATATTTTAAATTTCCTACCAAATTATTTGGTAGGAAAAATTATTTTTAAAAAATATATATGTTTCCGTCCAAAATATTTGGTAGGAAACATCATTTCAAAATTATTATTTCCATCCAAATTGATTTGGTAGGAAATTTGGAAGAAACGTTTATTTTTTTAATATTTCCTACCAAATATTTTTGTAGGAAATGGAATTTTTTTTTTCCTACCAAAATGTTTGGTAGGAAATTTAATCTTCCTATTAAATGGTATTGTTTCTTTCAAAACTATTTGGTAGGAACTATATTCCTACCTTAAAATTTTGGTTGGAAATATTTTTTTATGTGGATTTTTTTTTTTTTGCTACCGCATTTTGATCAAAAACAAAATCCCTGTACAGAATTTTAAAGTTAGTTCTATAACTAAGTACCAACAAAATAATGTGAATAAACAAATGTCAATAATATTATATTCTAAAAGAGTATATATCTTGAATCCAAATTATACTTTACAAAACATGATTGTAAATTGTCAACTTAAATTTTCAACAACTCTAAACCATATAAATAATTGTCAACTAAATCTTGAACAGAAAGAGTCAGAACTCTCACGTTTACCTGAATTAAGTTGCATAAACTCCTTTACGGTAGCTATTAACTCCTCTTTTTCCCGGTTTGATTTGTTAAATGCAACTATTAACTCTTCCTTGTCTTGATTTGAGTGTTGAATACATTCATTAGCTCCTCCTTGTCTTGGTTGGATTTGTTAAATGTAGTCATGAGCTCCTCTTTATCCTTACTTGCTTTTTGGAGTTGTTTAGTTAAGGTTGTAATTTGAGTTTTAAGATGCTCAATCATCTCCATGTAGTGAGAGGAATGGTTTTGGCTGTCACTCCATGCTCTAAACGATCATGAAGAAGATGCTTGGGTGAGTGTATGTCCAATCGAACCAAGGCCGTAAACATGTCCGTGTCTTATGCCACCAATAGTTTCTAACTATATTGATGTATGATTAATTGTGGGAGGCCTACTCAAGTCACTATCTTCTATATTTGCCACTGTCTCATCATAAGCTTTATCATATAACTCATGACCTCTCTCCTACAAAAAAATTACCATGCCATGAAGCTCAATAGGAACATAAGAAAATGTAAAGCACTCTATGATCTCAAATTCCATAATGAACAATACATAATAACTAAGTGTTAGAGATGAAAAGTATTCTCAAAACACAACCTTTTGTTCTTGATAACATATGGGGAGATCTACTTTTGTAAGACTTATAAATGCAAGCTCCTCAAAAAGTTCAACTATATATATGCAAAAAGGAAAATCTTTTTATTTCTCCAAGTTCAGGTGTTGAATGTAGAAAGTGCTAGACTCCACAAAGGTGCAGCACCAAGCTCCTAAAAGTATGAATTCTTTATAGACCCCAATTGCTAAATTCAATTGGAAGGGTTAAGAGGCTTTGACATTTCTAAGATTCTTTGTAGCCCAGAAATCCATTCCTAGCTAGATTTTCAATTGGTTACAGGACTAACCAAAGCAGTTATGAAGATAAAGTTAAAGAACTCAAAAGTGCAAAACAAAATTTTATAGTCAATCATAGAGAGAAATGCATGCATGGTATTCAGTCTTTTTGCAGTTGATATTTTCAGCATTCAGATGCTCTCCAAACCTGAAACTATATATATGTCATCATACTTCTCTAATGGTTTACATACCCAAGACATTAAACTAACATCAGTCAGGCAACAAAGGGGGTCAATTTCGAAGTTTAAGATTATCCACAATTTGCCCAATTTTTTTTTTTTCATTTTAAACATTTCTTAAACCCATATGGTCAAACTCAAGTACACATAGCAGCAAGATAATTCATTTTTTTGTAACCAATTCGAGCACCATTATTTATACATGGATGCACTTACAAAAATAATTCGATCCCTCTCATCTACAAATGTCCGAACAACAATATTTGGCCTACCTGTTATGTTCTCCTCCCCTTCATCACCAATAGCTGATGGAGCACTTGTTTAATACAAGCATTTTTCGACGAATGAGCATAATCATGCAATTCCAAAAGAGTGATTTCCTTATTTAGCTTATTCTCCTAAAAAAAAAAAATTAGGGGTGGTCATAATTGATAGTATATTATGTAAAACTGTTTACATGGAAATCAATTCCTACAAGTCTCTTTTTTGTCAATGAAAATGAAATTGAGCCACTTGTATGCTTTGAAGGACCAAATCCATCTCAATCCATTTTCTTGTTTGTTTTGTTTTTTGCTGAGATTTTTTTATATTCTTTTGATTCCCAATACTGTGTATACTTGTTAAAACTTCCTCTGACATCCATGGTGGTCTTTCTGTTGTTTGTGCCTAATACAGTGTGTCAGTCAGTCTTTTTTTCCCTTTTCTTTCAAATGTCAACTTCATATAAGGCTCCATTTTAGGATCCCAAGTACAATATTTCTGCATTTCATTAATGTAAGTCACTAAAATATACTCATAAAAATTTTTCCATAAATATATTTAACTCATTAAATAATACATTAAACTCCTCAAACTATGGCACTTGTTTCCAAGTTGGATATGCAACTTCAAACTTACATTTGAAAGAAATAGCTAATTTCCGCACCATTTTATCACTATCAATGCAATCAAATTTGTGATTGTCAAAACAAATATGATAAGCATATAGTAAGCTTTTATGTGAGAAATAAATATGTGAAATTATATAATAATATATTCTCCGTATTAATCTAAATAAAATATTCTCACTCTTTCCAAGGTGGAGAAACATTGACATGTAACTTTTGATTTGGTCGAGGCTCTGACTGTTCATGTTGCTCAAAACCCACAGAGGGTGCAATTGTGTTTGGAATAGAGCTCGGATCATGATTTACGGAAGGTGATGATGCATCATTATCTACAACATGAGGAGGTTGTAGTGGAGGTGTAGATTGGAGACATTCTGCTATTCTCTTCCATCTTCCTATCATTCCTACCTGATGACTGCAATAAATCATGAGCTACTAAAAATAGGAGAGTTTAAAGGAGAAGGTTACACATTTGTCTCTTCTGGATTATGTACTATTTCGAGCTGGTAATAGATGAAATTTACAACAGTCATTGCAGAATTCAAGAAGAATTGTCAATGCATAAAGTCAGTACTAGAAAACAAAATATGCAACCACTCCAAAAAAAATAATAAATAAATAAAAACAGCAACTGCTAAAAACAGGAGAGTTAAAAGGAGAAGAACCTATGCATAAAGTTACTAGAATTGCCAATGCATAAATTTACACATTTGTCTCTTTCAAATTACAAACTATTTTGAGCTGCTAGTAGATGAACTTGTGATTTTACATGGGAAAGGAGCTGAAAATAATGGACACTATGGTTATGATTATAGGAGAGAGCAGAAAACTTTTGCATGGGAAAGGAGAACAAGAAATAATAATATAATCATAATGAAAAATGTCTTTAATAATTTTACATCTCCAATTCCAAACTATTTCAGCATCTTTTACCTAGACCCTAGTTATACTCTGTTTGCTTCATCAAAAGTTCTGAATACAGAGAAAAAGTCTATTCTCTATTTGCTTCTTCAGAAGTCTTGAATACAGAGAAAAAGTCTATACATTTTGAGACTACTGCGTTTCACTTTTAAACATCACATACATGTACCTAGCACACCTAATACTTTGCTTTTGCCATATCATGAATTATTTAGTCTGTATTTTTATACATAAACAAGTTTTTAATTGTAGACAATGTCAAAAGATCATGTGTATATAGTTTTTATAATAACCGATTTTTTTTAGGTTATTTTAAGCACAAGCACTTCTCACTGGCATATGACACAAGAAACGTATTTACATTTGCATACATGCCATCACAACAGAGGAGTACCAGAAGAGTGTAATTATATGCTGTAAGTTCCTTCCAAGCAGTTGAAATAGTGACTACATAGAAATGCTATTAAAAAAATTCACCAATATTTCCATCTTAACATCTTTGATAAGCAAAAATGTTTTTGAGAATCGAAGAGAAAGACTGCATGTTTTTGAGAATCTAAGATGACTCTTTTCCATGTCTGCATCATACTTAAAGTGAGAATTATATGGTAATAAAATTTGTTTTAACCATCATCTAAGATCTACAATGAGCTAAAACAGCTTGCCTACTTAACTTGAAACCAGCATTTCCATCAACTGCATAATGGCAGCCTTTATTGTTTAGTCTATAACTTTCTATCCACTCATCCAAATCAAGTTAAATTTTCCCAAAAATGTTCCTATGACACTTATCTATAAAGTCCACTGTATTAGGTTCCAGAATGAATGGCCATTTTGTACATTTTATTCAGTGACCAGACTGCACACAAAAGATACCTGCAAAATTCAGTCTTGGTAAGTGAATAGAATGCTGATTTGATCTACATTATCCTATAAATGTAGATAAATTAATGAAATAAAATCATAGAATAAACATGAGGCTACTTGCTTATTAATGGGAAACACATATCAAAAGTTAATTGTCATGAAGGTAGGTTTATGTGGGCATAGTTGTAATGCTACAAAAAACTTATGCTATCTATTTCCTCTCTTGGTTTCTTGAACCTTATCCCATTTGTTCCAATTCTGGAATGATATGCTTCAACTAGTGCTTGTTTTTAGATTTTTATTTGTCATTTTTTCTTAGAGAGTGTGACTTACTAGTAGGTTGAACTGTGATAAGCATTGGTGTAGGTTCTATCTTCATAATTCCCCCTTAAGTTTGCAATATTCTTGTGGGAAAATGGTTAGGAGGATAGGAAAAGATCAATGGTTGCAAATAAACATCAATTTTCTTTTTAGGATTGTAAGGACCTGGTATCAAACAAGTCAAAAACATGTAAGGGGTCTTCATACACATCCAAGATGGTAAGTTGTACAGAGTGATAATAACTAGCCTATTACTTTCCAGATTGTCCATAAGGTGTAAAACCTTCAGTACAAAGACCTAATCTTACGTTTCTTGGTTCATTAGCAAATGATGGATAAACTTGGTTGAAGTGCCTCCAAGCTTCTCCATCAAATGGATGAATGATTTTTCCAGGTTTTGATTGCACATGTTGATTGTGCCACCTCATGTGCTTCGCAGTTGCCGTAGATTCATACAATCTTTGAAGTCTTGGAGTTAGAGGAAGATAATGCATCTCGGCATATAGAACATCATAACGTTTTTTGGCATGCTTTGGTTTGTACCTAGGACTTCCACAAAATTGACATTGCATCAAATTCACATCTTCTTTCCAATATAACATATATCCATTTACACAACAATGAAATTCTTTCACAGGTAAACCCAAACCTTTAACAATCTTCTTCATGCTATAGAAGTCCATAGGCATATTATTCCCCTCTGGCAAGCATTCATTTATGAAAGAAGCTACTGCATCAAAGCATCCATCAGACATATTATAGTCAGCCTTAATGCTCAGCAATCTTCCAACTGCTGATAATACTGATTGTTTAGTACAACCAAGCCACAAAGACTTATCTGCAGCATCAAACATATCAAACAACTGTTTTGCCATAGGAATTGGTGGTTCCTCAGTGCTTCCAGTTGACTGTGATTCTTTAGATTGTGGCATTATGGAAGGGCCAATAACATCCCACACCATTTCTGTATATTGGTTTCTTGGTTCCCCATCATTACTTGCCATGAATATTGGATCATTTACACTTACTCCTTCTAATTGTGTGTTTAAAGTTTCACCGTGTGATGTCCAAATATAATAATTAGGCACAAAAACCTCGTTGAAGAAGATGAAGTTCAACTTCATCAGTTGTGGCATATCGCAAATTTTTACATTTGCAACAAGGACATCTAATTGTCCCTCCCCCCCCCCCCCCCCTCCAGTTTGAATGTATCCTACTAGCAAGAAAAAGCACGGAATGTTTGTAGCCTCTCGCGAAACCTTCGCAATATACCTTTACGACCTGAGTTAAGTCTATCATACATCCAACTACGATCCTCTCTCATGTTTAATTAATAATCTAGAAAAAAAAAGGAAATCTATATATATTGAGTTCACTAACATTTTCATTGTGGTGTATAAAAATTATTAGTTTATTTACATGGAGAAGTTGAAAAAAGAATGCATTGAGGAATATATAGCACAAATAGATTGAAAGCTTAAACACGAAACAGATAGAAATTGAGAAAAGGTAGAAATTGAACTATCTGTTGTTTCCAACTTGTGATCTAATTGCTAATAAGGATAGCTCTTTCATGGCCGCACACTTTGAGTTTTCTATTTGCAATTTGAGAGTTGGGATAAGATATTATTAGGGAGGCTATCTTCAGATTTCTATTTGGGATGACTAGAATTTGGTAAAATAGAATCTTATGGAATATTCTCTATACTAATATGTAACACTATTATTTACAACATTCTTGTCCAATAAACTTTTTAACCTTTCTTCATGTAAATGGTCTCATTTTCTTCACTAATATTCTGTATGCTAATAGGTAACACTTTCTTCATGAAAATTTTTATAAGTTAAATTCATCAATGCATGATTTGCTCATTTCTTTATATGGTGATGTATTTGCTAATTTATTGGTGGACAGTGACGGTCTATTCTTTAGTTAACTTCACTAATAGATTGCAAGCTAAAGAAATGAACCTTGGTTATCAGATTCTGAAGTTGTAAGTACTTATACTTTGTAAGGTTTTAATAACTTTAAAGTGGAATTTGTTGGTTATTAGAGACTCCATGCTTGTACGTACTTACATTTTTTAGAATATTTATCATGCTTCCTCCTATTTTAGTAGTTTAAGGATTGCAATTTCCACAGCAGTGGTGGAATTTTAAAGCACCAAAACGAGGAGGAAATTGGGGATGATTTCCACAAAAAAAAAAAAAAAAACACGATAATTTAGGCATATACAAAATTTTTAAAAATAATTTAGATATATAAAAAATTTTAGAAAATAATTATTTATAGATATCCATAATTTACACAACCAATTTATAAATAGAAAATGCAGACAATTTTTGAATAATGTAATAAAATTATATAATTTTTATTGTACTACAATGATATCATTTTAACTTAATAAAATTTTTTATACTTTTTGAATTTAATAAAATTTAAAATGTTAATTTTTTATAGCAAAAAATTGATACAGTTAAAAGTGAATATGTTCCTATTATATATATATATATATATATATATATATATATAATACTATAGCTATGAGCCTTTGACATAAGATTAGCCCAATAAATAGGTATGCTATTACATATACCTTAAAAATAATTATTATTAAAATAAATTAATAGTCAAATCAAATAACCATTAGTGACTAGAATTCATTAATCACATCATATAATTTTAGGCTTACTTCAATATAAGATGGATCAATGTTAGACTTATTTCAATGTTTTGACAAAATTAGTAAGTGAATATATGAATCATTTAACTCAAAAAGAACAAGTAATACTCCCTCCATCCAAAATTGCATATCCACATTTTTAATTTGGGATGTCTACAATTGAATGTTCACTCCTTTATAATAAAAATATTTTTCAGCCAAATTTCTACTAACAATCTTCCTAATTTAAAGGAATTACATCTCACTAACTCATATGGTCCCGCAACTAATTAATCACAACTATAATAAGGATAATTGATTAATTTTTTTATCAAGTCAAAAGTGAATATTCAAACTGGAACGGAGGATGTACCTATTTCAATTTTTAAAACCAAAATGATACTTCTTTTTATATTATATTTATTTATTAAAAAATATAAAGTTTAGAGATACATCAACTACTTTTTTATTAGAACATTTCATGAAATTCATTTTGTAATCAAATGTAAATAACCCAAAATGACAAAAATACTACATTTACTTTATCTAATAATACTAATTACTTTCTAGCAACTTGTTAATATATTAGGAAAATTCTTCAGAAATTATTTTACTATGTTCATTTTTTAACTATCTTTTTCAATTCAATTAAAAATTAGGATGAATTTTGAAAAATTAATTTCATACCAATACTAATGCGGTCAGAAACATTTTTTTAGTTTCCTCCCAAATACAAATTGGTTAGAACATATACTTGAAGTAAAATAAATATTAAATTATATTTTCAACTAAAATTTTAAAAATTAATTAAATATCCAACATCAAATTAAAGTGGTCAGAAAATAACTATCCATTGCCTACCAAAAATTACATTTGGTTGGAAATTACATTTTCTTCAAGCCAAAAAAAAATTAAAATTATAAATTTAATTACTTTCCATCTCTGAGAAACAAATAATTTTT
This sequence comes from Voacanga thouarsii, assembly GCA_026120185.1. Lineage (NCBI taxonomy): Eukaryota > Viridiplantae > Streptophyta > Magnoliopsida > Gentianales > Apocynaceae > Voacanga > Voacanga thouarsii. The sequence continues at coordinate 9,500 of JANUWF010000437.1, forward strand.
TTTTTGGAGAACTAAATCATATTTCCTAGCAAATTTCAAAATGGCTGAAAAACCGAATTTAAACTCCTACCAAAATTACTTTTTGTCGAAAATTACATTTTCTTCAAGCAAAAAAATTTTTAAATCATCAATTTAATTTTCACCTTCGAGAAATAAAATAATTTTTTAGAGAACTAATTCATATTTCCTACCAAATTTCTGAATGGTTGGAAAATATATTTTAAACTCCTACCAATATTAATTTTGGTTGGAAACAAATATTTTTGTGAAGAAACAAAATGAATAATCTAAAATTGTCATTTACTACCAATATAATTATGTAATCGGAAATGCATTTTTACTTTCCTACCAAAATAGCATTGGTTGGAAATAATTTATTATTTTCCTACTACATCTCAATTTGACAGGAAAGGTTTTACTATTGTTCCTACCCATAAACTTTTGGATGGAAATGTAGTTAAGACTTCTAGTCATATGGTGAGAAGCTCCGCTATCAATTATCCATCTCATGGTGTTATACGTAGCATTCAATCTTCCTTGATTTCCATCTTTTTGTGCATTCAAAAGATTGATCAACGTGTTCCATTGCTCACCACTCAGTCCACTCAATCCTCCTTTTTCTGTATCAGCTGCATCATTACCCTGTCCTAGTGTACATGCCGCATTAGCTCGAATTGATCCACCACGTCCCCTGCTAGCTAGGTTAGTGGTCTGTTTTGATCCTCCCTGTCCACGACGTCCGCTGCCTTTTGGCCTATCTCCCCACCAGTCTGGATAACCAACAAGTTGGAAACATGACTCAACATTGTGGCCCGTTTTGTTACAGTTGGTGCATACTATGGACTTATCTTTATTTTCAGTTCGTCCTTTTGATGTCGAACCTGTTTGTACTGCGAAGGCCGTGTGCTCACTTTGTTGTTCCTTTTCACGAGTTATATTGTGAACTCGTTCTTCTTGAATCACCATAGCATATGCTCGATTTAGATTTGGAAATGGTTCAGTACTCAAAATGTTAGAACGTATTGTTCCATAAATTGAGTCATCTAACCCCATTAAGAATTGATGCAGTCTTTCTTGCTCTCGTTTCTTATCCAATTCTGCAACAATATTACAATTGCAGTTCCCACATTTGCACACTGGATTCTTCTTGTAGTTTGCCAATTCTTCCCATATCATCTTCAATCTTCCATAATAGTTCACTATTGCCATTCCTTGTTGTTTGCATTCTACCAACTCGGTTTTGAGCTGATGAATACGTGGTCCATTCGCCACAGAAAATCGTTCTTCAATGTCATCCCAAAGATCTTTTGCGATTTCCATATATGAGATGGTTGATCGCAAACTTGGTTCTATTGTGTTTAACATCCATGAAACCAACATGGAGTTAACAGCCCACCAATCTTCCATCTCTGAAGAGTCTTCTGTAGGTTGTTTTATAGCACCATCAATGAATCCATATTTCTTTTTGGCTCTGAGCACCGTTCTTATCACTCTTACCCATTCGTCATAGTTCTCTCCTTTCAGCTGAACCTGTGTAATGATATTTCCTCGGTTATCATTTGTTGAAAGAAAATATGGAGACATCATCTTTCTGGTTGAGACATCACTGCCTCCCTTTTTATCACCACTCCCGTCCCCACTCATAGCTCTAATACCATGAAAAGTTTCAGAACAAGACAGAATTTGATGGGGAAGGTAAGTGTGTTTTATTCATGAAGAAGGCTTACATATATATAGGATTACAGTCCTGTGAATCAGGAATAAATTTAGTCTCTATAAAAGAAAGAAAATCTCTACCTAATTAAGAGAATATTTTTTCTTTCTCTACAAGATTATACAGCTAATATATAGAGATTATTACCTATTATAAAAGAAAGAAAATCTCTACCTAATTAAGAGAATATTTTTCTTACTCTACAAGATTATACAACTAATATACAGAGATTATTTCCTATTACCAGTCTACGCTTTCAGTCAGAATCTATTTCAATCTTCTTGCTGTAAAATAAGGACACCCAAAACAAAACTACGAGCTCAAATTTTAATGCCACCAAATGACGTTCATAGAATTGTTAAAAAAAAAAAAAAATCCCTGGCATATGGTTAACAGATAAATATATGTAAAAGTAAGAGCCCCTGCCCAGGTGATGACAAATTACAAATGGAATTCAACAGCCACTCTAAATCATCTGTTGCAGAAGTCCTCAGATGGCTAAGCTTCTGGTTAATTAAGCTAATGCTGCTATCTTTATACATTGTCCATAAAGTACCAGAACTTCTTTTCCTCTCCCCATCAGAATGGAAATTCACTATTGAAAGGGAAAAATAAATTACTTTTTAACAACAAATAACCTGTGCAAATGATAGATAGCAGTGACAATTTCTTTGTCGCGTGTGATGGCAACAATAGCTGAGCTTCTTTATCCAGAAGTTGGATAAGCCACGACTTGGGGGAAATGCCACTCCTCTGATCCACAGCCACTTGGTCCTTTGAACATACGCATAAATGTTCCTCCAGCAGAATTAGCACCTGGATTTCTATGTTGAAAAAGGAATGGTGTCCCTGACCATCAGGTGTATTTGGCTGCCATTTGTGTTGTGCTATGTGGGCCGCAGGAGCATTTACATCAGCAATGACAAGTTAATCTGAAGAAGCATACATGGCCGGAGCAGGAAGATTGCAGCGTTCTGGAAACGGAATTGCATAAGGTTTAACCTCTTTTGGGTTTCACAAGATCGTCTGCAGTACAAGAATCAAATTTAAACGTTTTCATATAAAATTTTCAAGAGAGATGACACTGCTTTTTAAAAGTTGTCATGGAAAAATAAGGAAAGTCTAACAGGGACAGTCACATCACACTTGCTGCCCCTTCTTTCAGATCATACAAGCATACAACTTAAAGCTCCTAAGAATAAGGTTGTGTATATATTTCAACAGCTTGAAATCATATCAGAAAAACCTGACAATTGATTGGGTAAGTCCTTGGTCAAAATCAAGCACAGAAGTTCAGGCTCTGTGCTGATCACCTTATTCAAATTCTTTAAAGAGTAGTTTAGGATAAGGAAAGGCATGCCAACATGAGCTTCCATACATTCAGTTCTTTCTGTAATGATTACATTTTTAGGGGCAAAAAAAATGGCTGTCAGGATATGAAAATAACATGTTAAACCAACTTGAGCTTTCAGAGAGAATACGTGACAATTACCCAAATACGAGGTTAATCCACTCATGCAAATACTCTGAAACATGCTCACTTTCAAGAGCCATTCGGTGCTTTGGAATCAAATGTGTGGATTTTTTGCCCAAGGAGGAAGTTTAACCAAGTCTGAAACAGGAAACAGGCAAACAGGTGAGAAGAATGTATGAACAGCCATTAGGTAATCAATTTTAGTGACTAGCTCCGTATTGTGCTACCACAGCTGCGCAATGAAATGATTACCAAGCTTTTCTCCTAACTGAGTTGTGCCAAAGTCAATTGAGTTGTCATTGGTTAACACCTCAGGGATATAAAAGAGCTCAGGAACCTGAAATATTGCATTTCACATTTAGCTCTTTACAGATCATAGAGGATATAGAGGTAGCTACTACCAATTACGCAAAATATCTAACAAACCAAGTATGCCAGTACCAGTTCCTTGACATCACTCATGTCCTCAAGAACTCCATTCCAAGTTGCAGCAATATCAGAGAACATCCTGTCCGCATGATCGAAGTTTCCACCTTGTAGTTAAATTGACAGGGTAGTAAAAGGTTCCATTCTAACCAGATAATACAACACCTGTCAAAAAAAGCTACATTACTCATATAGGACAACTATGACATACCTCTGAACAGGTAATGTGCATAACCCGAAATGATGTTGGTTTAAATTAATCAAAGTTGAATAGATTGGGAAACTAATGATCAGGTCCAACGTTCCATCAGTTGGGTTCTCTTCAGAAGTTCATCAGGAGTCAGCATGAGACGTTGACAAACATCTTTCTTAAGTACCAATGGCTAAATATGCACCAAGGAAGAAGTAATTAATACAAATTTTTGAGTCCTTGGCTAAAGTAAAAATGTCAGTGGTATCTTACTTTAGCAGATTATTCCTGCAAGCTCGTGCAATTCATATTCAAACAGGAAGTATATCCATATATCATTTTGTTCACAGCAGGTACATGGTAACAGAAGTGGAGGTCAAAGATGACTGCTCCAGATTAAAAAAAGGAGGGTTTGATGATTCCGATCAAGTTTTCAGATCATAAGCTGCAAAGTGACTTTTTTTTTTTCTCTTCTGTTTTTTGGTGGTTGGACGGGGGTGTGCTGGGAAATGAACGTTACCTCAAACTACCTTAACGTGTCTAGCAAGTTGGAACGCTCCTCGCAAAGAAATTTCAGTTGTCCTTGCACGTCAGAAAATTCTGAAAGCATGATCTGCTCACAGTCCTGGACAAGTCCCTCACCGATTCCTTCATCAAGCAAGCGTTTGTTTAGCCTCTCTGTTGATATAGATATATCTGGTCAAAGGGGGAGATTATCATTTAGTGGTCTATGTGAAAAATGACTTCTTGTGGAGGTCAATGCTTCTATCCAGGCTGCCCTCTCTTTTTTTGAATTAGTCCTCAAATGAAGAGTCTTTGTCGCTGTAAAAATGTAAAAGCGCCGATCATCTGATTTGCTCTCACGAAATGAAGAGATCTGCAGGCAAATTTCATAAAAGTTCATCTCCTACATTGTATAACAAACAGTGATCCATCTACACTTGAATCTTAACATATATACAAGGTTATAAAATTATGAGTAAAAGACAATTAAACTAATAGTAAAGCCCACTGCTTCAAGCTGCCAGCAATGACATATATTGCAGAAGCTCAGAAATCTTACAAATTAGGAGATTTGAAAGTAGAAACAAAAGAAACTTTACAAACAGCCTTCCATGGCACATAAAAAGCATACCCAGAACAACAGCATCTGAGCAAGCTCATGAACCATCAATTTTCTGGTCACCAGAAAAGTCACCGGACAGCCTTTTACATAGACGTTGGAAAAATCACGCAATCACTCAAACTGTAGTCAAGGAAAGTTCAAAAATCGTTTCTAGCTTTGAGAAACACTTACTAGCAACCACAAGTATGCAGTCTAAACTAACTTATATTTCATCATAACAATGAGATATGTAACTAAGAGGTACTAGAAGTTACTGGGCATCATTGCATAGAATCTGGGAGACGAGCTATGGTCCATTCTGGTGGCCCGTATGCTGAAAATCTAGTTGCAGGCAGTGGTTCCTTTTCTGGCGTGGATAGGGTGCGTCTGTGGGTTAATGAGAGGCCTAACTATGACTACAACTCCAACTCTTGTAGAGGTGGAGAATGCCTCCATTATACTCAGGTGGTCTGGCGAAACTCTGTCAGGCTGGGGTGTGCTAGGGTTCAGTGCAGGAACAATGGCTGGTGGTTTGTTATTTGCAACTATGATCCCCCAGGCAACGTAATTGGGGAACGCCCTTTCTAGGCCTTCTCTGTAACCTTATAGCAAGGTGATATATGAAAATGATGAAGAAAAATAAGGGTGTACTCACATCTACATGACAATAATTTGGTGCTACATAGAGAGAGAAGAGGTAGAGAGAGAAGCTCTCAACTCCCCTGAGTCCTCTTCCTGACTCTCATCTTCCTTGCTACCAATGATTGGTCTTCAAGCTCTGTTGCTAATGCATGGTAACCCCCATTGCTGAGTCCGGTTGCCATGGGTATGTTTGAACTACATTTTAGTTTTTGTTCATGGATCCTGGTAGTCCCTCGGTTCTGCTAGGGTTGTTGCATAAGTGTCGTTCTGTGATACTTCTTCCTGTTGCTCTCCGGTGTTCAAACTGTATATTCGTCTGCACTTTCCTGGTTGTTTGTCGGCCTTGGTCTGATTAATCTATCTAGCAGTCTGTCTTCCACTGTATTTAGTTAACTAAGTTGTAAGAGTGTAGTCTTCCTTCTGCCCTGAGGTTAGGTTCATATTAAAGTGTTCTTATTCTAGTTATTCTATCCGTGCTTCTATTCTTGAATCTGTTGTATTTGATCTGTTTTAGCTTGAAGTTCCCTTCAAAAACCAGTTAGTCAGCTGTTGACCCTTGTAAGCTCGGCCTGAATTATTCCTCCCGCACTAGGCTCCAAATTACATCTCATTTTCCCAGATACTATCTACTCCAACTCCCTGTCAACCTCATATTCCATCTACTCAGAGAAGTCCCCTACCTAATTCACTCCCCCACCTGCTGCTTGTTCTTTTCATATACCTAATCTAATTATTGGTTTTATGCCTGCTGCTTTGTCTGATGGCCTGGACCTAATGGTCCAGACTAGAGGACGGAGAAAACTAACTTCTTCTGGGGTGTTGTCGGCTTTCACACCCCAGGCATACCTCTCCTCCCCCTAGACTGAACACCCCTCTGCCCAAGACATGAGCATGGGCAGTCCAAACCCACCACCACGATCTATACCCGAGATAACCTTGGTACCTGACCCCACTCCTCCTCAATCACATACTTTCATTATCCAGCTGCCTTAATTGCTAGATTCTGTACCTAACGTAGTGACCTCCTCAGTCGGCCCTGATGTTGGGTGCATGCTTTCCCAAACTGCCCAGCTCGTTGCAGAACAAAATATTCCACCCGAGGTCTGTCTGCATTGCTCGCTAGTGAGGAGCAAGCCCCCTTCTCCTACCCCGCACTCGTCTGTCCCTCCTGTCCCATGTGTGGGGAACAACACCCAGTCCCAATCGAAGTCCCATCCCTCTATCATTCCTGTGGATTCCAATCAATCATCTCAGTCGTGGGCTAACGTTGTGAAAGGAAACAGGGAGCAGTCTAATGGAATGAAGTTAAGTTTCAGTCCTAGCTCGGGAAATGTTGTTGATATTGATGTAATGGACTTTGTGGATACTGTAGGCAAGCTGGGTGCACGTCTAATTGGGATGTTTGCGGGAAGATTCCCGGGAATGAAGGCAGTCATGGAACTCACTAAACATTGGGTGTTGTGTCTAAGGTACACTCGCATGCCTCGGGATGGCTGATTTTCCGGTTCAACCCGGAAGATGACAGACACAAGGTTCTCCATGGAGGGCCTTATGCAATTTTTGGAAGATCACTTGTAACACCCCTACTAAGTGGCCTAAAAGACCAGGGAATGTCGCCCCGTCCTTTTTGACAAGGGGTCTTTATAACAACGGAAGAAAAGAAAGTAACGAAGTATAACTAACATTAACTTCAAAGTGGAAACTGAATTACTAACTAAATAAATCCCAATACAGTCTCATAAAGATAAAACTCTGTAAGCCAAACGAAATCCTTATACATTATCACCAGGATAATGGTAGAAGAGTATCAAAACCTAATCTATTACAAAATGATTTTCAGCACTTGGTCTTGATAAACATACACTACCCTGAAAAATTGAGGTTTGAAAAAGTCGTGTGAGATTATAAATAATCTCAGTAAGTCCGTAGTATGTGAAAATGATAGTTACGAAATCAATGATATAATGCATGCTTATGAAATAAATTGAACGGATGTAAACAACAGAAAATTTGCATTTGTCCATCTCAAATCCTTTGTCAAGTTTTTTTTTTCTTTCTTTTTTTTTTTTTTGTTTTTGAAGAGAGAACCACAAGTACGATTGATTAAGAAATGTATATAAGAATTTTGTTGGGCAATCAATTCAAGTCAAAATTCCTGGAACAAGAATTCGTTTTAGCAAAAGCCTTGAATCTTTCATTATTCAACCATATCGCATATCGAGACTGTAGATCAATAATACCATACAAATATGGCTATGGTATGTATAAAAATAATCACGTGTAGGTGATCAACCTATAGAGAGAATGCTCCTCCTTCTTCTCTCTTACACATTTCCCTCAGGCCCGGATGCCCCACGTCCGTCCGTCAGAGTTCTCAAAACTCTGCTACTAGCTAAGGACCCGGCTAAACTACTAGGACTGACGCCCCGTTTGGAAAGGACAGTTTCCCGAAGACGGCCTATCAACCGGAAATCTCTCCTAGTCCAACGAAAGCTAGCCCTATAGCTTCGCCCCTTTGAGTACTCAAGTCTTCAACAAGGAGATTCAAGAAATTCCCATTCCGATTTGGAATGTACAATTTCATTATCAAAACATTGCTTCAGTCCCCAAAACCATATTTGTTTTAAAATTCAGCCCAACCCAAAAACCACAATCGTACATTCTCTCCAAAATATTTTTAAAATAGAAATCATGTCATCCGTTCTATCCAAATTTGCTCAAGTCACAAATAAATCAAATCATATCATATCTTGCCTCAAAGGTAATATTGTTAGGAGCCAAAATCTCATGCTATGATTTTCGCAATTATATGCATGAAGGTAAAATTGCCATTAGATATAAACATTGATGCATGGCTCCTAATCATATCATAACATTCATAAGAAGATTCCCAAAATTGATCATGCATATTTTTCCCAAGTAGAAACCGTAAAGTGCTAAGAGTGATACCAAGTACCATAAAATAAAACTCATAAGTAAAAATCATATCATGTGCTTCTTGTGACATAAACATTTATGCATGATCATATGAACTTTCCATAGAATTATTTTGCATAAACGAGTCATGAGATGCAAGGACTTATTTTGTCCAAAAGCTTAGCAAAAGAAATCTTTTCAAAATTTTCAATCCTTCCTTCCTCCCAAATCCGGCTCCAAATCTAATATAAATTATACAAGAATTAATCTCTTGATCACAAGTCCTTAGAGATCAAACTACATAAATCCCTAAGGAAAAAGAGGTTACTTATGCTCCAAGCAATCTCTTCTATCTCCTAATGCTAATCACATTTGCTTATTCTAATATTATTAATCCTAAACCCTTAATCAAGAAATCAATCCACATAGATTAGGGCGGAAAACATCCCATCAAGTTAAAAAGAACAAATAATTTAAACAATGAATAAATAGCTAGATTGATAAGTAAATAAACAAGTAAATCAATCAATCAATGAATAAATAAATAAGTAATTAAATAAGTAAGCTAATAGGCAAATAAATAGCTAATTAATAAGTAGATAAATAAATAGATAATATGTAAATAAATAGTTGTTTAACTAAATAAATAAATAAATAAATAGGTAAAAAGAAAGTAGGTAATTAACTAGGTAAATAGATAATCAATTATCTTTGTATTTAAAGATTTCCAAAATAGAATAATTATTTAAGCATAAAAATCATAAGAGATGTATATATATATATATATATATATATATATATATATATTTTCCCAGAAAGTTAAAATATCCCATAAATTTTATGTGGAGTCATTTCAATCAAGCTAAAGAAATTTTTAGGGTAAAATTCATGTTTTAAACCCTTAGTGTAAAACTCTGTTTGTGAAGTAATTTAGAGGCCTCAAAAGTTGATTTAATTATCTAAGGAAAACATTTTATTTCTTGCTGAAAATTTCCAGAATAACACTCCTATACGTTAGGTGAATTACCATGCAATCCCTTTCCCAAAACTATTTGAAAAACCAGGTTAATTAAATTTCTCAAATATCTCGCCAGAATCACGACCACTCTGTAGCAACAATTTTCAAAAATTCATAACTTTCAAAATACTAGGATTTTTTCGATGATTCTTGAGCCATAATTTTTATAACATCCCCTAGTTTGTACAGTACAAAATTCAGCATAAAAATCCAACAATAAGTATGTTTTTCGGTGGTTTAAAGTTAGGTCTCTGAACAGGGGTTTTCTGGCAGCAAACATATACTCATCAAAACACCACAATTTTCAAACACCAAACCTTTATACACCCTCAAATAAATCTCCAACACACCCTAGATCCTATAAAATATCATTCACAGTCCATATGATCATCTCTTATCTCAATCAAAACAACATCCATTCCAAACTTCGATTTTCCAGCAACACCCTGTTTTACTCCAACAATACTTGAGCATAAAAAAAAAACACCAAAAATTCAAGCAATAACACCAATACATATATCATACACATAAGGCCTCATTTACTCAACATGAATACAACATTATTCAACACAAATCCAAGAAGGAAACATCAAATCAAGGCTTCAAACCACATTTTCACAAATCTGGACAGAAACTGCAAATTTCGGTTTTATGCTATATACGTGGCTAAAAAAAAAACTTCTTTGCGTACAAGACTTCATTTCACACATCATAAAACATCCTTAAACATAAATATAACCACTTGCATCTCAAATCACCTTTCAAAATGCTTAAACAAGTCAAAATAGAAATCTGTCCAGCAACACTTTGTTTTCAGCCAAGAATAAATCAAAGGAGGAAAGATGCAAGTTTTGTTTACCTCTTGAAGCTTCAAAATCACTGCAATAGACCTTTCAAGTTCCAAGAATTTGTGCTTTCTCAAGATAAGATGTTTGCAAAGCCAAGAGGAGTGTGTGTAAGTGGTTTTGGTGTAGGAAATGTTGGGGAGTAAGCTGGTAAGTCAGCTTGAGCAGCAAGGGGAAGGAGATGGCTGTGTTCTTGAGTGAGAAGAGAAGAAAACTTGCAGAGAAAATGGGGTAAATTTCGGCCAGCTTGGGAGGGGAAATGAAGAAAATTTTTATTTTATACTAGGCAAATTTTTAATCCAATGGTGGAGAAATTTTACCCTAATTTCAAAGGCCAAGATAAAGAGGGTTTAGTTGGGTCAAAAAGATCCATGGGTCCATGAAATGGGTCTTGGGTCAATTGAAGAAATCAATTCAAGAGGTCAAAATTAGATTTGACCAAGATTATTAGCTTGGGAAATAAAGCCGAAACCCTAATTAAAAATGAATTTGTTTAAGAGTGTTCTTTGCACAAGAGGAAGATCATTGGGATAATTTTATTGAAAAAGTAATCCTCAAGTTAATTTCACTAATTTATTTTCCATACATAGTATATATATATATATATATATATATATATATATATATATGTGTGTGTGTGTGTGTGTATAAAATGAACAATTACTTGCATATAAATTACTTACCATGCCCAACAAAATAATTAACTTATCAAACACATTTTTTTTTCTTAAGAGAATACACATAGAGAGCACATAAAATAGCCATGTATGATACATTTAATTTATGATACAGTCCCAAATAGCCATATTATTAAGCTTCCAAACTCTCAATTAAGTGGGGTGTCACATCACTCATGCTAAAGGAGATGCCTGTGGAATTTGATTTTTCATTGGAAGAGGTAAGTATAATGCCTATACGGGTCACTTTCCCATCCTTGCCCCTTGGTTGCTGGAACATGAAGTCTCTCAGTAAAATTGCCTCTTCTATTGGTATACCAATTATGACTGATATGCTCATAGTGACATTAGATCGTCTGTCCTATGCCCATGTTCTAGTGGAAGTAGATGTATCAAAACCCCTAGTGAAAGTGGTGCCAATTAGACTGCCTTCCGGTAAGATCAAACAACAGACTGTCAGGTTCGAGTTTGAACCATCTTATTGTAACTTTTGCTGCAAATTTGGCCATGTCACAGAGGCTTGTATGGGGGAAAAAATGAAAAAAAGGGAACAACTGTTGAAAAATAGTAGTGACCAGACTAACAAACGGATAAAGAACAGGCCAAGGCCCGTGTCTGCACTAGTCGGACAGGAGATGAGGTTAGTTTCCCCCCTCCAATCAAGACAAACTAGTCTGACAAGGGAAAAGAGCCTGTTCAAAATAATGGTGATGTACAAAGGCACAACACTCCGTCTGTGGTTGAAGGTAGTGTAGAGCCAAAGATGATCCATCAACATCAGCTGGGCAACAAGGACAGTTTAGGGATGTAAGGGGAAGGTCCAGGACAAGGCGAATAGGGCGTCCACAAATGAGATCCAATTCACGGAGGCATGTCCAATTTGGAGTTAAAAAGTCAGTCTTTAATACTGGAAAGGATCGTAGTCCTGAAGAAATCCCATCGGCTATGGTGAATGCAGGTAAAGCTACCGTACAGGCTTCGGAATTTACTCGGTCAGTATGGAAGAAATATGCTCCAAGTAGTGTTGACTTGATTGGTGCCAAACAGGCACTAATTAGGCCATCATGAGAGTTGCTTCATGGAATATTCGAGGGTTCAACAGGACCCTCAAGCAGCACGGGGTTTAAGAATTCATCTCAAAATATTGTGTGGATGTCATAGGTTTACTGGAAACAAAGTTGACGGTTGATGGGCTGGATAATATCCTCTAGCATAATTTCTGTAATTGGTCAGTTTTACATAACATGGCTGAAGCTGATGGGGGTAGAATTGTCATTTTCTAGAATGGGGCAAAGGTGGATGTGTACCTTGTCCAATGCTCACCTCAGGCTATCACGGTTCGCATCACATGTAAGATTTCTCATGTTACTTATTTCTTTTCTTTCGTCTATGCTTTTAATTCTGTTGTGGCAAGAAGGACTTTGTGGAATGAGATTGAGCACTTATCCTCTGTGTTATCGGAGCCATGGATCCTAATGGGTGATTTCAATACTTATCTACATGTGGATGATAAACTCAATGGTACCATGCCGACTTCATATGAAATTAGGGACTTTGCCTCATTATGTGCTGATTCTGGTCTGGAGGACCTTCCCTATGTTGGCCCACGATTTACCTGGACAAATTCTAAGGTGTGGTCAAAACTTGATCGAGTCATGGGTAATGATGCTTGGTTCCAATACCATGCACAGGCTTCGGTGGAATTCCTCCCTATTGGGTTTCTTTTTTACCATAGTCCTGTCATTTGGTCAGTGGTTGACAATAACTGGGGATCTGTTCGTCCATTTAGGTTTCTTAATTTTTGGGCTGACCATGACTCATTTCATAATATTGTCAAGGGAGTATGGGATCGTACATTCTCAGGATTCCATCAGTTCACTCTCTGTCGTCGGTTGAAAGAGCTAAAGCGGGACTTTCAAAGATTAAACAGACTGGAATTCTCTCACCTGTCTGGTCGTGTTGAACAAGCAAACTTAGCTGTTATTAATGCCCAACAATCATTACTTGAAAACCCCATGGATCAGAATCTTGCTGCATAGTACAAGGAGTATAAACGGATTGCATGGTATTTTGCGGAGGCAGAAATGAAGTTCTACCACCAACTTGCAAAAGGAAAGTATGTTGCTCAAGCTGACAAGAATACTCGGTACTTCTTCAACATTGCCAAAAGGAATAAAAAAAAGAGTTTCATTGCTTCTATTCTCAAGGAAGATGGGCACATGACTGATAGTCCTAAGGCTCTCGTTGATGAATTTGTGGAATATTTCCGTAACCTACTGGGAACTAAGGTATGCTGCTAGGAAATCAATGTGGACTATGTTTGTGCTGGGCCAATGGTCCTTTATGATCTAATGGATGTCTTGACTAAAGAGGTCACTATATAGGATATTAAATTGGCCCTGTGGGATATTGGTGACTGCAAAGCTCCGGGTCCAGATGGTTATTCTGCATTTTTCTTCAAGAAAGCTTGGAATACTGTTGGTCAGAATTTATGTGATACTGTTTTGGAATTCTTCACATCTGGCAGATTATTGAAGCAAATCAACCATTCTATTATTACCTTGGCCCCCAAATCTGAACATGCAGAGAGAGTGGGTGATTTTCGGCCAATCTCTTGCTGCAACGTGGTGTATAAGATTATATCAAAAATTTTGGCGGAAAGACTCAAGTTGGTTGTTCCACACCTTGTGGACATCTCCTAGACTACTTTTATCCACGATAGACTAATGACTAATAATATCCTCCTGGTTCAGGAGCTTATGCATGAATATAGTAGGACTAGAGTCTCTCCTAGATGTACGATTAAAGCGGACCTTAAGAAGGCTTATGATTCAGTTGACTAGGATTTCCTACTGGAATTACTTACAGAAATTGGGTTCCCTCATATCTTCATGAACTGGATTGAGCAGTGTGTGACCACTACTTCCTTTTCTATTACTATAAATGGGATTGTGCATAGTTTCTTTAGAGGTGCTAAAGGTCTGAGACAAAGGGATCCGATCTCTCCTTTGCTGTTTGTCATTTGCTTGGAATATTTCTCTCGAGTTGTTAGAGTGCACACACTTGGGACTCCATTCAGATACCATCCCAAGTGTGAGGCATTAAGAATTACTCACCTTGCTTTTGCAGATGACTTGATGTTGTTTGCTAAGGGAGATTGTTCTTCTGTCCGTACTCTCCTTGACTGCTTGGAAATTTTTAAGAGGTGCTCGGGCCTTGAGATTAACAAGGATAAGTCAAATATTTACCTTATTGGGATTCGGAGGGATACACAGGAGAGTATCCTGGATGACACGGGCATTCCTATTGGGAAACTTCCTTTTCGTTACCTTGGCTTACCAATCAGTACTGGTAAAATTAGACTTACCTAGTACAGACCATTGCTTGATAGAATTGGCTCTTATATTGGGAGATGGTCTGAACGTTCTCTCTCTTATGCAGGAAGACTCCAATTGATCCAGTCTATTCTTCAAGGCGTTGAATGTTTCTGGTTGTCCATTCTTCCTACTCCGTTAGCTGTGATTTGCCAGCTAGATAGGATGGCTAGGGATTTCCTGTGGAACTCAAAAAATGCATTGGTTGCCTGGAAAGATATTTGTATGCCCAAGACTGAAGGTGGACTTGGCTTGCGAAATTTACAAGCTTGGAATGGGGCATTATTGTCTAGAATCATTTGGGATGTACAAGCAAAGAAACAGTCCTTGTGGGTCAAGTGGTTGGACCATTACTATATGAAGGGAAGATCTGTTTGGGAGGTTGACCATCATCAGAGCCATTCCCCATTGATTCGTAGTCTTCTCTCAATCAGAGACGTAATTATGGACAGGGAACAAGATACTCATAGAGCGGCGGACCTTCTTCATTCTTGGTCTATGGGTACTAAATCGTTTACTTCTCAAGCTTATGAATATCTGAGGCCAACTACTTTTAGGGCATATTGGGCTAACACTGTTTGGAAACAGGGTCTAACCCCTAAGCATGCATTCATTCTTTGGTTGTGTGCTAGGGGAAGATTGAAGACCAAAGATGTACTTGTGTTCCGGCTTGATGATATGTCATGTCCACTGTGTAAGACACAACTGGAAACGACTAACCACTTATTTTTCAAGTGCACCATCTCTGTTACGATTTGGAGGGAAATTAAAAGGTGGCTAGGTCTTCATCAAACAATGAGAACGTCCACAGCGTGCCTTAAGTGGTACAAGCGTGCCAACCGTGGGTCTTCGTGGTTATCTAAGGCTAAGGCTACTGCTATGGTAGCCACTTTCCACTTCATCTGGAAGGCTCGTAACAAAGCTCTTTTTGAGGGGGAAGTTTGCCAAGTATTGGATATTATTAAGAGGATTAAAACACATGTGTACACTGTTATTTTTACTTTGTACCCTAATGTTTTGATTAGTTTTGAGAATTGGTGTCATATCCGCTAGCAATTAGTCTCTTGGACTATGGACTAGTGAGTAACCATGTAATTATCTTTTTTATCAATATTAATCATTTTACATTTTGATAAAAAAAAAAGACTTATTTTTATGCCAATCACTATAAATGTTAAAAACTTTTATATAAATGTCCTATTTGTTTCTCAATAAAATCCATATGTAATCGCACTATGAAATATGAAACAAAAATGCAAAAAGCCACCTTTGATATTTTGTTATTTCTCCATAAATTTGATACTTTGCCCATTTAGTCCTTTAATTATTGTCAGTTTCCATGCCTTATCCTTAAACTATTTTTCAGGTTTTCTAGTCCTTCAACTATTTTTATCCTACAAATTTTAGTTCTAGCCAACAATGTAATAGTGCAGATTTCGGCTAGTGCTTTCACGTTCCATTCATGTGTTATATTTAGAATATATATATATATTTTTCTTTTCGTTGAGACACCAATTTCCTTTTAAACTTATACCGTACTCATACGATTCCCTCCTGTCTATATACCAGTTAGGGCAAAATCTGCATACCCACTCAATTTTGACACTTCAACTTAGGATTATCGTTTAAATTAACTTAGATTCCGTAGTTGCAAGTGGGTAGATCGATTGGGATCAATCTTTAGATAGAGTGAGTAGTGGAGTAATTGGGTTATACAAGAGGAAGACTCCGTGAATAAGGGGTTATAAGGTAAAACTTGAAGAAAATGGGTATTCTTGGACAGAAATACCATTCCAAATATTGACACTTGAATAGGACCTGCTAGTAACAATCAGCTGAAATATCCGGGGTAGTGCAATTGACAAAATAGAGAGAGAATTGGCAATTAGGTCAAAAGTTCAAACTTTCACCTACAGACGCAAGTTATCTTTTTTACTTGAGTACAATCAGATCTGAATTTATATGATTATAAATTTGAAATTGGGGAAAAAATAATTTAAGGGTAAATAGCTATCAAAACCAAAACAATTTAAGGACTAAATTAGCAAATTTCCCTTGATATCATAAATATTCAGCACCGTTTAATGTACGAGTTTGGGCTGATGATCTTAGATTTCAACCTTATTTCTGGAAAGGAAATTGACTGATCACACTCTATATAAAATAAGGAAGATAGATTATAGGCAATTTCTAATTCCAGCCGTCCGTGGATGATGCGTTCGTTCTAGTCAAAACATGGGAAGTAAAACGAAATACACGCAGAGTTCCTCCTTGTTTTCTTTCCAGCCGAACTTTGGAAAGGGAAATATACAAAAGTTCAAAAGTAAAAACAAAATACATATAAAACTTTATCCATCTATGGGAAATTCTTGTGTGCACCCTGTGTATGTGCACCCGTACTTTAGATATTTATACAATGTGTAAGTAAAATTGTACACAATATTTAATATACAATTCTTAGTGTACATAATACAAGTATCTAATACATCTGTTGCACGCAATAATTTCCCCCCATCCACCTTCTTAAGTGAAACTTCCAAGGAACATTAATTGCTCAAGCAATCAGAGAAACTTTCTAATACTCCTTTTTCTATCGTTTCATCATAACCTTTCAAAATCTTGGTTTCTAATATAAAGCAATATCTTTTACAAAGCCCTGGAATTCTTTGGTTTTCTGTTTGACTATAATTAGACTCCAGGAAGTCACACTTGAACTCGTATTGGTTAGTTGATTTTTTTGGTTGCGTTCACTCAAATTGAAAGAAAAGTCACTCAAATTGATGGCAGAAGTTTGTGCCATAGGATATGGTACTTGACTATAGTGATGGATGGCTGCACGGCACTATGGTGGTCACTTCTGGTTTCCCTCGCTAGTGTAGAAAAATGTGTGCAGATATTAAGATATTTTTGAAAAATTCAACACGAGGGAGCTTTGGAACCGCAGAATATTCAAACTTCTCCCCTATAAGAAGTCCCCAATAAATTGCATTGCATCACATAAACAAATTAGCTAATTACTAGCAAAATTGTTTCAAAATGGCTATATCGTCGAAGTTTTCATTTGCTTTCATTTGTATAATGAGCTTAGCTTTGTTTCATTCCTCCTCAGCTCAAAACTTGATCCAAGACTTTCTTGATCCTCACAATGTAGCTCGAGCACAAGTCCGCGTCGGCCCGATGACATGGGACAACAAGCTAGCAACCTATGCACTCAACTATGCAAACACACAGAAGGCCAACTGCCCTAACCTTGTGCACTCTGGTGGCCCCTATGGCGAAAACTTAGCCGCTGGTACTGGAGATTTTTCAGCGAGACAAGCAGTGAATTTGTGGGTTGGAGAAAAGAAATACTACGACTACAATTCCAACTCATGCAAAGGAGGCGAATGCAGGCACTATACTCAGGTGGTGTGGCGCAATTCAGTTCGTCTTGGCTGTGCTAGGGTAAAGTGCACGAACAATAATTGGTGGTATGTGATCTGCAGCTATGATCCAAGAGGAAATTATGTTGACCAGCGTCCTTACTGACTTCCCTTCTCAATCGAGGAATTGAATAATATCAGCTATACTAGTGATGAAATTAAATAAAGCTGGTGATACAATTGAAAGCTCGATTGAATATGTGAAAAATGCCGGAAAATTTTCTCTATTTATCAATCAAAATCAATGTTATTTAAGTTTCTACAATACATATGCATGAGAAGTGAGTTCGATAACTTCCCTTTTTGTTCCCTGGTAAATGTGTTCATTTTTAAATTTTCATACACAACAACGACGATTGCACACTTTAAGAACAAATAACTATTGTCTTAAGTAAAGGAAATAAACTCTATAACTAAGAATTTTCACTTTGTTCAAAATTAGATATTTATAATTTTATTTTAAAATGTTTAAAAATAAATATCTATCTTTCTAAAATAACTAAATTTTTCCTATAAACTTTCACCCTAAGTCTCTTCCATTTAAGAGACACGCTGCTCCATTAATATGAATCCCAGTAGGGGATGTAAACAACAACCAAAAAAAAAAAAAAACAAATCACTTAAACCAAACCAAACCAAATCAAAGTGAAATAACTTCTTTTGGTTAGAGTGGGTTTGGTTTCAGTTTGACGGATTTTGAAACTGAAAACACGGAACTAAACCGAAACTAATATATTACATTTTTATAAAATATATATTGTAGGAAGCTAGGGCATCGATGCGAACGCTTGTGAGTGCATTAAGTAAGTCAGATACGAGCTGATTCTGTTATAGAAAGTTACTCCATTATTGTTTATAGTAAGCGTCCGCTTGGAGTATTAGTTTTGCTTGAAAAATAATTAAGTAAAACCATTATAGTTCCGTTGATGCATATTTTTGTTACAAAACGACTAATGAAACCAATGAAATTATTTGATACTCCTTCGTTGAAAGGGAAATATTTGGATGGACTCGTTCTACCGTGGATCACATATTCGAGTATTGTATTACATGCATTAAAAGTAATACACTTTTAGAAAAATAAAATACTTTAAAATTGTGATCCACAGTGGACCGAATCTACCCAAATATTTCTCTTGTTGAAATGTTTGCATGAGGCACAAAATACATCACTATTGGAAATTGGAGTATCCGCCACGGAATTTAGCCACAAAAATCATGCGTGGCTGATTACCCACACAACACCCACGGGTTAGTAACGGATTAAATTTCGTGGCTGATATGTGGGAGAATCCGAATAACGTTGTCAAGAAAAAATTCGTGGCTGATCCGTATTTGATCACCTATTGATTAGCCACGGAAATGGTTAAAAATTTTATGAAAATTATTTGTTGATGATCCGTGGCTGATTTGCTATGAATCAGCCATAGATTTTTTTTTTTTGTATTGTAATTATATAATCAAATATTTCCGTGGCCGATACGTTTTTGATCAGCCACAGAAATTTATTCACTATTGATTCGCACCTGATTTGATACGAATCAGCAACGGAGTATTTTTTACAAATTCAAAAATTTTTGTAAAAAATGCGTGGCTGATTCGTAACAAATCAGCTGCGAATCAGCCATGACAAAATAATGGCATGGCTGATCCGTGGCTATATAGCTACAAAATAGCCACAGAAAATTCCCTTGCAGATGCACAAATTATAGCAGATCTCAATTCCATTTCTCTGAACCCATTTCCTTAATTCCATCGGCAAGCACTTCTTCTATTTGCCACACCCATTTCCCTTGGTTTGCTCCTACACCCCATCGCCGTCGCTGTCAGTCTGGTCCTCGCCATCACAGTTGCACTAGTCCTCGCCGTTTGCTGCCGTAGAGGTGCCGCGCCAAGGGAGTCGCTCTCGCCATTTGCCACCGCAGAGGTAACTCGCCAAGGGAGTCTGCTCTTGCTACTGACTTCTTCAACTCAATGGCTTGAAGTTTTCTATTTTTCTTTTTTTGGTGAGTGAGCAATGTGTGTAATGTGTGTTCGAATGGTGTAATTTGGATACACTTCATTGAATTTTTTTCTTCATTTTTTGAACCCACATTTTGGCAAAAAAAAGCTTGAATTCCATTAGCTTTTCAAAGGGTGCATTTGGCTGCTTTTCAATCGTGCAGTCCAGGTTTGCATTGAGCAGCATTTCTTTTCTAACAATAAAATAGACGAAAGAAACATTTCTTTTAATTTATTAAGTAAGTTTAATTAGTGTTGCTGTCAAAATAATGAGCCAATGTTACCAGGTATCGGCTACTCTTCCGATAAACACAAACGATCCAATATGGTGAAACAGAAAATGGTATTAGATCTTTTTTTTTGAATTAGGGACTGGGTTCCTTGAACTTACTATAGAAAGGGTTCAAGAAAGTCAGCTGAAAATGCACAACGGAAGGACTTTTCGTAACAACAAGCAAATACGTGTATTGATGTACTTAAGGAAAGAATACAGAAAAGACCTAAACTTCGACAGAAGAATGGAAAACTGTAAAGAAAGATGGAAATGAAGCTGTAAAGGAAAGCGGTAATAAAGATGAAAGAAATCGGTAAGAAATTGAATTCCTAAACTAGAAAGCTGTAAATGACAATGAAATAGAAGAAATTGAAAGTTGATGTTGTTGGTTGATGATTGTCGCTCTTTTTGGGTTTTGGGCAATACTCTCATTTTATACTTGCTGCAATTGAGCCACTAACAGATCATGGAGTTTCTTCCGGCCAAAGAATGCTCCCAACAGTCGTGCAGAATTCTTGCGCCGAAAGATCAGGAATTTATTTTTCTTCTTATCGGCTTCGTGGTGCTGATGTTGACCATGACTATCGGCTGCTTGAAATAAAACTTATCGAATCGGCAACGGCTCAAAGTAACTGTTACGTCGGCTCGGCAAAGCTGACGTCAACACATGCCCCCCCGAGTCCCGTTGTTTCAGCGGCTGTGAGTCAGTGAAACGATGGGAATCATATAGTCATTAATAGCAGCCGTTCCTTTTTTGACAAAAAACGAAACGTCTCGAACGTTGTGGAACATTTGCGATGCCTCGGCTTTGGAACCCGTGAACGGCTCAATTTCAAATTCCCCTCTAATGTACTAAAAAACCAAGGAAATTCCCAGCAGTAACTCCAAATGCATACTTAGCGGGATTGATCTTCAAATAGTGCTTGCGCATTCGGAGGAACGCTTGCTCCAAATAAGTTAAATGTTGTAAGAAATCGGAGGACTTTACGACCAAGTCATCTATGTAGACCTCCATTGTGCTGCCGATAAGATCATGAAAGATGAGGTTCATAGTCCACTGAAAAGTGGCCCTGGCATTCTTCAAACCAAATGGCATAACTACCCACTCAAACAAACCGATGGACCCTGGGCAATGGAATGTTGTTTTGTGCGTATCCTCCTCAGCTATGAATATCTGGTTATACCCTGAATAGCCATCCATGAAACTTAAAAACTGGTTACCTACAGCGGAATCCACCAACATATCTGCCATCGGCATAGCATACTCATCTTCGGAGTAGCCAAGTTTATATTTCTAAAGTTTATGTAGATACATAGTTGACCATTCTTCTTGATGACCAGCACAATGTTAGATATCCAATTTGCATATCGGCACGTACGGATGAATCCACACCGAAGAAGCCTTTCTATCTCCTTTTTAATCTTGGGCAACAACACGGGATTAAAACGTCTTGCCGGCTATTTATGAGGCTTAAAGCCCTCTTTGACAAGTAGATGATGCTCCACAATGCTTTTGTCCAATCCTGGCATCTCATGATAGTCCCACATAAAGCAATCTTTATACCTGTGGATTAGACAAGTCAACTTATCTCTCTACACAATAGACAACTGTAGGCTAACCTTGATTGTTCTGTTTTCCCTAGGTTCTCCTTTGTCTACTTCTCTTAATGGATCTTGAGCAACAAAATTAGGAGCTCGTCAGACTTCTAGATCCTCAGGTTGTAAACCGTTTCCACTTGGCTCCTTAATGGTGATCAGGTTATGAGTCATAGTTAGCTTGGCATATTGGCTTGGATTAAAGGTCGGGTGATAAAATAGAGCTTCGTTCATGTGAATTTCTATTGAAAATGGATTGGGATCGGCTGGGATTTGCTTTACCCGTTCTCCATCCCAATCAGCATCACTTGATGTAAAATGGACGGTATGCAACGGTTTGCATGAATCCAATCCCTGCCCAATAAAACAGAATAAACTGGCTTTGCATTAATTATAAAAAAGACCATTTTACTAGTCTTGAACCCGATTGTGACTTCAAAGATGATAACGCCTTCTGCTGCAGCTGCTTCTCCAGTAAAATTAACCATTTGCACATCGGTAGGGGACAAATCTGTCTTATCTTTTCCCAATCTTCTCAAGGTAAAGAAAGGCATTACGTTCAAAATAGCTCCACCATCAACAAAAATCCGAGTAAAAGGCTTGCCGTTAATATATACTTTGATGTATAAGGGCCTGAGGTGGTTGACACTCTAGGCCGTCGGAATTGGAAAAAGCATCCCTTCTGGTGGGACCTTAACATCAATCAATTCTACTACAGCTTTTTCTTCCGTATGAAAATCTTGTTGGATTGTATGCCCTCTTAGACTAGGTTTCTGATGTAAAATCGAATATTTTAATAAAAGAATTTATTTTCAGAAATTGTTTGTGAATTTATTTTTTGTTTGTGCACGATTTTCGTTTGGAACAGACCCATTGTGTTTAAATAAGTGATCCATGTGAATGGTGGTCTTTCACAGTAAGGTATGGATCATGGGTTATTTAACACATAAACATTTGTTCTTAGCCTATTGATGAGACTGGGAACCTCATCATATTTAGGTTATTATGTTATGAATTCCAAATGGGGAATGGCTTACCTTTAGCCAGTGAGTAGTCCACTCACTTCATAACATAAACGTATTTCGAATACGTAAAACAGGACCTGTAGTAGTGGTTTCTCAAAGTACTATATGGTAGAAACCTAAACTACTACCGCTACAGCGTGGACTAGTACTCTACGATTTTAGTATGAGTTGGTGGTCTGGCGAAGCTGGAAGCATACACTTTGATTTGCTATAGTTGAGGTTCTATTGTAGGGCCAATATACTTGCATGTTGGGTATGTGTGACTAGTTAGTTAAGACAGACTTGTACAAGATAGTTTCTGCACTATATCGCCCCTTGTGGTTGTCCGAATGGTCTAAATTATCCAGGGCCCTGGGAAACATAACTTGGATGTTTGCTTTAGGGTAGCTCCCTTGGAAAGCGAAAACACTCCAGGAAGTCGTGGATCATTGGACTAGAAGCCTAAGGAGGGTAGATGTCATTTAGGGGGGTATTAGTACACTTCTTCCTCTCTAAATGTACGGCGATGTGTAGAGGGGTATTTTAGTCATTTCACCTGTAGGTCAGAGACTTTGCGAATGCAGTATTGTCCTTGGGGTCAATATTTCCTTATGGTGATATTAGGAAATATTTAAAATGCAAAATACAGCTATTAATATAGTAGGGGTATTTTGGTCATTTTAGCAGCCAAGGCGATGTGTCTTTTTGGTCCTCGGGATACCCGTAAGTCCTAACTATTTTTGGGTTGAGGAATTGGTCTCAGTTGAAGAGGATTTTATTTTGTTTTATTTTATTTTATTCAGGAAGTCTAATTTATTATTGGACTGGAATAAAATAAATAAATAAATAAAATAGGAGTTGAGAGAAATTAATTATCTAGTTTATTTGGTTAATTAATTATTCAAGGCCTAGGTCCAGTATGAATAATTAAGAAATTAACCTGGGCTTAAACTAGGGGAAATAGTTAATGTTTAATTATTTATTGGGTAATTTATATAGGCCCAAGAAATAAATAATTAAAGATTAATTATTATGGTTCATTTGGGCTCATTAATTATTTATTGGGTTACTTATGTAAGCCCAGGAAATAAATAATTAATATTTATTATTTTGGGCCTTTTGGGTCCAAGAAAAATAATAAATATTTATCTGGCCCAATAGCTTGGACCTTAGGGTTTTTTCCAGATACGGTTAAGAGGAGTTTAGGGTTAGGCCAAACTGATTCTCAGGATAACATCCGGGTGTTTTGAAATCCCGGGGATATGTTTATCAGAGATTGAGAGACCTAGTTGAGGCTAACTCATAAAAAACAACTCTTTGGAAAAGAAAAAACCCTAATTTTTCCAAGCCACACAAGACTCTCACGTCTCTCTCTAGCTCTCTCTCTCACGTTTCTTCTTCTTGGTTTCTCCTTGTTCTTTGCTAACCAATAGCGAGTGAACCAAGGAGAATTGAGACCGTTTCTCTTTCCCATTGTGTTCACCAACTAGAGGTTAGGCTGAGGAATATCCCGAGAGCTGGAAAGCTAAGCGTTAATGCAAACAAGGTGAAGTAGAAGGCTAGCGGGTGTTCAACCGGAAGCTCCTTCAAGTGTGCAAAGCGAGGCGATTCCAGCCGTTCAATCTGTTCCTACGCAACCTAGGAGGGTTAAGGAACGCAAAGGTATGATCTTCACGCTTCCGCATGGCCTTTATGGCTCGCGTTTTATTTTTCTCCAATTTTTTTACGTATACAGCATGCTCCCCTATTTTTCGTTTTCCCTCAAGCTGGTATTAGAGCCACTGGTTTTGATCAATATAGCGAGCATGGTAGTTAATAAAATGGAGAAGATGATTATACCTGTGATCCTTCGCTGCTTTGGTATGGGATAGGCTTGATGTAAGCTTCATCGTGGAAGCATAAGATCTCTGTAAATTTTTTGGCTTTGGTGTTTTAATCGTGTAAACCCAATTTTAATGGGTATAGGCAGTTGTGTTTATGTTTTGGATGAGTTTTTATGAGTAAAAATGTCCAAAGAAGCCAAAGAAGACAGAGAAAAATCAAAGGAAAAATGTTTTGCAGAAAAAAAATCGCGCGGAGAAAAAACGAAGAAGAAAGACACTATTCATTAGCCACCGAGCCTAGCCGCAAGATCTGTGAGAGGAGCCATTGCCCGTGAGCCGCCTAAGCCGAGCCTTACTGTACCAATTCAAGCCGGTTTCGCAATTCAAATTTGCAGTTGAATTGCAATTGGAGACCGGGTTTGCGCGCGGGTCATCGGGCGAGATCGCGGGTCGGCAGCAGAGGGCACGCGGGCGCGGGTCTTGGGCGCGGGTCGGTCCATGGGCTGTAGCTACAGGAGATCTGGTGCGGCTAGTTCACAGCGGCCGCGGTGGACCACAGGCCAAATGGGCCCGGATCCGGTGTGGCGTGGTGCAGTGGACCGCCAGCGTTTTTTCTGCAATTTTTTTTATTTTTCGTTATGGGTCCCATACCAGGCGAAGTTAATATTTTTGCAATATTTATATTCTTGGAATATATCTGCATGAAAAATATTAGTAAGGGATTTTAGTATTAAACAAGATAATTAATTAATTAATTAATGTGTTTAATTCTATTATTTGGGCACTTAGGTTTAAAAAATAGAAAAGCATGAAAACGTTTATTGTTTTCTAGCATGCTATTTTTTTTATGTACCTATGTGTGCTTTTCCTCAAAGACCAAAGTCTTTGGGAATTTTTTTTTTTTTACAAGAAAAATATTTTTCTTCAAAAACTAAATGGTTATTTTAATTGGTACAAAAATTAATCCTTGAATATTTTCTCAAAGGATTTAATCCTTGACATAGAAAATATATTGGATTTAGATATTTTTGTAAATTAAAATGGAGAGCCATTTTTGTTTTGTTTTGGACTAGAAAAATATTTTTGTCAAATAAACTTGAGACCAAAGTCTCTAGAAAGTTTTAATTGGAAAATTTTTGAAATCATTAAGTTTTAACTTAAATAAAATTAGTCCATGGAGAAAATCTCTCAAAGGATATAAGCCTTGACATAGAGATTTTATTGGACTTAGATATTTTATTTTTTGAGTTAAGGAAAAACTTAATGGAAATTTCAAAAGGATATTTTTTTTTTCAGAAAACCTTTATTTTAAAAGACTAAGTGGGAGAGGGGTTCCAACGGCCCCATGGCTTCCATCACGGTCCTTATTAGAGATCGTGGATCCCCTCGCGTCACCCTGAGAGTGAACCCGTATAGGATGGGGATACCACAAGGATCTAGATCTAATGGAAGGATGTAATTAATAACCCGGGGCACGTACTATGATCGGCCAGCCCATGTTGGAGGTTATAGTGCGAGGTATGTCCATAGGAAATGAGAGGAAACGGCTATCCCACGATGGAGTTATCCTCTAGATCATTACCTAGAAGGGAAATTAATTTGTGGTGGTTAATACACTTAGCATAGGAAACTGTTAATCTTCCCAAGAAGCTATGTCAGTTTTCCTAAGAGCCAAATTATTTTCAGTGCACAAATTTTATTTTTTTTCACAAACTAAATTCTTTCTTTTATTTTCGATTTTCAGAAATGGTGGGAGGTTCTTTTAGTCCATTGGTCGTTATTCTCAGGGAAAATAAGCTAACAGGTCCAAACTATGTGGACTGGAAAAGGAACCTAGACATTATACTCACAGCCGAGGAGTATAAGTATGTCCTTTACGAGACCTACCCTGTTATCGGGGAAGGTTCCACCGCTGAAGAGCGAGAGGCTGAAAAGGCATGGAAGAAAGCTGACAAAATGGCACGTTGCTATATGTTAGCTTCCATGTCTAATGTGCTCCAGTCAAACACACGAGCACATGGCTTCTGCATATGACATAAGTCAATCATTGGCAACTATGTTCGCAGACAAGAGCCGGCCCGCAAGGCAGGAGGCTCTTCGAACTATTGTGAACACTAAGATGGCTGAGGGAGCATCAGTTCAAGAGCATATGCTCAAGATGATTGCTGCTTTCGAGGAGGCAGAAATCTTAGGGGTTGTCATTGACCCTGAGAGCCAAGTGGACATGGTTCTCGAATCTCTACCGGGCTCTTTCACTCAGTTCAAGTTAAACTATAACATGAACAAGTTGAACATGAGTTTAACTGAACTGATAAAGGAGCTCCAGATGGCGGAGAAGGTCATGAAGCCGCAGTCTAAGGCCATGATTGCTAAGGCCTATTCTTCAAGAACTGGGCCTAAGCCCAGAAAGTTCAAGAAGAAGAAGGGGAGTGCAGCAGCCCAGCCCAAGAACCAGCCCAAGGACAAACCAAAGGGCAAGTGCTTCAAGTGTGGGAAGAAGGGATACTGGTCAGTCCTAAGAATGTAACCCTTGCATTTGACATATATTTCCAGAGTGAGTCATAGCTAGTACAGTTGAGAATACAAGCTAATAATTGAACTCTTTGGATATTTGAGTTATTAATGTTTTTGTATAGAACTCATTTGTACAGAACAATCTCCATTATGCCCCCATCTTTTAGTGTGATCTCCATTAAGCAAGAAATTTCAAAACCCTTAAACTTCTCTTACAGTTGTAATCTGAATAGTTTAAAATTTTTCTTTTGTTTATCAATTGCACTAGTTGTTTTCACCAAAATATTTTCCAATGTTTTGTTCGAGATAATTTTTTTGGAAAATTATTAAACCAAACCAATACCAACAATTTTTAACTATTTAGTACTTTTAAATGACTTTTCACATAGCTTCAACCCCAAATTGGAATTCAGATGCTTTTTCGCTTAACACGTAAAGAGTCTCTCATCTGAAGCCATACACCACCACTGGTCCTATTTCCATCCTATTTCATACTCAGTTCCATAACTTTTCTTTGACCCATTCTTTGCTGTTCCATAAATTAATATCTTATCCTTATTAATGAAAAATATTAATAATGTAGCAAAATTTATATTTTTTTATTATGGAAATTTGGTTCTAAAAATTCAAATGAAAAAATATATGTATTTTAAAAAGTGAATATTTATTTTTAAAAATTAAAATTAAAAATTAAAATATTAAAATTTAAACAAAAAGAGTAACAAAATTAGTATTTGTTTGTAAAAGACTCGAATATCTTTGTAAATAAATTTGTTTTATGGAACTAAATAATATTAATTACTTAAACAAAAATATATTTAAGCATGCTTTGTTTGCTAACAACACAGTAGATCAACCTCACTTTGCTACAGTGTGTATAGTACCCCAAATTCACATTGGAGAACATCAAGCCAAAATATGATTCCTTTTTTGCCCCTCAATGCATT
This sequence comes from Voacanga thouarsii, assembly GCA_026120185.1. Taxonomy (NCBI): domain Eukaryota; kingdom Viridiplantae; phylum Streptophyta; class Magnoliopsida; order Gentianales; family Apocynaceae; genus Voacanga; species Voacanga thouarsii. The sequence goes on from JANUWF010000437.1 coordinate 37,462, forward strand.
GTCGAGTTTATTATAGTTACAAGTTAAAAGAATTTGTCATTTTGTAGGGGGAAAAAATTTAAAAAAGGACTTCGTGAACCTAAGTCAAAGCCAGCTTGATAAAGTAGCAGGCCATCCCACGGTGCAATAAATACTTAATAAAAAAATTCATTAAAAAAAATCAGTTGAAAATTAAAGTAAGTTAAAATGTTTTATGTGATATGGTATCCATTTATGTAAAAGGGGTAAAGCCCATTTTACTGTGTTTATTAGTGTGTTTATGCATGAATATTTTGGAAATTAGTTACAATATTTCTAAGTATATTAAAATTATTGTCATGTTTGAAAACTAGTTTATGGCTACGAAATTTATAAATCATAATCAAATAGGTGGCTTATAGTCTATTAAAATGAATAGAGATAGAAGTTGGACGTATAATCGACTCCTCCTGGGGCGTCGAGGCATAACATAGGAGTTTACATAAGGGCCCGATAAGTTCATCCGGGTTGCATGTGCGCAACCACAATTCATTCGCAGTGCAACGACAAGGTGTCCGTGTTCTAGGTGCAAGCTTCTAAAATTCCAAAGTCATGAAACCTATCATGTTCACCTTCTAGACAAAGGTTTTATGCCGAATTATTTTACTTGGATGTCCTATGGAGAAGAGTATCAAACCCATGAAGAGGAACTGCCTCATGTAGTATCGGACCATCATGAAACCACAAATAGGTATTGAGAAATCGTACATGATGCCGCGGGTCATTCCTTCAATGATAATTGGGCCATGGGTCCATCTAATATCGAGGAGGAAGCACCGAATCCCAATGCACAACAATTCTATGATTTATTACATGAGGCAGATGAACCACTGTTTCAAGGTTTTGTATGACATTCAAAGTTGTCAATTGTGTCACGAATGTTGCATTTGAAGTTAGAGCAGAATATGCCAAATATTCATTTCAACCATTGGGCCAGTCTTATTAATGAAATTCTACCAGATGATGGAAACAAAGTGCCAGATGATTTCTACAAGACTAAGAAGTTTGTGAAAGCTCTTGGGTTGCCAGTTGAGAAGATTCATGTATGTGTCAATGGATGTATGCTCTTTTGGAAAGATGATGAGGAGTTAATGAACTGCAAATTCTACAATCATCCCCGATACAAGCTAAGAATTTTGGAAAAATCCAAACCTATTCCATATCAGAAGATGCATTACCTACCCATTACTCTGAGGCTTCAGAGGCTTTATGCGTCAAAAGATACAGCCGAGCATATGACATGGCATAAAGACCATACGCAACAGGGCGATGAAATGAATCACCCATTAGAGGGCGAAGCATAGAAGGATTTCGACGTAAAACATCCAAACTTTGCACATGAACCACGCAATGTAAGATTGGCATTATGTGCAGATGGGTTTGCACCTTTTGGTATGTCTGGCAAGTCATATTCTTGTTGGCATGTCATTGTCACCCCTTATAATTTGCCACCTTGGATATGCATGAAGACCCCTTACATGTTTCTAGCAGTGGTAATCCCGGGACCAAGAGATCCTAGGAAGATGATTGATGTGTATCTCTAACCACTTATTGAGGAGCTTAAATCACTTTGGCGTGTGGGTATTTAGACGTATGATATTTCTGGAAAGTGTAATTTTAATATGTGGGATGTGCTTATGTGGACAATAGGAGACTTTCCTGCATATGGGATGTTATCTGGGTGGATAACTTCCGGGTACATGGCTTGCCCAATTTGTATGGAAAAGAGTAAGGCATTTCAACTTCGGTATGGAAGAAAAACATGTTTCTTTGATGTTCACCACCAATTTCTCCCACGGGATCACTCGTATAGAAGAAACAAGATCAACTTTTTGAAAAATCGAGTAAAAATTGATCCGCCACCACCTAGGCTCATGGGTGAAGAAATTTAGCAACAAGTTCAGAATATACCCAAGGTTATTGATACCGGCGGTGACGGCACTCCCGAAGGGTATCTCAGCAGTCACAATTGGACAAAACAAAGCATATTTTGGGAACTCCCTTATTGGTCTTCATTGCTTGTCCGACACAACTTAGATGTCATGCACATAATTAAAAATTATTTTGATAATGTTTTTAACACAGTAATGGATGTAAAAGGTAAAACAAAAGATACCCTAAATGCTCGTTATGACATCAGAAAACTATGCCGAAGAAAGGAGTCTATGCATCGAACCTATCTGTATGTGTTGATATCCAGGAGTCTAAGTTGATAAACACTAAGAGTCATGATTGCCATGTTTTCCTGTTGAGTTTGTTGCCTACAGCTTTCAGACAAATGCTACCAGAGTTGATTTGGAATGCTTTAACTGAGTTTAGCATATTTTTTAACGACTTACGTGCCACTAAGTTAACTGTGGGTAAGATAAGAGAGTTGGAAGAAAATATTTTTGTTATATTATGTAAGTTGGGGAGAATATTTCCACCTGCATTCTTCAACTCAATGAAGCATCTTCCAATTCATTTACCATACGAAGCTCATGTGTGCGGTCTAGTTCAATACCGTTGGATGTTTCCTTTTAAAAGGTAGTTCATAAGGCACTGTTGTCTAAAAAGTTCATTTTCTAATTCTATCTCTTCATATTATAGTCAATGCTTAAATTACTTTTACCATATGTAGATACCTCTACCATTTGAAAAAGAAGATTAGAAATAAGGTAGGAGTTGAAGCGTCTATAGTCAATGCTTACTTGGTTGAAGAGGCTTCTAACTTTACAACATACTATTTTGAGCCACATGTGGTAACAAGAAGTAGGTGTCCAAGTCGACATGACGATGGCGGTGACATCAGCCATTCTGTAAATAATTTATCAATTTTCAGTTTACCTGGACGATCAGTAGGTAGATCTTATATGCGGTGGCTTACTGATGAGGAATACAAAGCTGCCCATCTTTATGTGTTGCTGAACTATTCGGAGGTGGAACCGTTTATCAGGTTCATTAAAAGCTGAGTTTACAGATGATTTCTCTAATTTACCAAAGATTAACTCTTTAGTGCGATAATAATATACACTAAGTTACTCCCTTATGCTATCACTTCAGTATGTTTATTGGTCAATTGCACACCCATCATCCACAAATCGGACATCGTGACATTAACAAGGAGATCGAGACCCACTTTGCTAGCTGGTTCTGTAGCCATGTATGTAATGTCATGTTTGTGCAAATTATCACGTCTCTACTCTTTATTGTACTAATATTAAATTATTTGGCTAGGTTTTGGATATTGAGATTAATGTTGACAATCAGCTTTTAAAGGACCTCTCAAGAGGCCCTTTAATGGTAGTTGAAGCATATTCCATTTACTATATTAATGGATATTATTTTCACACCATGAGCCATGGAGAAAGAAAATCAACAATGAATTATAGGGTGTGCATTCGAGGCACGACTTATGCTCAATCAACAACTAAAGGAGATTATTACGGATTAATACAAGAAATACTTCGTGTGCAATATCTGGGCTTGCCAAAGAAGAGCACTGTATTGTTTAAGTATGAATGGTTTGATCCACGATCTCGTGACAGTATGAAAGTTCATCCAAGGTACTGTTTGGTGGAAATAAATCATAGAAAAAGGTGGCCAAAATACGAACCATTTGTGCTAGCCCATCAAGCAATTTAGCTATACTACGCTCCATATCTGAGTACAAAACGTGATATGTGTGACTGGTGGGCTATTTTTCACGTTAAAGTGAGAGAGATTTTTGATGTTCCACAAGTTGAACGCGCTTATCAAAATGACCATTCTATTAGCACACCATTACAAATTCAAGATGATCAACTTGATCCTCTACATGATTGGGATGTTACCTGAGAAGAGGATGTCATTGGGAGTTACGGTAATGATGCCACCACCGATGAAGAGATTGAATATGAGTCTGAAAATGAGGGAGATGATGCCGATGAATCGATTGAAATTGAGGACAAGTAAAATATTCCTTTTTACATCTTCATATCTTTTACTTTTGTTACATATATTATTGTATATTATTTTTTAATTTGCAAACTAACAAATCATTTGCTTTGTAGATAAACCTCAGAGTAGTTCATATTTACATTTTGAGCACCCCGTCCCATCTACCTCCAATGTTCTAGCGTCACAGACTCCATAGAATTCTTCATCAGATGGGAGCATTGCTGCTGGTGATAATGCTACTACTTCTATTGTCCCTTGCTCTATTCCTTCTTTGTCGCATTGACCCATGATACACATTCTTCCGGGGAGTGATAATGTGCAAGTTTACCATATATGTTTACAAAGAATATAAAGTTTTACCCACAATTCAAACTATATTTTCAATATTTTTTGTTGAATATCTCTAAGTTTTGATCAATATCTTTGTGTTAGGTTTGGACCCATAGAGATTCAGTATAAAATTCATAATTGCATCTCAGACTACATCAAGCTGAAATTTGATGCCCCGCACAAAAGATAGTTGCATGTGGATTTTGATACGAAGAATACTTGGTTTCAAAAATTCGAGGCAAGTGTTTAATAATTAAGTATTTTGTGATCTTGTTGCTCTCTTATAAAGATTCAAGTTGAAGTATCTTACTTTATTTCTTTTTATTGTATAATTTTATTGTAGAAACGATATAGACGGAGGGAGTACTTGGGTTTGTCTGAAAACGTCTTCCACTCGGACCACACCTAATAAGCAGCAGACTTTGTAATTAATATATGCATTCCACAACACGTGTAGTATAATGTTTGGCAGATTGAGGCCAATCTCCTCATCAAGAACAGTAAGGGAAAATGTTTTCCACAGAAAATTAGGTTCGTGTGGAAGCCGCCACCTTTTTCACCCACGAAGACTAGGTTATTGTTCCTTCTGGAATCTGGCAGACCACATTACATGTAGGGCAGGCGAATTAAGAGCCGGCCTACAGTTGGAAAATCTATCTTGAAAATTGCTTTAAACAATGACGAAACTCTAACTATACTATTCCTTCATTTAAGCAACACACGTTATCCCAATTGAAGCACAGTACACACCGTTGATGTTTTAATTATAGCTAAAAGCCACCTGCACTTCAAGGCCAGGGCTTTTTGTCCAAGAGGAATGCTTGAGAATACTGCTTAAATTTATATATGGAATGTACGATCTCGTTTGCGCATGGCATTTACAACTTGTTTTGGATATTGTTTAATTAGTCCTATTGCCTATAACACCCCACGAATTGTCCTTTTTCTTCTCATCCCTTCACTGCAGCTCATCCATTAGACAAAAAAGCTATACGGATTTGGTGATTGCAATATTGTGGCAACAAAATTGAAATTCTCAACGAGGCCCATTCGTCTTTCATTTTCACGGATTCATCTAAATTTCAACATTAGAATGAATTAATGTGTAACAAAGAATTTCAAAAAAAATGAAAAAACAAAAAAAAAATGTGTAAAGAAAAAATTCTCTAGGACAAATATGTCGTCTTGAGCGATCCAAAATACATTTTCAACAAATAAATCCATCACTATTAACAAGAAATAAGATAGAGAAAAGACGGGAAAACAAAAAAAAATGTAAAAAAATAACAATAACAATAAGTGAAATGACACATTTATCACAAAAAGTTTTTTCTTTTTGCCTACTAATTCAGTCAAATAGTCAAATTTGTGTTCATCTATTAGAAAATCGATTGAAGCAATTAATTAAGAATTTCAAAATTTTGCGGGATATGATCCCTTGATTGGGATCGAGAGTGGTTTAATTGCAAAATGCGCTATTTATAAGGTCTAAATTAAAATTAATTCACTGAATTATAGATTTAAGAAATATAAAACTTGTCATATTTAATTTGAAACAGAAAAATTGTTCATTGCAACACTTTCATATTACCCCCGGCCCATCATGTTTGAGATTGCTAATATGCAAATGATATGAGAAAATTAAACCAAAATTATATAGTTAGTCCTCTCCAAACCCCCCCCCCCCCCCACCATTCCCCAATCTAATGGTCATGGACTTTTCAACCTATTGGACTATTTTGTCCCATTTTAATTTTTGTATAAAATTGTTTGTTTCTCTTATATTTTCTTTTTGGTGACTTTTGTATCTGTGAATAAATCATACTATCTCAAATCTGATTAAGACATGTCACATGGAATCCATCACTCAGCGGCCTGTATCCGCTGAGCAATCACTGCCATCAATTAGTCAATTCCAAGTCTTTGATGGCTCCTATGTCTCAAAAATACTTGAAAACCACATGTTTGTGGAGTGCTTGTCAACAAGTAAAGCGGCCTTATCCAATCTCCTTACTTTCTCTCGATGCGTTGGATATTTTCCACAAGAGATAACCACTATGCGTACATAAGTAGGTAAAATTAAAAGATCGTGAGGACTAAAATATAAATTAGTTAAATTAGCCTTATTCGCATAATGAGAGTTAAGGTTTCATGATAAGATCAGGAACCTTAATTTTTATTTTTTTTATTTTATATTTTTGGTTAACCACCCGATGGTGCGTTCACACATAATCGGATCTTAAATTATGTTTAATATGAATTATTAAATGATCGTGCAAGTTGTTTCAACGAATTACATATCCTTAGATTTGTTTTTAAGTGTTTAGGTGATGCATGACTATTCTCATAATTCCATTTAGTAATTGTTTGGCGATTCTCCAACTTAATTACCCCTTGAGGATTGTTACTATTACTAAACTTTTGGTCTTCCATACGGTTGGGAAATAAATCGAAAGAGCGCAAAATACCAGGCTCCACCCAAGTCACAATTATATCCAAGATCAAAAACTATTTCCCATGTGCCAATAAAAAAAAATATGAATTAACCAAAGATACCACCTAAGTAACGCCAGCAGGTAGAAGAAAGCACCAAAGTAAAAATATGAGATACCAAGATTTTTAACGTGGAAAACCCAAGATGGGAAAAACCACGAGACCTAATTCAGTAAAACTTCCACTATCAACAATAATGGGCAATACAAAGTCTTCTCTAGATAACACTAGAGGCACACTAATAATATATCAATATCTTCTCCCAAAGCTACAACTAAATAAGAATTGAGTTTGGAATGATATTACCAAAACCGAAATCTAAACCGTTAGATTTGTAGTTCTTGTTGAGAGGATCACGTAGAACCAAATTTCGTCTCAATTGGACTCCGAATGACCATCCAAATTGAGGATCAAAGCTTGAAGAAACTCTTACAATTTTCTACCTTGCTGTCCGCCTCTCTCTCAACGAAATTACACCCGAAAATTGCCGTCATCTATGCTTGTTGATTTTGTTAGGTTATTACTTTGTTTGTGGGCTTCTATTTGTTTTGTTTTATTTGTCCACCAAATGGGCTGGACATATTAAGCCCAACAATCTCCCCCTCCAGTTCATTTGGGAAATACAACCAAACCTGCTTCTTGTCTGCAAAATAAGAATTTCTCCCTGGGCAACACCTTAGTCAGCATATCAGAACCATTATCATCCGTGCGCACCTTCTCAAGCATTAGTAGCTTGGAATCCAAAACTTCTCTAATCCAATGATATCTCACATCAATATGTTTGGATCGAGAGTGAAACGTAGAATTCTTACACAGATGAATAGCACTCTGACTGTCACAATGAAGAGTATACTTTTCTTGTTTCAAGCCCAATTCCTGAAGAAACCTCTGCAACCAAAGAATTTCTTTACAAGCTTCAGTAGCTGCGATATACTCTGCTTCTGTACTAGAAAGAGCAATACATCAACTTACTTTGCCACGAAATTGCTCCCCCTACAAAAGTCATCAAGTAACCAGATGTAGATCTTCTCTTATCAAGATCACCTCCCATGTCTGAATCAGAGTATCCATCAAGTATGATATTGCCATTTCCAAAGCACAAACATAATTTGGAAGTTCCCTTGAGATACCTGAGAATCCACTTGACTGCATTCCAATGCTCTTTACTAGGATTAGAGAGATATCGACTAACTACTCCAACCGCATGAGCTATATCTGGTCTGGTGCAAACCATAGCATACATCAGACTACCAACTGCTGAAGCATAAGGAACTTTCTTCATGTCTTCTTTGTCTTTCTCACTTTTCGGACACTGCTCAATGTTTAACTTGAAGTGGCCTGCAAGTGGAGTAGAAGCTTCCTTAGCATTGCTCATGTTGAACCTGTCAAGTACTTTCTCAATATACTTTTCTTGAGATAACCAAAGCTTTCCATTTTGCCTATCTCGAGTGATTTTCATCCCCAAAATTTGTTTAGCTGGACCCAAATCTTTCATTGCAAAAGATTTGCCTAACTCATTTTTCAACCTGTCAATCTTCACGGCATCGTGACCAACAATTAACATATCATCCACATACAATAAGAGGATAATAAAATCGCCATCTGAGAAGTTCTTCACATATACACAATGGTCTGATGTGGTTCTGTGGTATTTTTGATCTGTCATAAAGGAGTCAAATTTCTTATACCACTGTCTCGGTGCCTGTTTCAAACCATATAAGCTTTTCCTGAGACGACATACCAGATTCTCCTTACCACTTTCTGTAAACCCCTCCGGCTGCTCCATATAAATTTCCTCTTCTAAGTCACCATGTAGAAAGGCTGTCTTCACATCAAGTTGCTCAATCTCAAGATTCAAACTTGCAGCAATTCCAAGAACAACTCGAATAGATGTCATCTTTACCACGGGAGAAAAGATTTCTTCAAAATCTATACCTTTCTTTTGACCGAACCCCTTCACAACCAATCTTGCCTTGTACTTAGGTTGTGAGCTATTCTCCTGAGTCTTTAACTCTGTAGATCCACTTGTTCTTTAGTGTTCTCTTGCACGTAGGCAATTTCACCAAGTCATAGGTATGATTTTCTTGTAAAGATACCATCTCCTCTTGCATAGCTTGCAACCATTCTTCTTTCTTCTCATGCTCCAAAGCTTCACTATATGATTCGGCTCTCCTCCATCGATCAACAATACATATTCATTAGGATTATACCTAGTGGAGGGTCTTCTTTCCACGATAGATCTCCTGGGTTCATCTTGTGACTTGTGGCTGTGGTACTTCTTGTTCAATCTCACCAACATCATTGTTATCCTCGGCTCCCCCTTGATTTGAATCACCCGTTTCAGGACCGGCACATCGGAACTAGTTGGTGTAGGAACCGGATCTGAATTAGAAGGCATGTCATCTAGAGAATCTTGATTTTGGTTTAGGCTTATCATGTTTTACAATATCTTCAATGGTTTGATCTTCAAGAAAAACAACATCTCTACTTCGATCAATTTCTTCTCCTTTGGATCATACAACCTATAACCAAACTGTGCATGCACATATCCTAAGAAAATACACTGTTTGGATTTTACATCAAGCTTTGATCTCTCATATTTGGGAATGTGAACAAATGCACGACAACCAAAGACTCTCAAGTGGTTGAGGGATACTTCTTTACCTGTCCATACTCTCTCTGGAATATCACCATCCAAAGGAACTGACGGAGAAAGATTAATCAGGTCAACTGCAGTTCTCATTGCTTCACCCCAAAAGGATTTTGACAGCTTGGCATTGGAAAGCATACATCTGATCCGCTCAGTGATAGTTCTGTTCATCCTTTCTGCTATTCCATTCTCCTGTGGTGTTTTTGGTACTTGTCTTCTCTAGCTTTGATCCCATGAGACTTACGGTAGCTTTCAAATGGTCCTCTATACTCACCACCATTATCGGCTCGAACACACTTTAATTGTTTACCGAGTCTCCCTTTCGACCTTGCTATGAAAGTCTTTAAACACACCCAAGACTTGGTCTTTAGACTTCAAAGCGAGTACACCGGACTTTTCTAGAGAAATCATCAATAAAAGTAACAAAATAAATTGCACCACTAAGAGACCTATCTTTCATATAGCTGACATCAGTGTGCACCAACTCTAATGGATTTAGCTTTCTAGATGAAGGAAGTCTTTGAAAGGCAACTCTATATTGTTTTCCATAAATACAATCAACACATGATTTAAGAGAAGTACTGTTACATTAGGGAGGAGTTGTCTGCGAACAAGTGTTTGAATTCCCTTCTCACTAATGTGCCCAAGTCGCCTGTGCCAAAGATCAATAGAAGAATCTTGAATTACATTCACCTCTCCTCTTCCCAACTTGGCTTGCATCAAGTAAAGAGTATTTTGCTTCCTTCCTCTGGCAACGATTAGGTTCCCTTTGCTGAGTTTCCATTTGCCTCCACCTTGAGAACTATAGTAGCCTTCATCATCAAGCTTTCCAGTGGAAACAAGATTAAGACGAATATCAGGAACATGTCTGGCATTCCTCAAGACTAACTGACATCCGGTATCTGTATCTAAACAAATATCACCCTTGCCAACAACTTTGCAAGAAACTTCGTTTCCCATCCTAACAAAGCCAAAGTCTCCTTCGGTGTAGGTTGAGAAGAAATGTACTGTGTGGGGTAACATGATATGATGCACCTGAATCAATTATCCAATCACTTGTCTTGATTGGTAATATTGATATGACCATCGTTGCAAAATACCAACATATCATCATCGAGCTGCCACTACTGCTTGTAGTATCTTCTTCGTCTCTCACCTTCCCATTACCCTTTTTCTCAGCAAGTTCTCGTTTCAAGACTCTGCAGGTGCTTCTTGTAGTGCCCTTTCTTTTTACAATGATAGCACTCAACATTTTTCGATGACTCATGTCTGCTCTTGGATCTGTCATTCCTATTATAAGGACCTCTACTCTTGCTTCTCCCCCTTCCTTCTTTCTTTTGCATAGTCAGTGCTTGGGACTCATTAAAAGTGCCTTGTTCCTTTCTCCTGATCTCCTCATCCAACACTGCCTCTTTAGCCATAGCCATGGTTAGAACACCATTTGGAGCTGAATTGTTAACGGATATCACCATTGTTTCCCAGCTATCTGGTAGTGAACTGAAAAACAGCAAAGCATGTACCTCATCATCCGAGTTCAGTTTCAATGAAGCTGCCTGGTTTATCAACCCCTGAAAGGTACTCAAATGCTCACTCATATCAGCACCATCTTTGTATCTCAACCGAGTAATATTTCTCAAACAAGAAGATTTATTCATTCCAGTTTTCCGTTCAAACATTCGTTCAAGTTTTTCCCATAACACATCAGCTCTAGTCTCTTGAGAAAAGTGTTGAAATATACTCTGACCAATCCACTTCCTAATATTACCCACTGTTTTTCTGTGCATGCTAACCCATTTTTCATCACTCATATCAGATGGTTTACCTTTATCTCCTAGAACAGGCTCAAACAAATCTCTACAATACAAATAGTCTTCCATTCTAGGCTTCCAGTCTGAATAGTTTGATGTATTCAATTTTATCATGCACCCACTATCCGAATCATCCATTTTTAATTAGCACAAATTAGCCAACTGATCAACCAGGGCTCTGATACCACTTTGTTGGGAAATAAACCGAAAGAGCGCAAAATACCAGGCTCCACCCAAGTCACAATTATATCCAAGATCAAAAACTATTTCCCATGTGCCAATAAAAAATAGGAATTAACCAAAGATACCACCTAAGTAACGCCAGCAGGTAAAAGAAAGCACCAAAGTAAAAATACGAGACACCAAGATTTTTAACGTGGAAAACCCAAGATGGGAAAAACCACGGGACCTAATCCAGTAAAACTTCCACTATCAACAATAATGGGCAATACAAAGTCTTCTCTAGATAACACTAGAGGCACACCAATAATATATCAATATCTTCTCCCAAAGCTACAACTAAACAAGAATTGAGTTTGGAAGGATGTTACCAAAACCGAAATCTAAACCGTTAGATTTGTAGTTCTTGTTGAGAGGATCACGTAGAACCAAATTTCGTCTCAATCGGACTCCGAATGACCATCCAAATTGAGGATCAAAGCTTGAAGAAACTCTTGCAATTTTCTTCCTTACTGTCCGCCTCTCTCTCAACGAAATTACACCCGAAAATTGCCGTCATCTATGCTTGTTGATTTTGTTAGGTTATTACTTTGTTTGTGGGTTTTTATTTGTTTTATTTTATTTGTCCACCAAATGGGCTGGACATATTAAGCCCAACACATACTTTGGATTGTTTCCCAAATCAAGCATCTCAAAATACTAATTTAATTAAGATCATTTTTTCTTGGATCATGCGCTCCATGGTATTTTTCCCTTCCCCCCCCCCTCCCCCTTTTTGGGAGGGGCAAATAAATCAAGGGAGGGGAAATCTCTCAATTGTACAAGGCTATCTTGGCATCAGGTATTGTTGTAACTTAATAGAAAATCAATTCTCAAAACAAAAGGAAAAAATGAGATAAAAAAAATATTAGAATATCGAGGGGGAAATCTTGTGCCAAATTATATTTTGTAATATTGTGAAATCTTGCACTCGTAAAGTCGAATTTTCCAACACCAATGATTTACTATGACCAATATTTGTAGTTAATATTTCTAGCTCGAAATGGTTTTAGACAACAAGCTCAGAGAGCATAAAATTCTTGCTACATTTTGGAGGCAAAAAAAAAAAAAACCTTTAATTCATTATCTATAAAGTAGCTCATTACTTCAAGTAATGAAAATATTCCTTCTGTTCTCAAATAAGTGTAAATTTTAAAGAATTCATACAAATTAAAAAAAAAAACCTCTAATATTTATAAAGTTTTAAGATAAAAATATTGAATCACCCTTATTGAAAATTGTAGAGTTAATTTGAAATTTATAAATTAATTAATATTTTATTTTTAATAGAGTAGTGAATGATAATAGTACAATTAGATTAAAAAACAAGTAATAATACATTTTAATTTCAGAAAATAACAATAATTGTAAATTAAAAAAAAAACCTTTAAATGTGATACTTATTTAAAAATTGTTCTTCTATCATGGATTTTCTGCGATCATCACATTTGAAATGTTTAGACCAACACAGATCAATATACTTTGTTTTCTAGGTGAATTAAAAATTGCAGAACTAACCTTGCAATCTTTCTATTGTCAAATAAAAATTAAAAAAAAAAATCTTTCCTTACACATATACGTAGGTCACATTAATCAAATTTATGCATGTATATTCTTTAATTTTCTTACTTTTACTTTTTTTTTTTATTGTTTTGCCCGCAGCATCAATCTTATTTTGCCACCAAAATTTATGTTTCTACGCACTTATTTACGATAAATTATTTTTTTATTTGGTCAAATTTTCATTTAATGTCCTATTAAATTTGAGGTCAATTTGTTTAATTATGACGTTGTTTTGTTATGCAGTTGGCTTAAATTAGGGTTAGGAATGGACGGATCCACGTAGGTGGAAATTAAAGAACAAAGGTGGAAAGAGCCCATGTAACTTTGATCCTTTTGTTTGATCTAATTCTCACAGTTGTCCTTTCGTGGTCCGTGTATAATACAATGAAATATTTTTTTTTCTTTCCATAAATTATAGCAAAAAATATAAAAAACAAATGGATTATTCATTGAATTCCCTCTCCATGAAAGATTATAGATGCTTTAAAATGAGTTGGATAAATTATTTAGCTTAAAAAATTCAAATGACTCTAAAGTCTTATTTGTAAAAATGAAGGAAAGTGTTAGGCCAAATAAGTCAGGCCTATTTGGTGGACAAAAAGACAACAAAAACAAATGGCTCACAAACTACAATAAAACCTAAACAAGACAAAAGCCAGAGGCTTCGCGGGATTTTTGCTGATTTTCGTTGAGAGAGGCGCGGGAAAAACGTGAAGAAAGAGTGGAAGCCATAGTTGTGTTCTCTAAGTCCTTTTATCCTCAATTTGGATAGTTATTTGGAGTTCAATTGAAATGAAATTTATTGGTTCTTAATCCTCTCAATAAGACCTACTCATCTAACGGTTTAGATTTTGGTAACATCTTTCCAAACTCAATTCTTATTTGGTAATAGTTTTGGGAGAAGATATTGATATATTATTAGTGTGCTTCTAGTGTTATCTAGAGAAGATTTTGTATTACCCATTATTATTGATAGTCGAAGTTTTTACTAGATTAGGTCCCATGATTTTTTCCATCTCAAGTTTTTCACGTTAAAAATCTTAGTGTCTCGAATTATTTACTTTGGTACTTTCTTTTATCTGCTGGTGTTATTCAATTGGTGTCTTTGGTTTATTCCTATTTTTTGATAGCGCTTGGGAAATAGTTTTGATCTTGGAATATTATTGTGATTTGGATGAAGTTTGGTATTTTGCTCACTTTCAGTTTATTTTCCAACAAAGTGGTATAAGAGCCCTGGTTGATCAATTGGTTAATTTGTGCTAATTAAAAATGGATGATTCAGATAGTGGGTGTATGATAAAATTGAATTTATCAAACTATTCAGATTGGAAGCCTAGAATGGAAGACTATTTGTATTGTAGAGATTTGTTTAGGTCTGTTCTAGGGGATAATGGTAAACCATCTGATATAAGTGATGAAAAAAGGGTTAGCATGCACAAAAAAATAGTAGGTAATATTAGAAAGTGGATTGGTTAAACACTACAAGAAATCTGCTAATTTGCCACGGACAAATCCGTGGCTAAACTGGAATTTGCCATGGATCTGCCACGGAAAAGATCCGTGGCAAAAACCTTCGTGGCTAACCATTTTTTTGTTGGATCGATCAAGTAATGGATATAATTATTGACTCCAGTAATTGCGATTAGACTAAGAGTGCAGTTACGTTCTTTTAGTGGAGTGGAACGTAATTAATAAATTATTTTTATTGACAAAATAATTTATTGGAGCTTAGTCTAATTATATCCGGTCAGGTCCCTTCCGTGGCTCCTAATTATGGGACAATAATAAATTATAATTTATTTATAATTTATTAATAAAAATTGCAGAAAATAAAAAATCGTATTTTAAATGGAATAGGATAAGTGGAAATAGTTGTATTCAACTATACTTTTCTTATTCTATCATGATTTGTATTATGAGATAGAGTCCAATATACATATTGGGAGATAACTCTATTTCAAACATACGTGAGGATCATCCTGGTGGTTCTCTGGAGTTTTTCTCTCAGTTTTTGTATGAGTCCACCCTCAACAAAGAGAGAAACAAAATACGATTAGCAATTTTTTGGTCCAAGGAGATTACATTGAAGAAGACTTGGGGGTCTGGAGCATTACCAGAAGGCCGAAGACTTCAAGAATCGTATTGGTGGAGACGATATCTACAAAGGTATGATTCGTTTCTCATATTCTCGAGATTTAATCTAGTTAACACATAAGCATGTCGATCCTGTTAACTAACAATTGGTATCAGAGACAGGTTTTGATATGTGTTTATGTGTTAAGATTAAATCTTTTATGCATATATTTAGTTGAGCGGTGTAGGAATAATGCATTTATGTTCATGGTGAATGGTTTGATTAATTCTGTTCAAAATAATTTTATGGCCATAGTTTTTGATTCGGTGAATATGTATAAGTATTATCGAGTCTTGTAACACAAGGGGTGGATTACGACTCCATGTTTCCCTTTTGATTTTCCTTTTGATTTATTTTATTTTTATGTTAAAAAAAAAAAGAAAACGGAATGTAATCAAAATAGAGGCTGGCGAACGTGAAATTGGGCACCGGAGCTCGGCGCACGAAGAACAGTGGCGCCTGAATACCAATGGATCAACAGAACTGTATAGAAGCCTTGGGCTTTCTATGCTTGCTGGGCTGGCCTTGGGCCAGCGGTCCAGACGAGCGACGACTGGTGCCGGGCACGGGCTTGGCTGTTCGTTGGGCGGCCTTGGACCAGCCAGTTCAACGAGCGAACAAGCTCCGGTGCTTAGGTCAGTCTTGGCCAGCGGCCTTGGGCCAGCAAACAGCAATCTCCCTCTAATAAAAAAAAAAAAAAAAGGGAAGGGGAATGCATGGCAGTGATGGGTTTTGAACCCTAGTCACTAAACTATTTCCCCTAAGGCTCAACCACTGCACCAACAATACTCTTGTGACATGAAGTTGTGCCATCAAATTAATATTGCAGAAGATTGAAGGTTGGCTATTTTGTTAGCCAATTAAATTTTCAATTATAATTTTGTAATTTTATTTTGAGTCTAGGTTGGCCATAAAATTATTTCTATTTTATAGTTTTTACTATTTAATTTAGTTGAATTATATATCATTCATGTTAACATGCCACATAGTTTGCATTAACACCGCTCTAGGTACTATTTAGTTATGCATAAATAAATTAATATTTTTATTAATTAATTAAAAAAAATTAAGTGTGAGTTGGTTAATTTTAATTAACCTTTGGCCTCCCCTATTAGCCCATTAGTAAAATTAACATTTGCTTCGTGCCATTTTAAATGGTCTCCCTATAGGAAGGCTACGTTTTATTGGTTACTAGATTGGACATCAAAATTTTACTTATTTTTTAAGTTTAATTCATTCATAATTACCCTATAGGTGATGTGATTGGATTGGAAACTTTATAAAATAAAATAAATTTTAAATATAGGGGTTACACTTAAATCAAAGACATTATAAAGACTTCCTATAGAATATCCAAATAATATCTATGATGGCCAAAATATTAATAACACTAAAATTAATATTGCGTTTTGATGCAAGATATATTAATTTTAGTGGGATGATCCAGGCCTAACTATAAGTTATATTGTTATCTCCTATAGAGGTGCATATTACTTTGGAGTTTTAGGTTGTGGATGTTGACCTAACTATAAGTTACATTGTTATCTCCTATAGAGGTACATGTTACTGTAGAGTTTTAGGTTGTCATATTTTGATAGTAGTTTCTATTACTACTTAAAATATTATCATATTGATCATGCATCATGATATGATAAATGGCTCATATGTTTTATTTTATTTAATTTCAGAAAAATGACTTCCGACACTTTATCCCAAATTTTAACAAAGAACCAACTGGTTGGAGAAAACTTTATTGATTGGAAAAGGAACCTCATAATTGTACTCACTGCTTGAGAAGCTCAAATATGTGCTAAGCTGAACCGTGTCTGCTAAGCCTACTTGAACAGTCCACGCGCGAACAAAAGGAGGCTTATGATAAGTGGTTGAGTTACGATGAGATGGCTCGTTTGCTACATTTTGGGATCTATCTCAAATGTGTTGCAGCAGAAACATGAGAACATGACAACCGCTACGAGACATCATGAGAAGCCTCCGGCAAATGTTTGAGCACAAAGGACGTCGGGCCCGTCAAGCGGCAATGAGGCGCATAATGAATATGCGCATGAAACCTGGAACGCCCGTGAGAGATCATATGTTAGAATTGATCGCTCGGTTTAACGTGGCGAGAGGTCTTAGGGGCTGAAATTAAGCACTGAGACTCGGGTTGACATGGCTCTAGAAACTCTTCCGAGAGATGTTTTCACGGTTCAAAGTTAATTATAACATGAACAAGATGGAGATGTCTCTTACGGAGTTAATGAAGGAGCTTGAGAGCGCCGAGGCTACCCTAAAAGTGGGAAGTGGCAACGCTCTTGTTTTATCTCATCTTTGGATCTTCCTCTTCCAAGCCTAAGGGCAAAGGAGGAAATAAGAGGAAGCAGAATAATAATAAAGGGCCTAAGCGACGAGGTTAAGAAAGCAAGAGTGGATGAAAAGCCTAAAGGCAAATGTTTCCACTTGCAAGCAAAAGGGACATTGGAAGTCACGGTGCCCAGATTACTTAGCTAAACGCAAGCAAGGTGCTGGTGAGTTATCCTACATTGAAACTTGTTTAGTGGTTGATTCTACAAATACTTGGATAGTAGATTACGGAGCCACTAACCATGTTTGCAATTCATTGCGGGGGTTCCAAGTAACCGAGACATCTCAATGAAGGAGAGCATACTCTAAGGGTTGGCACGGGATCGGTGATATCTGCAAGAGTCTGTTGGAGATGTTTATCTTTATTTTGATAATAAACATTTGGTTTTGAAAGATTGTTTTTATGTTCCCGACATTTATCGAAATTTGATTTCGGTTTCTTTGTTATTCAAACAAAAATATTCTGTTAAATTTTATAAATTTTCAGTAGAGATATTTTTGAATAACTCTTTGATATGTCGTGGAAATTTAAATAATGATCTGTATGTTTTGAAACCTACCAACGAGTTCATTATATCATCTTGAAACTAATAAACGCATTAAGTTATCTCCTACTAATGAGACTCTCCTATGGCATCTTAGACTTGGTCACATCAATCTAAATAGGATTCAAAGACTTGTAAAAGAAGGTCCTTTAAGTGACTTAAAGGTAGAACCTCTTCAAGTTTGCGAATCTTGTTTGGAAGGTAAAATGACCAAAAGATCATTTCCTTCCAAAGGAAATAGAGTAAAGGAAGTCTTAGAATTAGTGCACTACGATGTATGTGGACCAATTAGTGTCCAAGCTAGAGGTGGGTATGAGTATTTCATTACTTTTACGGATGATTACTCAAGATATGGATATGTTTACCTAATGACTCATAAGTCGATGCCTTAGAAAAATTCAAAGAATTTAAGAGTTGAGGCGAGAAGCGATTAGGAAAGAACATTAAGACACTTCGATCGGATCGAGGTGGAGAATATCTATCCCATGACTTTAGATCTTACTTATCGAGAAAATGGGATTTTATCTCAACTAAGTGCACTGGCACTCCTCAACAAAATGGAGTGGCGAGAAAGGAGAAACGAGGACCTTGTTAGACATGGTCGAGAACAATGCTAGGCTTCTCTACACTCGGTACATCCTTTTGGGGGTATGCTATACAAAGCTGCGACATACATATTGAATATGGTTCCATCAAAGTCTGTCCCTAAGACTCCATTGGAATTGTGGAATGGGCGGAAGCCTAATTTGACGCACATCCGGATTTGGGGTTGTCCTGCATATGTGCTAAAGGGAAAGATGGATAAAATGGAATCACGATCAAATTTATGTCTGTTTGTTGGATATCCAAAAGGAACAAGGGGATACTACTTCTATAGTCCTCAAGATAAGAAAATATTTGTAAGCACAAATGCAATTTTCTTAGAGGACAAGTACATAGAAGAACGAGGATCTAAGAGTAGGGTTATTTTGGAAGAAACCAAGGGAGATAATCCCAAGCAAATGGTTACTGAGACCCATACTCAAGATTCACGTGGAGGATTCGTATCTATGCCGCTTAACATGCCAGATTCCAGTGGGAGAGAAATAGATGTTACACCTTCTATACCCAGCGACTCTTCGGGACATAGAGTGGAAGAATCTCCACCCTTTGTTCAAAATCCGGTCGTTGAGGAATCGAGCGAGATCTAGTTCCGATCAACGAGGAGGAGGAAAGTCCAATCGTCCGGGAACCTCCACGAGCTTAGACGTAGTGGGAGAGTCATTCGACGTCCCTCTAGATACTTACTCTATGGAGAAGCTTTTCAAGCGATCTCTTTTGAGGAAGAAGAGGACCCCACTACGTATAAAGAAGGCTGTAGAGGACGTGAGACGCGAGACCATTGGAAGAGTGCAATGGATTCAGAAATGAAATCCATGTACACTAACTCCGTGCGGGATCTTGTGGACCTGCCTAATGGGGTAAAACCTATTGGGTGTAAATGGGTCTACAAAAGAAAGAGAGGAGTAGACGGGAAAGTGGAAACTTTCAAAGCAAGATTGGTTGCTAAGGGTTATACCCAACGAGAAGGTATTGACTATGAGGAAACTTTCTACTTTGTGGCCATGCTAAAGTCTATAAGAATCCTCTTATCCATTGCGGCTCACTTCGACTATGAAGTATGGCAAATGGACGTCAAGACAGACTTTCCTTAATGGAAATCTTGACGAATGTATCTACATGGTACAGCCGAGATGGTTTTATCCGGGAAGGTCAAGAACAAAAAGTTTGTAAGTTGAATAGGTCCTTATATGGGCTTAAACAAGCGTCTAGATCTTGGAATATCAGATTTGATCAAGCCATTAAAACTTATGGTTTTGATCGGCATCACTGATGAACCTTGTGTCTATAAGAGAATTATAGATGGTAAGGTGATTTTTCTCATCTTGTATGTTGATGACATCCTTCTCATTGGAAATGATGTAAGAACATTAACATTGGTGAAAAGTTGGTTAGGTAAACAATTTGATATGAAGGACTTGGGAGAAGCAAGATATGTTACAGGCATTCGGATCCTTCGGGATAGAAAGAACAGACGAGATAGCTTTATCTCAAGCTTCATATATTGACAAAATACTGACGAGATTTTCTATGCAAAATTCCAAGAAAGGTCAATTGCCTTTCGGACATGGAATTCGGTTATCTCGGAAGCATAGTCCTAAAACTCCTAACGAGGTTGAGTACATGAAACGAGTTCCTTATGCATCGAGTTGTAGGAAGTCTCATGTATGCTATGCTTTGTACTCGTCCGGACATTTGTCATGCTTGTTGGGATGGTCGGTAGATATCGGTCAAACCCGGGACCGGAACACTTGGACAGCGATCAAGCATATATTCAAGTATCTTCGTAGAACTCGAGGATATATGCTAGTTTACTCGACTCAGAATTGGTACCTATAGGTTACACCGATTCGATTTTCAAGGCGATAGAGATCTTCGCAAGTCCACCTCGGGCTCTGTTTTCACCTTAGGTGGTGGTGCGATTGTGTGGAGAAGTATCGAGACAATCTTGTATTGCGACTCTACAATGGAAGGCTGAATATGTGGCGGCTTGTGAAGCGACTAAAGAGGCGATATGGTTGAAGAAGTTCTTGATAGAACTTGAAGTGGTTCCTACTGCATCTCAAGCCATTAGTTTGTCTTGTGACAACGGTGGTGCGGTGGCAAATGCAAAAGAACCACGCAGCCATCGAGCGTGGTAAACACATTGAACGTAAATATCACCTACTTAGGGAGATTGTTCAACGTGGAGATGTAGAAGTGTGCAAGATTTCTTCTGCTGAAAATCTTGCTTGATCCTTTTACTAAAAGTTTACCTGTAAATGTTTTTGGAAGTCATATAGAAAGTATGGGTATTTTTGACATGTCCCATTTACTCTAGGACAAGTGGGAGAATTTTTGTTAGATATGCCCATCGAGTAAATACAATGGTTGTATTTTTTGAAATTAAATAAAGTATGTTTTTATATATTTGTATGTATAAATTATGTATGAGCTTTGTTTGTCCACGAATTATTTAGATATTATAAATCAAGTGTTTATTTGTTAAACACAGAAAGACTTGATTTATAATTTAGTTCGAAATAAATTATCCGCGATCTAAGATAAATTTGGGCAATTTATTTTGGAAGATCGTCTTAATTTTATTGAAGTCTGTCTTTGACTTTGGTAATAAAATTAAGGATATATTTTGATATATTGGATGGACCATCAATATTTATTTGTGGAATAGACCATACAAATAAAATATTAAAAGATTGTCGTACATAATACCTTAATCCTGAGCAAACAATTATTTATATTTACTAACTTGAAGTTCCTTGAGTTGCCAAAGAGTGAGATTAACTTAATAATCAATATCTCGACATCTTGGGAATTAAAGTGAAATAAATATGAAATAATTGTTATGCAATATGGAATCCAGTCACCTTTAATAGGCAAGATCATTTCCTCATGAGTTCTTCTAAGGGACGAGTTAAATACGAGCTCGGTAATTCAATAGTGTCTATTGAATTCATTTTGTAAGTGTGACGTGGTCACATGGTGCTTGTCAAATTGAAGATGAGAATTGAGGTTTTGAATGAGGGGCACTTGTGGTCATACTTGCCTCATTCAAAGTATTATATTGATCGACGGGGGTAATTTGTTGGATCGATCAATTAATGGATATAATTATTGACTCCAGTAATTGCGATTAGACTAAGAGTGCAGTTACGTTCTTTTAGTGGAGTGGAACGTAATTAATAAATTATTTTTATTGACAAAATAATTTATTGGAGCTTAGTCTAATTGTATCCGGTCAGGTCCCTTCAGTGGCTCCTAATTATGGGACAATAATAAATTATAATTTATTTATAATTTATTAATAAAAATTGCAGAAAATAAAAAATCGTATTTTAAATGGAATAGGATAAGTGGAGATAGTTGTATTCAACTATACTTTTCTTATTCTATCAGGATTTGTATTATGAGATAGAGTCCAATATACATATTGGGAGATAACTCTATTTCAAACATACGTGAGGATCATCCTGGTGGTTCTCTGGAGTTTTTCTCTCAGTTTTTGTATGAGTCCACCCTCAACAAAGAGAGAAACAAAATACGATTAGCAATTTTTTGGTCCAAGGAGATTACATTGAAGAAGACTTGGGGGTCTGGAGCATTACCAGAAGGCCGAAGACTTCAAGAATCGTATTGGTGGAGACGATATCTACAAAGGTATGATTCGTTTCTCATATTCTCGAGATTTAATCTAGTTAACACATAAGCATGTCGATCCTGTTAACTAACATTTTTTGCCACGGAAATATTTTCTGTGGCAATTTGTCATGAATTTGCCACGGATTGTTCAAGTTGGTATCACATTTGGAGAGAATTATTGCGAAGAAATTGTGACAAATCCGTGGCAATCTGCCACAAATTTGCCACGGGCCGTTTCTCAAGCAGGAACCATCCGTGGTAGATTGACAGGGATTTACCACGGAAACAATATAGAATATAGGCTGTCCGTGGCAAATCCGTGACAATCTGCCATGGATTTTCCACAGACATTTTACAAGCAGGTACAGTCCGTGGCAAATCCATGGCAGATTGACAAGGATTTGCCATGAACATTTCTCAAGCAAGTACAATTCGTGACAAATTCGTGGTAGATTGCCACAGAATTGTCACGGATGG
Source organism: Voacanga thouarsii (assembly GCA_026120185.1). NCBI lineage: Eukaryota > Viridiplantae > Streptophyta > Magnoliopsida > Gentianales > Apocynaceae > Voacanga > Voacanga thouarsii. The sequence continues at coordinate 60,217 of JANUWF010000437.1, forward strand.
TACTTGCTTGAGAAACATCCGTGGCAATTCCGTGGAAAATTTCCATGGATGGTATTTGCTTGAGAAATATCTGTGGCAATTTGTCACGGATTTGTCACGAATTGTATCTACTTGAGAATCGTCCGTGGCAAATCCGTGGCAATCTGCCATGGATTTTCCACTAACTATATCTACTTGAGAAATGTCTATAGCAAATCCTTGGCAGATTGCTACGGAATTGCCACGGATGTTTCTCAAGCAGATACCATCTGTGGCAATTTCGTGGCAATCTGCTACGGATTTGCCACAAATTGTATCTGCTTGAGAATTGTCCATTGCAAATTCGTGGCAATCTGTCACGAATTTGCCACGAACTGTACCTTCTTAAGAATCGTCCTTGGCAAATCTGTGGCAAATTGTCACGAAATTTGCCACGGATGGTATCTGCTTGAGAATCGTCCATGACAAATCTATGGCAATCTATCACGGATTTGCCACGAACTGTACCTGCTTGAAAATCGTCCATAGCAAATCCGTGGCAGATTGCCACGGAATTGCCACGGATGGTACCTGCTTGAGAAATGTCCGTGGCAAATCCGTGGCAGATTGTCATAGAATTGCCACGGATGGTACCTGCTTGAGTAACATTCGTGGCAATTCCGTGGCAAATTGCCATGATTTATCACGGATGATGTAATTTCGTGGCAAATTGTCAAGGATTTACCATGGATGATATCTGCTTGAGAAACATCCGTGGCAATTTTGTGGCAATTTGTCACGGATTTGCCACGAATTGTATCTGCTTGAGAAATATATGTGGCAAATCCGTGGCACACGGACTGTACCTTCTTGAGAAATATCTGTGGCAAATCTATTATCTATACATACATATTCACTATACACAACTTACAATGTTCTTGAGTATCATACTCCCTGCACATATGTATAACACACCGCTTACAACGTCTCAAATCATATTCCCACCACACAATACACTGCTGCAAAACACATCCACCACAATTGTTTTAGCAAATCATAAAATTTCGTAATTTATTTGGAGCCTAAATACACAAGTAATCATATATAATCAAAATTCATAGTAATCAGTATGCCCTACACACATGCATAATCCACGTTACACTCCCTGCCTACAAAGTTTCGAGTCACATTCCCTAGACATATATACAACAAACAACATATACCATTTATAATCCGTTATCCATACATACATATTCACTATATACAACTTATAACATTTATAATCCTTATCCATACATACATTTTCACTATACACAACGTACAACGTTCTTGAGTATCATACTACCTGCACACGTGCACAACACACTGCCTACAACGTCACGAATCATATTCCCACCACACAATGCACAACTGCAAAACACATCCACCACAATTGTTTTAACAAACCATAAAACTTTGTAATTTGTTTAGAGCCTAAATACATAAATAATCACATATCATCAAAATATCTAGCACAAAGTATCCTACACACATGCATAATCCCCGTTACACTCTCTGCCTACAAAGTTTCGAGTCACATTCCCTAGACATATACACAACAAACAACCTATAACATTTATATTGGAATAAAAATAAAATTATATCGTTTCTTTAATGTTTCTAATTTTAATATAACCGTATATTTCGATACTAAAAAATAATACATCTTATTTTCAATTCTATTTCAGGAATGAACGCATTAGAAAATACATAAATAAAGATACTTACAAAATATTTCGTCATTGTTATTTGAAATGTATGGAACAAAAATTAATACAAACCAACATAATTAATAAATTAGAACAAAAAAACAAAAATTGCCGTTGCAAATCCGTGGCAATCTGCTGCGGAATTGCCACGGATTAGTGGCAATTTTGTGATTCTGGATTTGCCACGGAACACACAACACAATAAAAATTTAGCCTTTCTTTTTATCACTACTTTGTGTAACATTCTTTTTTATGTACTCTCAATGATAATATACTACTTCGAAACAATTTTCTTTTGCTTTTGTAGCCGGAATAAAAATAAAATTATATCGTTTCTTTAATGTTTCTAATTTTAATACAAATGTATATTTCGATACTAAAAAATAATACATCTTATTTTCTATTAAATTTCAAGAATGACCGCATTAGAAAATACATAAATCAAGATACTTACAAAATATTTCGTCGTTATTATTTAAAATGAATGGAACAAAAATTAATACAAACCCACATAATTAATAAATTAGAACATAAAAAACAAAAATTGCCGTGGCAATCTGCCACGGAATAGTGGCAATTTTGTGATTCTGTGGCAAATCCGTGGCAATTTTCCACGCAACACACAACACAATAAAAATTTAGCCATTTCTTTTTATTACTACATTGCGTAACATTCTTTTTTATGTACTCTTAATGATAATATAGTACTTCGAAACAATTTTCTATTGCTTTTGCAGCCGGAATAAAAATAAAATTATATCGTTTATTTAATGTTTCTAATTTTAATACAAATGTATATTTTGATACTAAAAAATAATACATCTTAATTTCAATTCTATTTCAAGAATGAACGCATTAGAAAATATACATAAATCAAGATACTTACAAAATATTTCGTCGTTGTTATTTAAAATGTATGGAACAAAAATTAATACAAACCAACATAATTAATAAATTAGAACATAAAAAAAATTGCCATGGCAAATCTGTGGCAATCTGCCACAGAATTGCCACGGATTAGTGGCAATTTTGTGATTCCGTGGCAAATCCGTGGCAACTAGCCACGGATTTGCCATGGAACACACAACACAATAAAAATTTAGCCCTTTCTTTTTATCACTACTTTGCGTAACATTCTTTTTTAAGTACTCTCAATAATAATATAGTACTTCGAAATAATTTTCTATTGCTTTTGCAGTCGGAATAAAAATAAAATTATATCATTTCTTTAGTGTTTCTAATTTTAATACAAACGTATATCTCGATACTAAAAAATAATACATCTTATTTGCTATTATATTTCAGGAATGAACGCATTAGAAAATACATAAATAAGATACTTAAAAAATATTTCATCATTATTTAACATGTATAGAACAAAAATTAATGCAATCCAACATAATTAATAAATTAAAACAAAAAAAGAAAAAAAAATGCCGTGGCACTCTGCCAGGGAATAGCCACGGATTTGCCAAGGAACACAACAAAAAATTAGTCATTTGTTTTTTATCAATACTTTCCGTAACATACTTTCAGGTGAGATCTCAATGATATTATAGTTCTTTAAAACAATTTTCAATGGCTTTTATTGTCGAAATAAAAATAAAATTATATCGTTTCTTTTATGTTTATAATTTTAATACAAACATATATTTCGATACTAAAAAATAATACACCTTATTTTCAATTCCATTTCAAGAATGAACGCATTAGAAAATAAATAAATCAAGATACTTACAAAATATTTTGTCGTTGTTATTTAAAATGTATGGAACAAAAATTAATACAAACCAATATAATTAATAAATTAGAACAAAAAAATAAGGAAAAATGCCGTGGCAAATCCGTTGCAATCTGCCACAGAATTGCCACGGATTTGCCAAGGAACACAAAACCAAAATTTAGCCCTTTCTTTTTATCGCTATTTTGCGTAACATTCTTTTTTATGTACTCTCAATGATAATATAGTTCTTCAAAACAAATTTCAATGGCTTTTATAGTCGAAATAAAATAAAATTATAACTTTTCTTTAAAATTTCTAATTTTAATACAAACGTATATTTCTATACTAAAAAATAATACATCTTATTTTCAATTCCTTTTCAAGAATGAATGCATTAGAAAATAAATATATCAGGATACTTACAAAATATTTCGTCGTTGTTATTTAAAATGTACGGAACAAAAATTAAAACAAACCAATATAATTAACAAATTAGGACAAAAAAGTAAAAAAAAAATACCATGGCAAATCTGTGGCAATCTGACACAGAATTGCCACAGATTAGTGGCAATTTTGTGATTCTGTGGCAAATCCGTGACAAATAGCCACGGATTTGTCGCATAACACAGAACAAAAATTTAGTCATTTCTTTTTATCGCTACTTTGCGTAACATACTTTCTGGTGAGATGTCAATGATAATACAGTTCTTCAAAATAATTTTCAATGTCTTTTACAGTCAGAATAAAAATAAAATTATATCATTTTCTTAATATTTATAATTTTAATACAAACGTATATTTTGATACTAAAAAATAATACATCTTATTTTCAATTCCTTTTAAAGAATGAATGCATTAGAAAATAAATAAATCAAGATACTTACATAATATTTCGTCGTTGTTATTTAAAATGTATGGAACAAAAATTCATACAAACTAACATAATTAGTAAATTAGAACAAAAAAAATAAAAATTGCCGTGGCAATTTTGTGATAGCCACAGATTTGAAGAACTGTATTATCATTGACATCTTACTAGAAAGTATGTTACGCAAAGTAGTGATAAAAAGAAATGACTAAATTTTTGTTGTGTGTTCCGTGGCAAATCCGTGGCAAATAGCCACAGATTTGTCGGATAACACACAACAAAAATTTAGTCATTTCTTTTTATCACTACCTTGCATAACATACTTTCTGGTGAGATGTTAATGATAATACAGTTCTTCAAAATAATTTTCAATATCTTTTACAGTCGGAATAAAAATAAAATTATATCATTTTCTTAATATTTATAATTTTAATACCAACGTATATTTCGATACAAAAAAATAAAACATCTTATTTTCAATTCCTTTTAAAGAATGAATGCATTAGAAAATAAATAAATCAAGATACTTACATTATATTTCGTCGTTGTTATTTAAAATGTATGGAATAAAAATTCATACAAACCAACATAATTAGTAAATTAGAACCAAAAAAAAAAAATTGCCATGGCAAATCCTTGGCAATCTGCCACGGAATTGCCACGGATTAGTGGCAATTTTGTGATTCCGTGGCAAATCCGTGACAAATAGCCACGGATTTGTCGCAGAACACACAACACAATAAAAATTTAACCCTTTCTTTTTGTCACTACTTTGCGTAACATTCTTTTTTTTGTACTCTCAATGATAATATAGTACTTCGAAATAATTTTCTATTACTTTTGCAGTCGGAATAAAAATAAAATTACATCGTTTCTTTAAAGTTTATAATTTTAATACAAACGTATATTTCGATACTAAAAAATTATACATCTTATTTTCAATTCCATTTCAAGAATGAACGCATTAGAAAATAAATAAATCAAGATACTTACAAAATATTTCATCGTCGTTATTTAAAATTTATTGAACAAAAATTAATACAAACCAATAATATTAATAAATTAGAAAGAAAAGGGAAAAATGCCATGTTAAATCCATGGAAATTTGCCACGGAATTGCCACGGATTTGTGGCAATTTTGTGATTCTGTGGCAAATCCATGGCAAATAGCCACGGATTTACCACGGAACACACAACAAAAATTTAGCCCTTTTTTTTATCACTGCTTTGTGATTCTGTGGCAAATCCGTGGCTAATGTTTGGCATAAATTTGCCACGAAAATGTTTCCATTGCAAATCGGTGGCTAATATTTAGCATAATTTTTTGACGCCTTTTTTTGCTACTGATTTGCGACGGAATACTTTTGCATCACTACTTGCTACTATTTCCATCGCAATTCCATGGCAAATTGCCACGGATATGCTAGGGTATTTTTTTCCCTCATAAGTTGCTTGTATTTTGCTATTCCGTGGCAAAATCCATCACTGATTGCCATGGAATATTTTTCGTGGCAAAAATCCGTGACAGATTCACAATTTTCTTGTAGTGAAAGTATATTTCAACACTTTGCTCAAGAGATTAGAGCTGATGTGTTATGGGAAAAATTTGAACGAATGTTTGAACGAAAAATTAGAATGAATAAATTTTCTTGTTTGAGAAATATTACATAGTTAAGATACAAAGATGGTGCTGATATGAGTGAGTATTTGAGTACCTTTTAGGGATTGATAAAACAAATAGCTTCATTGAAACTGAATTTGGATGATGAGATATAGGCTTTATTGTTTTTCAGTTCATTACCGGATAGTTGGGAAACAATAGTGGTGTATGTTAGTAATTTAGCTCCAAATGGTATCTTAACCACGGCTATGATTAAAGAGGCAGTGTTGGATGAGAAGATCATGAGGAAGGAATAAGGTACTTTTAATGAGTCCCAAGCATTGATTATGCAAAAGAAAGAAGAAAGGGGGAGAGGCAAGAGTAGAGGTCCTTATAACAGGAATGATAGATCCAAGAGCAGACATGAGTCACTGAAAAATGTTGAGTTCTATCATTGTAAAAAGAAAAGACACTACAAGAAGCACTGCAGAGTCTTGAAACGGAAACTTGCTAAGAAAGAGGGTAGTGGTAAGGTGAGAGACGAAGAAGATACTACAGCAGCAGTGGCAACCGATGATGATATGTTGGTATTTTGTGAAGATTATCATATCAATATTACTAATCAAGACAATGATTGGATAATTGATTCAAGTGCATCATATCATGTTACTTTACATAGACATTTCTTCTCAACCTACACCGAAGGAGACTTTGGCTACGTTAGGATGGGAAACAAAGTTTCTTGCAAAGTTGTTGGCAAGGGTGGTATTTACTTATATACAGATACTAGGTGTCAGTTAGTCTTGAGGAATGGTAGACATGTTCCTAACATTCGTCTTAATTTTGTTTCCACTGGAAAGTTTGATGATAAAGGCTACTATAATTCTCAAGATGGAGGCAAATGGAAACTCAGCAAAGGAAGCTTAATTGTTGCCAGAGGAAGGAAGTAAAATACTCTCTACTTGATGCAAGCCAAGTTGGGAAAATAAGGGGTCAATGTAATTCAAGATCCCTCTATTGATTTTTGGCACTGGCGACTTGGCCACATGAGTGAGAAGGGAATTCAAACACTTGTTCGCAGGCAACTTCTCCCTAATGTAGCAAGTACTTCTCTTAAATCATGTGTTGATTATATTTATGAAAAATAATATAGAGTTGCTTTTCAAAGATTTCCTTCATCTAGAAAGCTAAATTCATTAGAGTTGGTGCACAATGATGTCTGCTACATGAAAGATAGGTCTCTTCGTGGTGCAATTTATTTTGTTACTTTTATTGATGACTTCTCTAGAAAAGTCTAGTGGACTACTTTGAAATCTAAAGACCAGGTATTGGATGTGTTTAAAGAATTTCATAGCAATGTTGAAAGAGAGACTAATAAATAGTTAAAGTATATTCTGGCTGACAATGGTAGTGAGTATAGAGGACCATTTGAAAGTTATTGTAAGTCTCATGGGATTAGACTAGAGAAGATAGTACCAAAAATACCACAAGAGAATGGGATAGTAGAAAGGATAAACAGAACAATCATTGAGCAGATCAGATGTATGCTTTTCAATGCCAGGCTATCAAAATCCTTTTGGTGTGAAGCAATGAGAACTGCAGTTGACCTAATTAATCTTTCTCCTTCAGTTCCTTTGGATGGTGATATTCCAGAGAGGGTATAGATAGGAAAAGAAGTATCCTTCAACCACTTGAGAGTTTTTGGTTGTCATGAATTTGTTCACATTCCCAAAGATGAGATATCAAAGCTTGATGTAAAATTTAAGTAGTGTATTTTCTTGGGTTATGCACATGCAAAGTTTGGCTATAGGTTGTATGTCCAGTGGAGAAGAAATTGATTAGAAGCAGAGATGTTGTGTTTTTTGAAGATCAATCTGTTAGAATTCGTAGACTTCTAAACGCAGAAAACATCCACGAATCCCTTCCGAGGATCCAAGTAAACGATTAAGAAGATTGTAGGTTTGCAGATTTACCTCTGTTATGTGTAATCGATATCCTTCAATTCCGATTGTGCTGCTGTGCGTGCAACCAGAACAATCACCAGACGCTGCAATTGTGCGAACGTCCTCTATCGGATACACATCGTGAACTCACTCGTCACCCGGGGAGTGCTAGCGCCTAGGGTTTTTGAGAGGCTTATTTTTTTAGTGGATGAAGGCACGAATTTTACAACAGAATTGGCACACCCAAGAAGACGGCTAGGGTTTTCTTAAAAACCCACACCGAACCTCTTAGAGTCCAATCCTAATAATATCTTATCGTATTTTAATTTAAATTCAAATTAAATTAAAACTGATACGATAAGATTCTACCATTATCTTGGTAATTTAACTAATTAATTTACCGAGTCAGATTCTTATAATCTGGACATCATTCAGATACATCGAATGTGGACATATTCCCAGATTCATTGTATCTGGTAGATTTTCTAAATTCGATTAACTTAGACATGTTTCCAGATTCATCGAATTCGGTTACCAGAAAATAACCTAATAGGTTCGCTTATTATGTGACCCTATAGGTTCATTTAACATTAGCAGTGTACCCAAATCATATTTAAAATGGCCCACAAGTTATAAATGGTTTCTAGCAAAATATTATAATTATCCAGGTTAAATGAAGATCGATGATCTCTTTGAACCAAACCATAATTTTATATTTAGTCATTTTGTCACATGATATCCAGATTAAGCATAAGGCACGGAACATGTCATCCTTATTAAGCTCAATCAATTATTTCTTGATTTCATAGTAGACTGTTCAAACAAATGATATCAATATCTTAGATTGATATATTTGAGCACGGCCATGCATTTTAACAGTCTAACTTATCAAGGGGCCCATGAATATCTCTCCCATAATTGAGAGGGACAAATTCCTTCACAATCAATCATATTTCTCTCCTCGATTTATTCTATATCCAACAGTAGTCTAATTTATTATCTAATTAAAGACAACTGTAGACAATGTCAAAATATAGAATTTATCAAGTAGGAAACTATGATGAATTTAGGTCACAGGAATTTTGTTTTGTGGTCATCAAGTACGTGACTTGATAGTAAAACCCAACAATGAATACAATGACTATTCTAAATCTGTCCCTGATCGTTTATTATTATTGGAACAATAATAAATTAAGATTAGTATGTTGTGACTGGATGGCTATGTTTTACTGGCCATGGATATTTGTGATATCAAGTCAAAACATAAATAAATGTTAGAGAACATTGTATTGGATATGACCCACTATGAAGCATAATCTTCATTGTGACAGTCAGAGTGTCATTCATCTATGTAAGAATTTTATGTTTCACTCTCAATCCAAACACATTGATATGAGATATCATTAGATAAGAGAAGTTTTAGATTTCAAGTTGCTAACGTTTGAGAAGGTACACACAGATGATAATAGTTCTGATATACTGACTAAGGTGTTACCCAGGGAGAAATACTTATTTTGTAGACAAGAAGTAGGTTTGGTTGTATTCCCTAAATGAGCTAGAGGGGGAGATTGTTGGGCCAAGTAAGTCCAGCCCATTTGGTGGACAAAAAAACAACAGAAACAATTGGCCCACAAACTACAATAAAACCTAAACAAGACAAAGGCCAAGGCTTCATGGGATTTTTGCTGATTTTCATTAAGAGAGGCGTGGGAAAAACCTAAAAAAACAGTGAAAGCCATAGTTGTGTCCTCTAAGCCCTTTGATCATCAATTTGAATAGTCATTCGGAGTCCGGTTAAGATGAAATTTATTGCCACTCAGTCCTTTCAACAAGACCTACTCATCTAACGGTTTAGATTTCAGTTTTAGCAACATCCTTCCAAACTTAATTCTTATTTGGTGGTAGTTTTGGGAGAAGATATTGGTATATTATTAGTGTGCGCCTAGTGTTATCTAGAGAAGACTTTGTATTACCCGTTATTGTTGATAATGAAAATTTTTACTGGACTAGATCCCGTAATTTTTTCTATCTCGGGGTTTTCACATTAAAAAGCTTAGTGTCTCGAATTATTTACTTTGGTACTTTCTTTTACCTGCTGGTGTTATTCAATTGGTGTCTTTTGTTTATTCCTATTTTTTTATTGTCACTTGGGAAATAGTTTTGATCTTCAAATATAATTGTGATTTGGGTGAAACTTGGTATTTTTCTCACTTTCAGTTTAATTATTTCCCAACAAAAAGAACATCATTGTCCAATCCCAATTGAATTTATATGTTGAATTATGTCACGTCAACTACTTATCTTTTAAAAAATTCTTATAAATATTAGCTAGATATTCCTTCCTTATGAGGTATTTTTTTAAGATAAAATTAAGTTTGCATATATCCATAGAATATATGTCCTTGTAGGTTGTAAGCAACACTAACAATTCTAATCCTTAATTCAAGCAACACGTTATCTCTTGATTTAGATGGATGAAACTACAAGTTATCAATTGAAGTACACCGTTTAATATTTTAACTAGTGCAAAAAGTTACCTTCCCTTCAAGGCCGGGGCTTTTTGTCCAAGGGGAATGCTTAAGATTGCTTAAATTTCTGGATTGTAGCACTTTTGCACATGGCACTTACAAAATTTTGGATATTGTTTGGTCTTATTGCCTATAAAAGTCCACAGATTATCCCTTTTCTTCTCATCCTTCAACTATAACTCTTCCATTAATTAGACAAAGCAGTTATGGCATCGTTCAGATCAATGTCAATAACTCTTCTTGCACTGATGGTCCTATTAGCCCTTCTTCTCCCCTCTCATGCCCAAAACTCCCCACGGGACTACCTCAATGCTCATAACACTGCTCGTAGTCAAGTAGGAGTGGGGCCAATGACATGGAACACCACTCTAGTAGCCTATGCACAGAACTATGCCAATCAAAGAATTGGAGATTGCAATCTTGTGCACTCAAGTGGGGATTACGGTGAAAATCTTGCCAAGGGTACAGGGAACATCACAGCCACAACTGCAGTTAACTTGTGGGTGGCTGAGAAGCGTTTCTATGATTATTACTCCAACGACTGTGTTGGAGGAGAATGCCTGCATTACACACAGGTGGTGTGGCGCAATTCTGTACGTGTTGGCTGTGCTACGGTTCAGTGTAACAATGGCTGGTGGTTTGTCATTTGCAACTACGATCCTCCCGGCAACTTTGTCGGGCAACGTCCTTACTAAAAATTTTTGCTGAACAGTTCACACTTTATAAAAATATGTGTGAACACCAAGATTTGCCAATAAGTTAATTAACCAGTGGAACTCTGAGAGTAAACCCTAGATAGATGTAAGTGCAGAAGAGAGAATATATATTATGATCAGATCTCTCACTACAAGAAAAACATTAATTTAGCGACGGATTTTTGCAACGGCCTTTAGGCCGTCTCTAATTTGCAACAGAACAGCAACGGAAACAAAAATTTTGAAAATAAATTTATTTTTTAAAATTTTCGTCGCTAATCCATCGGTAATTGCGACGGATTGGGGACGGAAATCAATCCGTCACAAAATTGCAACGGATTTGCGACGGATTTCTAAAATTAAAAAATAAATTAATTTTCTTAAAATTAAAAAAAATCCGTCGTACTTTTGCAATGGATTTGTGACGGATTTCTAAAATTAAAAAATTAATTAATTTTCTTAAAATTAAAAAAAAAATCCGTCGCAAATAAATTAATTTTATTAAAATTTAAAAAAATCGTTGCAAATTTGCGACGGATTTGCGATGGATTTTCTAAAATTAAAAAATAAATTAATTTTCTTAAAATTAAAAAATCCATCGCACTTTTGCGACGAATTTCTAAAATTAAAATAAATTAATTTTCTTAAAATTAAAAATATCCGTCGCAAATCTGTTACAATTTGAAACGGATTTGCGATGGATATATATTAATATAGCATTTTTATATACATATAAATATGTTAATATACTTTTTAATATAAAAATAAATATATATACAAATTTATTTATGTTAGTATGTGTGTCTATATACACACACACACATATATATATTTATACATATATCTATATATATGTTATAATACTTTTTAAATATATTAATATATATATATATATACATACATATTTATATATACATATATATATTTGCATATATATATATATAATGTATGTCTATATATATATACATACATTATATATATATGCAACACACACACACATAATGTGTGTGTGTGTGTGTGTATATATATATATATATATATATACATACATTTGCTATTAAATATACATACATTAGTAGCAACAGATGCATAGATGTCATATTCTTACATATATATACTTAATAATATCATATGTGTGTGTGTGTGTGTATATATATATATATATATATATATATTTCAACTTACTAATATATTTTTACGTATTCTACTATTTCAAGACACACACACATACTATATCATATGTATATATAAATAATCAAATATTAAATTTTTTGGGGTGAATTTTTTAGATTAGCGATGGATTTGCGATGGATCAGGGTTTATGAAACCCTAATCCGTCGCAACTCCGTTGCAATTTTGAGACGGATTTGCAACGAATTTCTAAAATTTAAAAATAAATTAATTTTCTTAAAATTAAAAAAAAATCCATCACAAATCCATTGCAAATTTGCAACGGATTTCTAAAATTGAAAAATAAATTAATTTTGTTAAAATTAAAAAAAAATCCGCCGCAAATCTGTTGCAAATTGCAATTGCAACGGATTTGCGACGGATTTTTAAAATTTAAAAAATAAATTTTTTTTCTTAAAATAAAAAAAACTCCATCGCAAATCCGTTGCAATTTGCAACGGATTTGCGACGGATTTCTAAAATTAAAAAATAAATTAATTTTCTTAAAATTAAAAAAATCCGTCGCATATCCGTTGCAATTTTGCGACGGATTTCTAAAATTGAAAAATAAATTAATTTTCTTAAAATTAAAAAAAATCCGTTGCAATTTGCAATGAATTTGCGACGGATTTCTAAAATTGAAAAATAAATTTATTTTCTTAAAATTAAAAAAAATCCGTCGCAAATTCGTTGCAATTTTGCAACGGATTTGCTACGGAAAATTTTGTCGTCGCAGATCCATCGCAAAGCCCTAACAAATCCATTGCTAATTCACAAAAAAAATACTATATAATTAATATATAGCGCAATATATTACAAGAATTTCAATAGTTTAGTGGTGGAATGCGTGTTCCCCCACAACAAGGACGCGGGTTCGAGCCCCAAGTCCGGCATAATCTCATAATATTCTTGGCGGGGCGGATTGTGGATTGGATTCTCGGCGGGTCGTGTTGAGCCGATGAACGGGCAGGCCGAGTAGCTAATTAATTAATTTTTTAATATAAATTTTTGGCCGTTACAAATTTGTCGCAAAATTAATTAAAATTTTAAATAATTTTTTTTCGCTACGACAAATTAAATTAATTAATTTTTAAAAATAATTTTTTTCTTTCGCAAAATCGTCGCTAAAATATTTTAATTTTTGTAAATAAAAAAATTTTTGGCCGTCGCAAAATTAATTAATTTTTTAAATAGTTTTTTCGCTACCGCAAATTAAATTAATTAATTTTTTTCCATAGAAAACCGTCGCTAAATTATTTTAATTTTTGTAAATAAAAAAATTTGTGACCGTCACAAATCCGTCGCAAAATTAATTAATTTTTTCAAAATTTAAAAATTTTTTACCGTCTCAAATCCGTCGCTATTTGCGAGGGATTTTCTTTCCATCGCAAATTATGACGCCTTTTTTAGCGACAGACGTATTCCGTCGCCAATCCGTCACTAAACGTGATTTGCAACGGATTTGGCCGTCGCTAATTTGATTTTTTTCTTGTAGTGTCTGCTTGCATCAAGTATATAGTTATGAGATTGCACTGGTTGTAGCATGGCATGTATGCCACAAATAAGAGAAGAAATTGTCCTTTCAGGTCTTTACAAGCTTTATGTTACTGTGTCAATCATATTTTTAAACTTTGAAATTCCCTTCTCCTCAAATTCAATTTTACAGATTTGATAGATGTAGTGAGACTGCTAATACGCAAATCAAGCAGGCATTAAGTAGACTTTCATGAATACTCAAGCAATTATATATGGACAATTAAATAGTGACCGATCAATTACAACCATAAGTGTATATGTGTCTGTCTCCGCTGAAGGCTGCAAGCATAATCTGTTCTTATCCGAAGCTTAACAAATCTACATTGGCTTCGCTGCCATCATCAGGCTTTTTGGCCTGCTCATTACGTCTCATGCCTTCCAATTCCAATCGTTTTAGTTCAAAGGAATAACGGCAGTTTCGTTACCTCAGTTCGAGCCATGGCTGAGGAGGCTTCATTGCAATCTATAAAGTAATCCAGAAGGTATATTTTGACATAAGCATTTTGGGGAAGCCTGCTAGGAGGATTGTGATAGGACTGTATGGTGATGATGTGCCCGAAATTGCAGAGAACTTCAGGGCCTTATGCACAGGTGAGAAGGGTTTTGGTTATAAGGGGTCGATTTTCCATCGTGTTATTAAGGATTTCATGATTCAAGGAGGAGACTTTGACAAAGGAAATGGAACTGGTGGTAAAAGCATCTATGGACGTACTTTTAAGGTCTAAAATTTCAAGTTATCCCGCAGTGGACCCGGAGTTGTAATCATGGCTAGTGCTGGACCTAACCAATTGGTGTCAATTTTTTAGTTGCACTGTTAAGACTCCATGGCTGGACGAACGGCACGTTGTGTTTGGGCAAGTTTTGGAGGGCATGGATGTTGTTAAAATGATCGAGGGCCAAGAGACTGACAGAGGTGATCGGCCCACAAAGAAGGTGACTATTGGTCACTGGTGTCCCTGTGGTCTGAAAAAAGAATCCCATCGGATCTCCATGTCCAAATTTTTTGTCACCCTTTGAGTTTTTTTAGGCTACTTGATATAGAGGGCTGTACGTCTGGTGAATTGATCCGAATCCAAGTTTCTTTTTGGACTTTTGTATGCACCATTGAAGCACCCAAGAGTAGAGATTATGGCCATTTTGCTGTATTCCTGTGACTCTACTGACAGAAGGTATGCATCATCAATCTGTCCTCGAATTGCAGTAAATTAATGCTTTCAGTTCATTTCAAGATGTAGACTCCAAAAAAAAAAAAAAAGTATAAAGAAAGAAGCATCCCTCCAGTTATAAAGAAACATATCCAATATGGATGGTGGCTAAGAAGGTGATGTGAGGGGTCAGGGGAGGGGGGCGAAGTTCAATAGCAATAACAGACGATAAAATATTCATTCATTGTACCCTATCATCCCCCAATCTGATATTGGCATTCCGTCAACCATTTGAAAATAAATTATGTACGACATCTAATTAAATAAAAATTATGCAATAGAAGGTAAATAATAAGTAATAATTTTTGTAACTCTTACAAAGTTGCTTGTAATAAATCATGACGAAGTAAAATGAGAATTATAAATTAATATGAGTGGCCTTTATTTCAAAATTATTGGCAAACTATTTTTTGTCAAATAACAAAAATTCCTTACCCATACTTGATTGTTATAAATGGCACATTTTTTTTTTTATTGATATCAATATATAATTAAATATTGAAGTCTAGAGTTAAATCAGATGATAACTTCTATCAATCTTGATAAAATGCAGAATGTGCAGAGAGGAAAAAGAGTTCATCTTCTTCATTCAAAAACTAACTTACAATCTGTACAAAAAGGAGTATTTATACTCCTAACTAATCAGTAACTAACTAAGCTCACTCACTATCATAATTTCACTAATCTGATTATAATTACAATGAATTATAGCCAGTAAAATTACAGCTAACAAAATGACATGTGTTGCTGCTGATGTGTGATGGCATGTGCTGCTGCTGTTGCTGATGTGGTGAAGGTAGTTGATGAGGACTGTGATGACGTGGTAAAAGTAGCTAATGTGGAGGTTTTAACACCCCCCCTCAATCCAGGACGGGCAACAGGAGAGCTGTAAAGATTGATGATAGGCAAGGAAGACAAATTGTGAAAAAACTGTGCTGGAGACAAGGCCTTAGTGAAAATATAGCAAGTTGTGCTGAAGAACGAACTAAAAGTGGTTTAATGAGACCAGAGATATACTTCTCACGGACAGACTGACAATCAAGCTCTAGATGCTTAGTTCTTTCATGAAAACTGCTAATTTCTGTAATTTGTATTGCTCCTCTGTTGTCACAAAACAAAGGAGTTGGCAATGTAGGAGGAAATTGGAGTTCTGTAAGTAGATATGTTAGCCATTGAACTTCACATGTAACTTATCTCATAGCTCTATATTCAGCTTCTATAGAACTAAGAGACACTGTAGTTTGTTTCTTTGACTTCCATGAAATCAAAGAATCTCCAAGAAAAACACAAAAACCAGTGACAGATTTCCTTGTCTCTTTGTACTCTCCCCTAATCTGAATCACTGTATGCTGTCAATTTATTGTTGAAAATGGATGGAAAGAACAATCCTTGACCAGGAGTAGTTTTAAGATACCTCAAAATCCTAAATGTTGCCAATAAATGTCCCTTAGTAGGTTTATCCAAAAACTGAGAGAGCTATTGCACTGCATAACATATATCTGGTCGTGTGGCTATCAAATACAAAAGCTTTCCAATAATCTGTCTAAAAAGATTATTTGAAGGCAATGCCTGAGATCAAACATGTCACTTGCCACTGTAATCCATAGGTGTAGATATAGGTTTGTTGCCTAGAAAACCAAAATGTGCCAACATCTCTAATGCATATTTTCTTTGGCATAAAGTAATTCCCTTGTCTGTTCTGGCTATCTCCATTCCCAAAAAAATATCTCAGAAGTTCAAGGTCTTTAATAGTGAATTCTTGATTCAATTGTTGTTTAACTCTATCAATCGCAGTGAGATCATTTCCTGCCAAGATCAAATCATCTACATATACAAGAAGGACAGTGATATTGTGATGATGTCTTTTTATGAAAAAACTAGGATCACTAGCAGCATTTATATATCCTTGATGCAATAATGAAGTACTCAATTTCTGATGCCACTGCCTACTTGCTTGTTTGAGGCCATATAAGGATTTTTGAAGTTTGCAAACTAAGTTAGGTTTAGGAGACTCAAAACCAGGTGGTAGTGTCATGTATACTTCTTCAACCAAGTCACCATGCAAAAAGGCATTATTAATATCTAGTTGATGTAAAAACCAACCTTGTTGAGCTGCTAATGCCAGAACAAGTCTAACTGTAGTTATTCTGACAACTAGAGAAAATGTTTCTAGAAAATCTATGCCTGCCTACTGAGTATAGCCTTTGGCTACTAACCGAGCCTTATACCTCTCAATAGTTCCATCTGCTTTATGCTTGATCTTAAACACCCATTTGCAGCCAATGGCTGTTTTGTTTTGTGGTAATTGCACCAAGGTCCAAGTCTGATTTTTCTCAAGTGCTAAAATCTCTACTTTCATAGCTGTCTTCCACTCCTCTAACTGTAAAGCCTCATGAAAACTATTAGGTTCCTTATGTAAAGTCATGTTCATTACATATGATTTATATTTAGGGCCAAGATGGTGAAGAGTATACACAGAATGGATAGAATGAGAAGTAGAACATAAAGGAAGAGCATTGCAGACATAATCATTAAGATAAGCAGGTTTATGCTTTTCTCTACTAGACTTCCTTACAACAAGCACATGATCAAGTTGTGAGGGTAGATCCCTCGAATCATTTTCATTCAAATGAGAGGAATTGGGATGGAATTTCTATAGTAGAATGATCAGAAAACAGAAAAGGGGTACTGATATGATCAGATGAAGATGCTAAATCTAAAGAGTTTGTGTAGGAGCTTTGTTAGAAAGGAAAGATGAATTTATGGAATGTCACATCCTAGAGGCAGAAATTTTGTTAGACTGCAGATCAAGCAAAATATAACCCTTGCTAAGATGTGATAAACCAAGATACATTGATGGTTTACCTTTTGTATCAAATTTGGAATGACTTGGTTCAAGATTGGCAGCAAAACAAAGACAACCAAAGTCCTTGAGTTGTTCATATTTAGGAACTCTAGAATACAGCAATTCATAGGGACTTTTGTTGTTAAGCAGAGGAGTAGGGGTGAGATTTATAAGATATGTAGCATATTGGATACAAAAACCCCAGTATCCAATAGGAACATTGGACTGATATTTCAGAGCCCTTCCCATATTGAACAAGTGTTGATGCTTTATTTCTACTATACCATTCTGCTGAGGAGTATAAGGACGAGATGTTTGGTGAATTATCTCTCTAGATTGATAGAATGTAGGCATGAGAAACTCAGCTCCATTATCTGTCCTAATGATCTTGATCCTTTTACTAAACTGAGTTTAAATATACACATGAAAATCATAGATAAGCTTTTGAGTTTCAGCTTTAGACTTCATCAGAAAAATCCAAGTAAATCGAGTATGATCATCAACAATTGTCAAGAAATATTTTTTAGCATGAATAGTATTGTGTCTATAGGGACCCCAAATATCAATATGAATCAAATCAAATGTAGAAGTAGGATTTGAAATACTAATAGGAAAACTAAGTCTATGTTGTTTGGCAATAGGACAAATATTACAAATGTCTTTTTCTGCATTCATTACAATAGAAGTAGAATGATGAAGTTCTTTGAGAATTCTACGAGGTACATGACCAAGTTTATAATGCCACAGCATTGATTTAGGAAAAGCTAAAGAACAAAGAGAGGAAGAGACTAAAGATACTACTGGTTTTGACAGATAGTATAAACTGTGATGAAGTTTAGCTAATCCAATCATGTTCAGCTTGATAGTATCCTGGATGAAACAGCAATCAGTTTGAAAGATCACTTTGTAATTTTGCTGTTCAACTAGCTTAGAAATTGAAACAAGATTAAAATGAAAACAAGAAACAAGAAGAACATTAGACAATAACAAATGCTCATTTAGTCTAACAGTCCTTTTATGAGTAACTGGTACTGTTTGACCATTAGGTAAACCAATATGCATATTTGTCATAGAATAATATGTATCAAGGAGTTGAAGAGAATTACAAATATGGTCAGAAGCCCCTGAATCTAAAATCCAATGTAATGAAGTTGCCTTGCATAAAGTACCTAAATCTTATTCATTGAACTTAGCAGTGAGAGCAGTAGGAGGTTGACTTGCCACTAATTCAGCATGATTAGCACTTGAGTCTGCACTTTTCTGCTGCAACAAATCACCTAATTGTTGATATTGAAGTACTGTTAATCCATACAAACCTTTTGTTATCCCTCTACTGCCTTGTGACTTCAATTGAGTATTTCCTATCTCTGCATAGTTAACTGAGCTACCTTGCTGAACATTCATACTTCTTCTTCAATTGAGTATTTCCTATCCATGTTTCTTATAACATTTTTCTATGGTATGACCATACAAACTACAATAAGTACAATGTAATGGTTTCTTGTTGAATCTCCTAAACTGTCCTCCTATGGTGTTAGCATTTTAAGCAGATTGCATATGTCCTCCTGATGTTTGAATTCTAGATATAGAGGCTTCATTAACAGGTTTGTACACATTCACACTACCTACTCCTAAACCAGAATTAAAACCATTTGTAGCTGCCATAACTGGATGATCTAATGAATGAAAAGAATTTCCAGAATGTGAACTACCTGTACCTCTTTCAGTTTTAATTGCCATGGAAAACACTTGATTTATACTAGGTAAAGGACTCATCAGTAGCACTTGAGATTTCAATGTACTGTAATTATCATTTAGACCTTTTATAAACCGGATCACACAATCTCCTTCAATGTATCGTCTAACATTACGAAGCTCATTGCATGTACAACATGGAAAACATGGTATAGGTCCCAACATCTCATCCCACAGAGACTTCAGATTAGTAAAATATTGAGTTACAGTATAACTACCTTGCCTTAGATTGTGTATTTGCTCAATGAGATCTGACAAACGCAGCATATCTCCTTGATTAAATCTCTCATTAAGCTCCTTCCATATTTCTGCAGCAGCTTGATTATAGACTACTGGTGATTTGGCAATTTCTGATGTGCACGACTTCATCAACCAAGCCATTACCAGATTATTACATTGCTTCCACAGTTCATACATCCTATCTCCTGGAATTGGTATGGCAACAGATGGATCTATAAAATGTTCTTTGTGTTTACAAGAGAGTGCTATGCACATCGATCTACTCCAAGTTTAATAATTGTTTGCATCAAGCAAAGGAGTTACCAATACCAGAGAAGGACAATCACTCGGGTGAATATAGTACAGATTTGGTGCAATATATTCTGCAATTGGAGGAACTGGATTTGCCATGCTTGCAAATGAATAAACACAATTAAGAACAATTAAGAAAAGGAAGAAGCACAAAATGAACTGGAGCTCAGTTCATACGAATCAAATATGCTCTATTACTATGATAAAATGCATAATGTGCAAAGAGGAAAAAGAGTTCATCTTCTTCATTCAAAAATTAACTTACAATCTGTACAAAAATGGGTATTTATACTCCTAACTAATCTGTAATTAACTAAGCTTACTCACTATCATAATTTCACTAATCTGATTATAATAACAATGAATTACGGTCAGTAAAATTATAGTTAACAAAATGACATGTGTTGCTGATGATGTGTGAAGGCATGTGTTGCAACTGATGTGCATGTGCTACTGTTGCTAATATGGTGAAGGCAGTTGATGAGGACTGTGATGACGTGGTAGAAGCAGCTGATGTGGAGGTTTTAACAAATCTCAGATTGCTTGTGTGATAAAAAATAGTAACAAGTTCGTACAAAATACTAATTTTTGTCTTCTTTAAATTTTTTTAAAATATAATTTTCTTATTTATATAGATAAAGTAAAACTAGTGACAAAGAAACATTCCTAGTAAGGATGCTAGCCTACAACGTTGCCAGGCGGATCATAACTACAAATAATGAAGAACAATTTATTCTGGCATTGAACCCTAGCACACCCTAAACGGATTAAGTTGTGCCATGCCACTTGTGTATAATGGAGGTAGGATCGTCCTACATAGGAGTTGGAGTTGTAGTCGTAGTTGGACTTCTCAGTCACCCAAAGCTGCACTGCATCGGCACTTGGAAAGGAACCGCCACCTTCGGCCAGATTTTCACCGTATCAGCCACCGGAATGGTCCAGATTGCAGTCGTTGATTCTCTGATTGGCATAGTTCTGGGCATAGGCAGCCACAGTATTGTCCCATGTTATTGGGCCAACACCAACTTGTGCACGAGCTGCGTTATGGGCATTTACGTAGTCTTGTGATGAATTTTGGGCATTGGAAGGGTAACATGTTGCTAGCAAAATGAAGCAAACTAATGCTGTTGAGATCTCACGTGATGACATTTTTTCTCTATTTTTTAACTTTTTATTATTATTTGGTGGAAGACCCCAAGATTTTGATTGTTGCCTGTGGATGAGTTTATATAGGGTGTTAAATGGAAGAAATTTTAGTGTCTAAAGTTGAACTTCAATGTTAGCATGGGAAAGTGGCCTGGCCACTTGGTGGGCATAACCTGTCTACCTATCTGTAAAATTTTCAACTTCAGTAATAGTGGGCATCATTGCAGAGTCCCGTTCATAACCTACCCTAAATGTGTTTGATTGATGGGGAAGTAATAAAAGAGTTTCGTATTAGTTAACTAGTTAATATATCGACCACAAAATCAATAATTTGAATAAATGTGAGAAGAGGGTAGGCAATGTTACCAATTGTTAAAAGTAGCTAATATTTTGGCTGTACTATGTACTTTATTGTAAATTTAACTTAGATAGGTTTTGCCTAACCTTAGATAACCCTAGCTATATATACATACTTACAATTGTATCTCTGAGAGGATTTTTCTTTTCATAATACAGAAAGGAGCTTCTTTGCCTCTGTTTTTCTTAGTCTCCTTGACGTTCTACGCGCACCAAGCATCCTCCTTCCTATTTGCAAGAGTATGCCTGCAATTTAATCGCCGGACTTCCTCCTCCCTCTCCAAATACACCGCATTGTCTTTCTCATTTTCTCAATCATGATTCTCTCTCTCCTGAGCACAAATCCTTTGCATTGAGTGTGTTAGCTAATGTAGAACCTAGTTCCTATCACACTGCTGTTTTCCAGGAAGAATGGAGGCATGCCATGGATCTTGAGCTTCAAGCTTTGGCTGCCAACGACACTTGGACTATAGTCCCTCTTCCTCTTGGAAAAAAGGCCATTGGCTGCAAATGGGTCTATCGTATCAAATACCGCGCTGATGGTTCTATTGAACGATACAAGGCAAGGCTCGTGGCAAAAGGTTTCACACAACAAAAGGGTATTGATTACTTGGAAACTTTTTCTCCAGTTGCTAAAATAATAACCATCAGAACTTTATTGTCCATTGCAACAATGCGCGGTTGGTACTTAGAGCAATTGGATGTCAACAATGCTTTTCTGCACGGCGATCTTGATGAAGAGGTTTTCGTGCAACCTCCTCCTGGTTTCTCTTGTTCACCTAGTATGGTTTGTCAGTTGAACAAATCTCTTTACGGTCTCAAACAGGCCAGTCATCAGTGGCTTCACAAGCTCACCCAAGCTCTTCTCTCTCAAGGTTTTACTTCTGCTTTCAGTGATCCTAGTTTATATCTTAAGCAGACCTCCTCCTCTTTTTTGGCCATGTTAATTTATGTTGATGATCTTGTGGTGGCTGGTGATGATTTTTCTGCAATTCAGTCTTTGAAGACCTTTCTGCATCGTTCTTTCCGTATCAAGGACTTGGACAAACTCAAATATTTCCTTGGTCTTGAAATCTCCCGCTCCTCTGTTGGTCTAAATGTTTGTCAATGAAAATACACTTTAGAGTTACTTGAAGAAGAAGGTTTCCTTGGCAGCAAACCAGTGTCTACACCTATTGACACTAGTTACACACCCTCTTTTGCTGATTCCGACTCTTTGGTGAATCCCACTTCTTATCGCCGGTTGATTGGCAAGTTGGTGGATCTCACCCATACTCGACCCAATATTAGCTACGCAGTTCAACATCTAAGTCAGTTCCTAGACACTCCCACTGTTTTACACCTCCCAGCATGTCATCACATTCTATGTTATTTGAAGGGCACTCCTTCTCTTGGTCAGTTTTTCTCTTCCTGGAATATTTTGGCTCTCTCTGCTTTTTCTGATTCCGATTGGGCAGGTTGTCCGGACACTCGCAAATCCGTTACTGGTTATTGTTTGTTTCTCGGAACTTCTCTTATCTCATGGAAGTCTAAGAAACAGTCCATGGTCTTGCGCAATTCTTCTGAGGCAGAATATCGCTTCATGTCTATGGCTACTTGCCAAGTTCTCTGGCTTTTGTATCTTTTACAGGATTTGGGCATCCGTCAGGAGTGTCCTATTCCTTTATTTTGTGACAATGAAAGTGCTCTTCATATTGCTACGAATCCGGTTTTCCATGAGCGTACCTAACATCTTGAGATTAATTGCCACTTTGTCCGCGAAAAGGCCCAAGCCGGCCTGGTGAAGCCCTTACCAGTTTCTTCCCATTCTCAACGTGCAGATATTTTTACTAAAGCTTTGTCCTCTTCTCGGTTTACCTTCTTGATCCATCATCTTGGTTTACAATCTGTTTTTCCCCGTTCGGCTTGTGGGGGGGGGGGGTGTTAGAAGTAGCTAATATTTTGGCTGTACTATGTACTTCATTGTAAATTTAACTTAGATAGGTTTTGCCTAACCCTAGATAACCCTAGCTATATATACATACTTACAGCTGTACCTCTGAGAGGATTTTTCTTTTCATAATATAGAAAGGAGCTTCTTTGCCTCCGTTTTTCTTAGTCTCCTCCAGCCTTATACTTTCACACCAATGAATAAATAAACCAAGGTTTGGGAAAAGGAGTATTTTATTGATTGGGTGAATTTATAGAAAATTTTGCACAGCTTCTTTTGCAAACATCGTATGCTGGGTTCAATACTTCAATCTCTATCCTTTCTCGTATATAACAAAAAGTAATTTACACGGAAATTGGTTTTGTTAAATGAAGTAGTCTTCATAGAATTTTGTTAAATGTTCAGAATTTTGGTTCTGTGTATGTTAAGCGGGTGGAGGAGGTTCAGAGACTAAAAATTCAACGCCTGTTCTGCGTTCTTATGTTGCGGTCTATCCCCACAGTAGAGAAAGGCAAGGATATCAAGACAAAATCATCCCACCCCATTCCATCCCCAGCCGGAGAAGTGAAGTGGAGACCCAACAGGCCAAGTGGAGAAAAAAGTTCTAATTGGCCCTAAAGACTTAAATGAGTTGGGGGAAAAAAGTGTATAACAAAATTGTTTTAATTGGCCCTAAGGACCACTTGGGTTTCCTCAAGCATGGGCTATGCCCAGTAGCTCATATCTTGGGCACAAGCTAGCCGAAGGTTTTTTGTAAGTTCTTGATTAATTAAGGGCCCCAAGCCCTTTAGATGAACCCAAACGAAACGAACAAGAAAAAGAACTCCATTCTTCCACATTTTGCAAGATCTAAAAATTATTTATTTTTGAGAAATTTAAAAATTATTCATATGGAAAAAAAAAAAGAAAAGCTTCATTCAGAAACAACAAAAAGAAAAAAGAGAAAAAAAACCTGCAATCAACTTAAATATCTTTGTGCAACTAGATTAACGAAAAGAGAAAAGGGGGCACTTACACTACTACCAATTTTCTTTCAATGTAGCGAGAAAAAATAAAAATAATAATTCAATCAAGAAATTTTTAAGTTGGCATTTGAATCAATATTTGGGAAGAGAACATTCCTTGGGCAAATTATTCTGATATATATCTCTAGTTATCTTGGCAATAGTCATAGATGAGATGGTACTTTCTGACCCATCTGAATAACCTTCTCTGGGGCCATGTTAGAGAGCTAGAATTCTCATTGTTCCACCAGTTTGAAGGGGAATCAGCCCTACAAAATCTTGCATTCCCTTTTCAGACACAGGCATCAATCGTGGGATCCTTGAAGGAGGCTATGAAGGGGCTCTGAGACCAGTCAATCTTGTCCTTGCCTCCTCCTGTTGCCCAGTCTTCTCCATTCCATATGCTCACTTGAATGCTCATCGGTTGCCACCTTGGAAATGCCACACCCTTATCTGCATGGTTTCTGTATGTTCGAATGGGAACCCAATCCACCATGAATCTGCAAGAACAGAGCTTTCTTCACATTGCTTCCACATTAATTTATTTGGTGGACTAATTTCATTTAGCAACCTTAATATGTTATAATATTGAACTTCTTTGATTTTTAGACTTAAGGTGTTAAACAAAAGATCAATAAAATTTTACATGGAAGTCCCTTGCTTTATATGTATTTATTTTATTCAATAATTAAATAAATTTATGCCACCTGTTGGCGATTTATCGAAAAAAAAAGTATTAAAGGAATGAATTGGGGATTGTGCATCTAATGATTTAAATTTAATTTTGAGACTATATGATAGTGTATAATAGAGTATGTATACGGGTTACTCTAAACAATTTATAATTAGAATAATTAAGGGCAAACTCAAGATAAAAAAGTTGGAGGGCCAAAATTTAAGACCGATACAAAAGTCTTATTTGTTGCTTGATTGATGAAAGGGAATGGAGAAGAAATAGTTGAATGAGATAAAAAAAGTATACTATAAGTCTAGAATTTAGTAAATATAAAAGAAAAAATAATGAATAATTGACTTGAAAAGAGCCGAATAGTATAACATATATACAAATATTTTGTAACTCATAATTTAATATACTATGATTAGTAAGATTTTTTTAAAAAAATAATAAAGGACCAAGAATATAAATATTTTTATAAAATTTGGGTAGTGTTAGAATAAAATCTACACACTACACACTAATAAAACTCTAACTATTCTTTGCACAAGAATTTCTCTCTTTCTTTTCTCTCACAATTTTCTCTAATCTTTCCTTCACTAATCTTTCTTTCACAAAATAATGGTGTATTACAAGTTTAGAGAATAACTCTATTTATAGAGCTCTAATTAGTGGAATACATCATGGCATACAGCATCTTCCACTAATCTCAATTAGTGGTGTCTCCACTAAATGGTGGACATCCATAAAAATCTTTTCTAATAATTCACATAAATCCATAATTAGTGGAGTCTCCACTAATTAATGGAGATTCCAATAATTCATAACACTCCCCCTTGGATGTCCATCCATTACATAAAGAATATGTCTCGTTAAAACCTTACTAGATAAAAACCCAGTGGGAAAAAAAATCTAGTAAAGGAAAAAGAGTACGCTATTTTATATGTCTGTTTATTACTCCCCCTGATGAGATGATTCCTTTAAATCTTTAAACCGACGCATACCGATTTTATATCTCAACTTCTCAAATGTTGCAGTCGGTAAAGTCTTCGTGAAAATATTTGCGAGGTTGTCATATGACCGAATTTGTAGCACATCAATTTCACCTTTCTTCTGAAGTTCATGAGTAAAGAAGAATTTTGGTGAAATATGTTTTGTCCGATCTCCTTTAATATATCCTCCTCGTAATTGAGCTATGCAAGCTGCATTATCTTCATAAAGAGGAGTTGGAATATCTTTGATCGATGATAATTCACAACTTTCTTGGATAATGAATCATGGATCTTAGTCATACACATTTTCGACTTGCTTCATGAATGGTTATAATTTCAGCATGATTTGAAGAAGTAGCTGTTATAGATTGTTTCGTAGAACGCCATGATATAGCAGTATTTTCACATGTAAATAGATAGCTCGTTTGAGAATGTGCTTTATGTGGATCAGATAAATAACCAGCATCTGCATAACCAATCAATATTGGACTGATTTTATTTGAATAAAATAATCTGAGATCAATTGTACCTTGGAGATATCGAAGGACTTGTTTAATTCCATTCCAATGTCGTCGTGTTGGTAAAGAACTAAATCTTGCTAATAAATTGACAGCAAAAGCAATTTCAAGTCGTGTATTATTAGCAAGATACATCAATGCACCAATTGCACTGAGATATGGTACTTCAAGACCAAGGAATTCTTCATCATTTTCTTGAGGTCGGAAAGGATCTTTATCTACATTTAATGATCGGACGGTCATTGGAATACTCAATGAATATGCTTTGTCCATGTAAAATCTTTTTAGCACTTTTGTTGTATATGTTGATTGATGAATAAATATTCCACTTTCCAGATGTTCAATTTGTAAACCAAGGCAAAATTTGGTTTTACCAAAATCCTTGATTTCAAATTCTCTTTTTAAATAATCAATTATTTCTTGGAGCTCTTCAGGAGTTCCAATAAGATTAATATCATCAACATATATAGCTAATATCACAAATTTAGAACCAGATTTCTTAATAAAAACACATGGACATACCTGGTCATTTTTAAATCCCGCTTTTAATAAATATTCACAAAGACGTGTGAACCACATGCGCCCAGATTGCTTCAGGCCATATAATGATTTCTGCAACTTGATGGAGTAATTTTCACGAGAATAATGTTTATATACTTCAGGCATATGAAATTCTTTGGGGATTTTCATGTAAACATCATTTTCTAAATAAGTAAGCAGTGACAACATCTAATAGGCGCATATCTATCTTTTCATGTATTGCCAAATTGATAAGATATCGGAGTGTAATAGCATCAACAACAGGAGAATAAGTTTCATCATAATCAATACCTGGTCTTTGTGAAAAACCTTGGGCTACTAATCGCACTTTATATCGAACGATTTCACTCTTTTCATTGCGCTTTCGCATAAATATCCATTTGTAGCCAACAAGTTTTACACCTTCTGGTGTTCGGACTGCAGGTCCGAAGACTTCACGTTTTGTCAGTGCATTTAACTCCGATTGAATCGCATCTTTCCATTGCAGCCAATCTTTTCTATGCCGACATTCATCAACTGATATTGGTTCAGGATCATCATTATCATGTATAACATCAAGAGATATATTGTATGCAAATATATTATCAATAACAGTTTCTATCCGATTCCAACTTCTACCGGAAGTAGTATAATTGATAGAAATTTTAGTGTTACTTTCATCAACTTCTGGTTCTTTGTCATCAGTTCTCTCTTGGTCTTTATCATTCTTTTCTTCAATATGATCTTTTGGATCATTTAATCCTCTTTTCTTTCGAGGATTTTTATCTTTAGAACCAAGAGGTCGGCCGCGCTTCTGGCGTGTTTTTGACTCAGCAGCTATAGGTATAATATTTTGTTTTGTTGGAACTTCCATTCGAATAGGAGCATTTATAGCTGGAATATACGATTTTGTAACTCTTTTGGAGTCAACAAAAGCGTTTGGCATTTGATTTGCAATGCTTTGCAAATGAATTATCTTTTGAACTTCAAGTTCACATACGCTTGTGCGCGGATCAAGATAATTTAATGATGTTGTCCAATCATGATCTTTCTTGTACTGTTTCTGTTCTCCCCCTAATTTAGAGAATAAGAAAAGAAATATAAGAAAATGATGACAAGCAGGAAATGCCAAGAAAAATATCTCCCTTTTTTTTTCACTCTTCCCGGTACTGACTTTTCCTCTTCCTCTCTTGTCTTTTCTTCTCCTCCGACCCTCTACCTACCATCTACCTCTTCTTCTTCCTCATACAGATATATATATATATATATATATATGTATCGATATATATCTCAGTCATCAGTCATTAGTAAACATCAAAAACAAAAATCACAAAGCAGATATGGAGACACGTAATTCATTTTAGACATGGTCAAATTTTGACTCGGTTTCTGTAGCAGATTTTGATGTATTTTCCTTTCCAAACCAACCGCTTCTGCCTAATTCGAACGCAGAAGATTTTGATATGTTTTCCTTTTCAAACCAACCGCTTCCTCCTAATTTCAGGTGAGATACCTTTGAAGGCTTCCATTTGTTTTTAGTGTGCTTGATAATGAAATTAAACTCTCTTTTGGCTTGTTTTTTATGTAAATCAGTGGAAGTTTTGAACATACTGCTTTGGACCAAGTTGATCTGCCCCTACAAGAGACTTCTTTTGATACTGTTCCTCTTGATGCTATTCCTTTGAATGAGGATATGCTTGTGCATGATCCTTTCTACTCTCTAATGGATTTTGAACAAAGACAAAATATGATTCCAGGTTATTATACATTAAAACATGGATTTTGAATGGTATTACCTTTACTGATATTATTTTCTTTTTCTAGGAGAAATAATGAGTGGTCTTGGCAACGAAGTCGGAGTAAGTACTCATGAAATGCATAATATCGAAGCTCAAGATATTATTGCAGATAAAATTCCTGGGGAGAAGAAGATGATTAAGAGGCAGAGAGAGAAGAAGTGCAATAACTCCCAGACACTATCAAGAGAAACAATTGCGCAGTACTTTTACCTACCAATCAAAAGCGCAGCCAAAGAACTGAATATTGGCATAACCCGTCTCAAGAAAAGATGTAGGGAGTTAGGAATTCGTCGATGGCCTCACAGGAAGTTGGTGAGCTTGGAGACCATAATCAAGAATGTTCAAGTTCTCTCTCACACATACTTATAACTTGTAAATATGAAACTATTAAAGATTTATAAGTAAATAACCGATGACATCACTTTGATTTACAGGAGATGCAAAATAAAGAAGAATGAGGACATATGGCTGAGAAGAAGTTGAAAGAAGCCATTGCGATATTGGAATGTGAAAAACAGTTGGTGGAAGAAAGTCCTAATACGCAGTTAGAGGACCAAACACAGAAATTGAGACAAGCATGCTTCAAGGCCAAATATAATAAGAAATTTAATTATAATAAACTTAAGGGGATCATAAAATCCCAAGACTCATTTCGTAGTAATTTTACGGCTAATTCTGCTGCTAGTCTCGATGCTGGCTCAAAGGGGAAAGAAAAGGAGGAGGATGACGAAAAAGAGGAGCTGAAGTCCATAATTACTAATTGTTTGTTTTCCTCTAATGTAAATATTAAAAAGAACAATTACAAACCTTCATCTTAAATTTGTCAGCTCAATTACAAAAGAGCAACTATAAGCATGTATCCTCAAGTTCATATGAACACTAGTGATATGAATAAAAGATGTGATGCTTATTATTAATGGAAATATCTTTTTCCCTTATTATCTTTTCTATTCCACTTCAGGTGGCCAGTATTTCTCTGTGATAAGGGAAATATCGAGTGTATCCATGACCATAACCACAGCCACTGCCACAACTACGACTATAACGATGGCTTCTGTTGGAGCCAACAGCATTCACTTCTGGGAGTGCTGTTGAGGTAGTTCATCTGGCTTCATGATTTCTCAATAATAACTTATGTTAAATCTGTCAATTTTGGATACCCTTTTTCTCGATATTGTTACTGCAGGACAATATTCGAGGTATGAAAAGTGGAGAATGTCTTCTCCAATATAACTTCATCAGTAACTTTTTCTCCGCAAAATTTTTAACTAAGATGTAGTTTTATACATTACGGAGTTCACGGTTTTACAATCTTGCAACTTCAGGTGCAACCATTCATACCGTGCAGTGGGTAGTACAACCATCTTCAAGTGGTCAAATCTTTCTTTTTATCCACATGACATATGGATCTCCTTTTTTTTAGCATTTAGATGCATTTCTGTATGACATATAAATTTTTTTTTTCAGAAATATCAAGGGCTACAAATTCGAATTTAGCGAGGTTAGCCATAGAGATCAATAAATGCGTACCTGTCTTCTGGCTTTAATAACAGCAGAGACTCGTGCTGTCTTCTGGCTTTAATAACGGCAAAGACTCGTGCTGATAACGTGTTATAAAATTTGGGTAGTGTTAGAATAAAATCTACACACTAATGAAACTCTAACTATTCTTTGCACAAGAATTTCTCTCTTTCTTTTCTCTCACAATTTTCTCTAATCTTTCTTTCACTAATCTTTCTTTTACAAAATAATGATGTATTACAAGCTTAGAGAATAGCTCTATTTATAGAACTCTAATTAGTGGAATACAACATTGCATACATCATCTTCCACTAATCTTAATTAGTGGTGTCTCCACTAAATGGTGGACATCCATAAAAATCTTCTCTAATAATTCACATAAATCCATAATTAGTGGAGCCTCCACTAATTAATGGAGATTCCAATAATTCATAACAAATATTTTGTAACTCATAATTTAATATACTATAATTAGTAAGAGTTAAAAAAAAAAAAAAACATAGGCAGGGGGAGGCCCCCTGCACTGTGTCCACCCCTGAGAAAAATAATGATATTGTTTTGTGACAAATTATTTTTTATGTATAAAACATTTCTGTATTAAATTACTGTATAATTTGAAAAATCTAAATGTCGCGATCCGGAATTCTAAACGCATTGATGCTTTATGTACAAATTGGAATTTGAACGTTCTTTGCTTAAGAGAAAAGAAAATTGAATGAGTGGCTTACACAATTTGGTGAAGATTCCACAAGATAGAGTATGTGCGGAAGCCCTGTGTGGGATCAAACCACAGCTTAATTCTTTGTTCTCTTTTGTCAAATCCATCAACGTATACATTCGTCTGGACAATATATGGCCCCCCCGGGCACATTACCAAGGAATTCGAAGTCTACCTCATCACGATTTGGTTGATTAGAGCTCAGCTGCATTTGGAAACACCTTTTACTTTTTAACCACTTGAACATACTTAGATATAACATAAAAAAGATTTGCTCAAAATCGAGTTGGCCAAAGAAGTCAGAAACTTGGAGTTATGAGATAGGCTATAGGAAAGAATATAGTAAAGGGCAAAAGAAAAAAACTTGCATGAACTTTTCTTAAAAAATCTTAAATACTTTAAGAAGAGAAATAGAGGGTTTTTAGAAAATTTTGGAGGCCAGCCCAACCGCCTTGAGTTGGCGAAATCGATAGCACCTCTATTCCATAATATTATCGAACACTTGATTTTTATTGACAATATTACTTGTTGTATTGTCAATAAAAAAAAAGAAAAAGAATTGCCAAAAAGAATGCATTGCTTACATAAAATGCAACGACAGTGCCAGCTGAATTTCCAGCTATCAATTTAATTTTCATGTCAAACTGACCGAACAAGAACATGCCATCGGAGGCAAAAGCAGAACCTGCAAAATATCAAAGATCAATATCTACATGCTGAGATATATATACACAAATAAATGTGCATTATTTGTCTTTTCTTCATGTCTTTCCATACAACCTGATTCGTGGTCAAGTTTCAGGCTTCTTTCTTGACCATCTGCAGAAGTGTTAACACGGCCAGGAGACCAGGTCACAAAGAAATCCTTGTTAAAATCCCCCGAGGAAACTATGGAAGCCAGTGAATTTTGGATCAATTGCATCGAGAAAATGCCAATGATCAAGACACCGAAGCTAGAAGTAGTCATTTTCTGTGAAAAGGCCACAACACAAGATGGATGTGAATGAGAAGGAAATCTCCTCTCTCTCTCTCTCTCTCTCTATATATATATATATATATTTCATGGAAGGCTACCACATAGGAGTTTTGCCTGAGCAAGAATATCTTTGGTGGGAAGTAAAGAAATATTAAGCTCTAAGTTTTTTTAATTGGGTTAGTTGGCTTAATGAATGTAGTTAGGTGCATAAAGTACTTTGATATTTGAAGCAGTGGATCATAAAGAATGTGATTTGATAGGTCAATATTGGGCCAAAATCATTTGATTCCGTTCCTTCAAATTCATCCAAGAAAGGACGACAATATATTCCTAGCTTTAAGGATACAACATTCCTTCGGCTTTTTCACTTTTGATGCCGCTTGGGCTTTTTAATTAACAGCCCTATGGCGGAAAGTTTGGAAAGTAATGAACTGACAAGTAGCTGTCTTTTCTTCTTTGCCGCTTCATTTCTCCGGATTTCTACTTCTTTTGAGGTGGTCTCCTAGTTATTCTTGTTGAGTTTTTCTCAATCTCACATGAGATAATTTAAAAACAAAATAAGGAAAGTTTTTTCTATAAATAAATTAGTATTATTTTGGAAAGAATACATCAACTCATTGAACCTAATAAATTGGAAAATTTTAATTTTTGGACTTTAAGTTATTTTGTGAGGGTTTGTAATTTTATTCGTCCAAAAATTATATAGTGGAGTGTTTTCTTTCGGGATCGTAGATGTAGATCTAATTGAGAGATCGAATCACGTTAAATTTTTGTATTGTATTTTATTTATTTATTTTCTTTCATCTTTTCTATATATTTATGTATTACTTTTGTTACCCAATACATGTGGTATCAGAGCTTGATTCTGGCTTAGGAGAAGAGCAAAGGTTTTGGCTTGGGAGAAGAGTAAGGTTCGAGTCTAGGGAAGGGAGAAAAGAAGTAGGAGGTGCTTTATCAACAGTTCTGAGTAAGAGGTTTTTATTTTTATTTTTTGTCATGTAAAGGTAAGATATTTTATTATGGATTCTTTAAATATCACATATATGAAGAATGAGATTTTACCTCCATTATTTGATAGAAAGATTAACTTCACTCTGTGGCAATGCACAACTTAAGACTACTTAGTGGAGGCATTAGAAGATGAGAAACTAGAAGGGATGAATAAGGATTCAGATTGGAGTACTATTCAGAAAAGGGCGGTCAGTACTATTCGGTCAGTATTGACTCCATATATTAAAGTTACAGTGTTGAAGGAGACATCACCTAAGAAGATGTGGGAGACTTTAGATAAAAATCATGCATCGAAAACACTGACTAACTATTTGATGATGAAAATGAATCTATATTCGCTTAAGATAGAAGAATGAGGTAACATTATTGACCATATAAATAAATTTAATGAATTAGTATCTCAACTTGAAAATTCAGGAGAGAAGATTGAAGATGAGGAGCAAACATTGCTCTTGTTGGCTTCTCTACGCAAATCTTACACGCCATTGGTGCAGTCACTGCTAGTAGGAAAAATCACACTGCAACTGAATGAGGTGTCGAAGTCGTTAAAAGAAAATTACCAGATGATAAAAGAAAATCACTGTGAAGATAGTCGAATACTAGTTACAAAGAGTTGGAGAAGAGGGAGGAGTCAAAGCAAAAGAATAGGTGATCAAGGAAGAGGAAAATCCCACTAAAGTGATAATAGTGACCTTGAGTGCTATTATTGTAGGGATATTGGTCATATCCAAAGTCGTTGTCCAAAAATTAAAGAAGATTTAAGAGTTCTAAGAGAACAAATGAGGGGTAAGGCCAAAATAAATGATTCCTTTACAAATATGGTCATCAGCGATGATCTATTATTAATGAGATGTTCGGATAATGCTATTGATGAGAAGTATTCAAATTGGATAATATGGATTCTACATCAGACTTGCATATCTGCAAGGACCAAGACATATTCGATGATTTGCAATTGGGGAATTTTGATCATATCAACGTGGGAAACAAATCTAAGATGAAGGTTGAAGGCGTTGGACAAGTCTGTGTTAAGCTTCACAATGATGAAGTTAAAATACTTCCTGATGTAAGGTATGTTTCTGATTCTAGTATCAATATTATTTCATTAAGTGTGATGACATCAAAAGGATACAAGTACGTTGGAGTTGAGAAGTCTTGCAAAATTTACAAAGGGAACTGTCTGGTTATGCAAGGAAGAAAGAAGAGTAAAAACATCTACCATCTTAATAGTCATTCATTGAAGAAGCGACATGAAGGAAGTAAAATGGAAGAAGCAACAAAGAAGAAAACTGTAAGGACTGGAAATAGAGTTAAATTTTCAGATTCTGTTGTAATTTGGAAAATTGAGAAAATGGAGGATTTGTTGAGTTTTTCTCAATTCCACATGGGATAATTTAAAAAAAGAGTAAGGAAGGCTTTCCTAATAAATGGGTTAGTATTGTTTTGAGGAGAGTACACCAACTCATTGAGCCTAGTAAATTGGGAGATTTTTGGGTCTTGAGTTATTTTGTGAAGATTTGTAATTTTTTTAGTTATTTTGCTTCCGTTGCCCATCCCAACAATTCTTTACCTCCACTTAATGTTGAAAATATAAAGCCTATCACTTTTATTAGGAATGAATGGCACCAATAGCAAGTCAATCAATTTAGTTAGTTGATAAAGAACTCTTTACCATATTAAAAGATTTCAAATTCAATATTTAGAGAGCATATTTATCCATAATTTTTCATTTTTATTATACAATAGTATAGATACATCCAAAGAAATGAATAATGCTAACAGAATGGTAAAGAGTGGAAGTCAAAGTACTGTTCACTAACAAATACTCAATCCCCCTCTATTAGGTGGGGGATTTTCCAACTTAGGCAAAAATGGGATCCCTCGACCCGCTAGGCGGAGACAGTTCAGGATGAAAATAGTAATGTCCCCATACATATATACATACACGTATACACATACATATATATATATATACATATTGATTTTTAATTATATACATTCAGAAGAATACATTTACAAATCATATACATCTATACAACGATGGAGATAAGGGGTGGGAAATGGCATTCAGCCCTCCATTCCAAATTGCTTTTATAAAAAAATTGTTTTTGTCTAAGTAAAATTAAAATTTTTAACAAAAATTCATATGAATTTTACTTTTCGTCCCTTTAAAAATTTTTCTAAAATTATAATATTATCTTCTAAATTATCTTTTTACATAATTTGTCGCTTCCAATTCCAAATTCCTAGGCTTGTCCCTACATCTATGTATTTACAGAAATATATCTAAATGTATATATTATAATTGATGTTCAATGAAGTTTGTACTTTGAAAACCTTCCCGAATACATGAAATTGCGTTAGGATATTTAATTTTTCAAAGGTATATTCTATGTCTTACGAAGTAGATGTGTAATTTTTCTTTTTTTTTTTTTACTCTCTCCATCTCTTTTTTTTCTATTCAGTTTAACCGATTCACAAGTTTTAAGAAAAATAAGATTTTACAATTAATTAATCAATATTTCTCATTTTACTCTAAAAAAATTTCTTATATATTGTAAGTATATTTAATTTACTTTCATTTGCCATTACAAGTGCAGAAGTACTGTATTAAAGATGGATATTTGTAAAAAATTAACAATTAATATAGTCTCAATTTATTAATAAGATAGATAAATGAGGACAAAAATCTTAATTAATATAAACAGACAAAGGGAGACGGAGGAAGTATATATATTATTTACTATTGATATTATATTTTGTTATATTTTATTTGTTATTTAGAGTTTTGTTTTAAAATTTATTATCTAATTGTAAATTTGTTAAGGTTTTAAATTATCAGTTTATTAATTTTTTTTCTAGAATTTTTTTATTTCTCAATTTAGGGACGGGAGAGATACGAGTCAGGTGGAGCAATCCCCATGGGTCAGATGCAGAAATCCCCACATCTCCCGTAGCAGGCACGGGATAGATACGAGAAGGAGAGAGTGATGAGATTGGGATTTCTATTTCTTAACCTACTCACTCTTGATTGTCATCTCTAGCTCCATTCAAAAATATCTCATTTTGAACAACATTGAATAGAAATATGAATATTTAATTTCAGATTGGAAAAATAATAATAACTGTATTGAAGAGCCAGCCCATTGGACATGTCCAGGATCAAAATTTGCATGACTATATATCTGCAACTGCCAAGCAAGGGATGGTACCTTTGCTGAAATGAGTTTATTAATTGAACGTCACGAATGTGTACTGATCCAGAAGAGACTAAGCTTCTTCAAGTCAACTGAGGGAAAGTTATATCCTATTCATACAGATCTCTCAAAACAGGGATCCAAAGGAAATAAATCCCTCGAAATGTCATCCATTAATCCTGAATCCTGACGGCCGTTTCCCCTAATCTACTGAAAATCCTCTGCTGAAATGGGTTTGTTGAACGCCATTAATGTGAACTGATTCAAAAGTCAGCTAAGCACCAGCCACCACAGACAACTTCTTCGTCAACTGAGGAAAAATCATGTAAATAAATACCAAAGGGAAATAATTAACTCGAAATTGCATCCATTAATCCACTCCTGAATGCTGATGGCCATTGCTGATCTCTAAAAGTTTAAGCTAGCAACACGCGCGCACACATACACACACATATATATATATATATATATATATATATATATATATATATATATATACCTCTTTAAAAAATATAATTTTTTGTGATTGTATCTCCTTTTCAAATCAATCAATATCATCTATGCAAAACTTAAACGTTTATCACACCTTTCCATCAATTAACTAATGCCCAACTTAATTTTGATCATTAGAGTAGACTCGGTTACAGTGATAGAAATTTTTTTAAAGGAAATCAAAAATATTAACTCGATACTTTTACTGGTCAAAGACTTTTACTTAATGAAACTGACTCAATTAAAGAAATATGATATTGAAATTATGAATTTAATTCAAATTTTCGATAATTATAGCTAAATTTATTCAAAAGATCAAAATTGAGCAAACTATTAGTTAGACTATAATTGTAATTTTTTTCCCTAAAGAATGGTATCATTTTACTGAAAGATAGATACTCGCAATTTTTTTAAATTTGATTTGGGCGACATTGATGAATAATATTTCACTGTTGCAGTATGGTGGTATGTACTTCGTTGACGTACTTCATTGACACAAAAAAATTCCACCAGAAGGCAATTTCGTTGAAGAAGATTAATTCAAATGCTTCTCAAAGATACATTGTTGTATAGTAATTACTTGAATCATGAAACACTCGCAATATTTTCATGAATTTTTTCTCTATTGCTTAGCCCTCTCTACTGACTCCAAAATTTCTTGTAGACTCTTTCTCTCAATTCTTTGGGCTTGATTAAATAGGTGTTTAAGAATAGAGTATTTGAATCCTTATTGAATTAGTTGATTGTTGAAAAGTTTCCCTTAAAATTTCATAATCATTGCAGTTTTAGTTCCATCAGGATTCCATGTCTTCGCAACATAATTTTCAGAATATCTTCTCCAAGATCTTTCCTAGATCTTCTAAAATTCATCAGCTAATCCAATGTGAATATCCCTTGCATTAATTTTCTCAATTGCCTTAACAGTAACTTTTGGATTATATTGGAAGGAAATAGGTTTATCATTGACTGAGTCCTTCAGTATGTCTTTATTTTTTTTAAATTTTATTAGATAAAGCTACTCTAATGTGGAGGTTGAAGAAACCTTTAAAGTAGTAAACCCTAATTTGTAGTAAGCTCAATGGAAGAGAAAAGTTGCATCAAAATTGTGCTATTTCTCATTATCTCAACTAAACAATACAAGAGTATGATATATATATATATATATACACTCACTTGTAACTGCTCCTACAAAACTTCTTCCTCACGTTACATTTGTTATATACATAATATATATACATTGCAGCAACTAAAGTGTGACATGCTAAATGTTGTGAGGCAAGCATGCTTGGTGTGATCGTCCATGTGAGTCATCAGTTGTATGATCCTCTGATGCTGAGTTGCTAGTTGTTACCCTCGTGCCTGCTAACGCAGATGAAGTCCTGGTGGCTTCTGATATGGAGATTGAGGCTGTTGATGTGGAGGCTGGAGTAGTATGTTCAACACCCCCTCAATCCAGGCCGTGCATCAGTGGGAGCATAAATATTGATAATAGGCAATGCCAAGAGATTATGATGGAACTGAGCTGGAGGCAAAGCTTTAGTGAAGATGTCTGCAATTTGAGATGATGAACGGACTGGAAGGGGTTTAATCAAACCTGCTGCAAGTTTTTCTCTAACATAATGGCAGTCAATCTCCAAATGCTTAGTCCTTTCATGAAAACTAGTGTTTTCTGCAATGTGTAATGCCCCTTTATTATCACAAAGAAGAGGTGTAGGTTGATTAGGTGCAAGCTGTAGCTCTTCTAACATATATGTTAACCATTGAACCTCACTGGTTACTTGCCTCATGGCCCTGTGTTCTGCTTCTATGGAACTGAGAGAGACAGTGTGTTGTTTCTTTAATTTCCATGCATGATATCAATGATCCTCCAAGAAAAATACAAAAACCTTTACTGATTTCCTTTTGGCTTTACATTCTCCTCAATCTGAATCACTATAAGCTGTTAGAGCTTTGTCTATAGATGCAGGAAAAAATAATCCTTGTCCAGGGGCAGCCTTAAGATATCTCAATACCCTATGAGCTACTTGTAAATGATGCTTGGTAGGATTCTCTAAAAACTATGATAGCTGTTGGATACTATAACAGATATCAGGTCGTGTAGTTGTGAAATAGAGCAACTTCCCAATTAACTATCTATAAACTATGTTTGTGAGTAATGGTTCAGATACAACGGTGTTCTTACTCTTGTAATGCATTGGAGTGGTGACAGGTTTGCTCCCCAAAAAACTAAAATGGTCCAACAAGTCAAGAGTGTATTTTCTTTGGCAAAGTGAAATTCCATCCTTTGTTCTGGCTATCTCCATCCCTAAAAAGTACTTCAAAACTCCTAATCCTTGATGGTGAATTCCTGATTTAATTGTTGCTTTACTTGTTCAATTACAGCTAGATCATTTCCTGCCAAAATCAAGTCATGCACATAAACCAGCATTAAGGTCAAGCTACCTTGATCCTCTTTGATGAACATACTAGGATCACTATAAGCATTTTTAAAGCCTTGCTTCAGCAGAAAATTGCTGAGCTTCTGATGCCACTGTCTGCTGGCTTGTTTGAGACCGTATAAAGACTTTTCCAGTTTGCAACCTAAACCTGATTGCTGAGTTTGAAATCCTGGTAGTAAATCCATATAGACTTCTTCAACCAGATCACCATGTAGGAAAGCATTGTTCACATCTAATTGATGAAGGAACCATCCTTCTTGAGCTGCCAAAGCTAGAATCACCCTGATTGTAGTCATCCAGACAACTGGAGAAAAAGTTTCAAGAAAATCGATCCCTACCTGTTGTGTATAGCCTTTTGCCACCAGTCTGGCTTGATACCTTTCAATAGTGCCATCTGCCTTATGCTTGATTTTGTACACCCATTTGCAGCCAATGGTTGTCTTATGAGCAGGCAGTGGAACTAAAGACCAAGTTTGATTTCATTCAAGGGCCAATATCTCTGCCTTCATGGCCTCTCTCCACTCTCTTGATTGCAGAGCTTCATGAAAGTTGTTAGGTTCTTTATGCAATATCATGTTCATTATATGGGATTTGCACTCAGGATTAAGATGATGAAGTGTATGAACTGATTGAATGGAATGTGGTGTAGTATGTTGTGAGGAATTACAAATATAGTCACTGAGGTATGTAGGTTTATGTTTTTCCCTAGTAGATCTCCTTGAAATAGAAAGGTGCTCAGCTGATTGAATTCAAATTGCAGAAGGTTCCTCTGAAGTTGAAGTTGGAGAATGTTCTTCAGTGTGAGTGGAAGGAAAAGAAAGAGTAGACATGTCAGGATATCTTTCTGAGTAGAAGGCATCATTTGTAGTCAAGTGATTTGGTGAGTGAGGAGGTAACTGATCAGATTCATCCTTAAAAGGAAAAGTAAACTCATGGAATATTACATCTCTAGAGACAAAAATTTTGCTGGACTTGAGATCAAGAAGAATGAACCCTTTATTGATAGATGAAACACCTAAATAGACTGAAGGTTTTCCTCTAACATCAAATTTGGAATGGTTAGGTTCCAAATTTGCAACAAAACAAAGGCAACCAAACACCTTGAGTTTATCATATCTAGGGATCTTGCAATACAACATTTCATAAGGACTTTTATTGTTCAATAGAGGTGTGGGAGAGATATTGATAAGAAAAGTGGCATATTGAATACAAAAGCCCCAAAGACCAATGGGAACATGAGACTGTAATTTCAAAGGTCTTCCAACATTCAGAAGATGTTGATGTTTTCTTTCAACTATGCCATTTTGCTGAGAAGTATAAGGACAGGTTTTTTTATGGATGATACCTCTATGTTGATAAAAGTCTGGCATATTGAATTCAGCCCCATTGTCTGTTCTAATAACCTTGATTTTCTTGCTAAATTGAATTTCCACAAAGGCATAAAAATCATGTAACAATTGATGTGTTTCAGCTTTGGATTTCATAAGGAAAGTCCATGTGAATCTAGTATAATCATCAACTATGGTTAAGAAATATTTCTGAGCAAAAACGGTATTGAATCAATAAGGACCCCATATGTCAACATGAACTAAATCAAAGGATTCATTAGAAGTGGAAATACTACCAGGAAAGCTAAGTCTCTGCTGTTTGGCCATAAGGCAAACTTTGCAATTCTGATGTTCAGCTGTCATTACAATAGAGGAAGCATCCTCAACATTTTTAAGCACTTTATTAGATACATGTCCTAATCTATAATGCCATAACAAAGCTTTAGGAAAGGTTGAAAAACAGGAAAACTGAGAAACTGAAGGTGTTGCAGGTGGTTCTAGATAGTATATTCCATGATGAAGACTAGCTAATCCAATCATCTTCTGCTTGAAGGTGTCCTGGATAAGATAGAAGTTAGATTGGAAAATTACTTCGCAATTCAGCTCTTTAATCAATTTAGCAATGGAAATAAGATTGAAATGAAAGCTTGGGACAAGGAAAACATCATGAAGTATCAGATGAGTATTGAGTTTGATAGTTCCTTTGTGAGTAACTTTAATAGATTGGCCATTAGGTAGAGTAACAAAAATGTTATCTACAGAGATATGTGTGTCAAAATGATGTAGTGATGTACAGATGTGGTCTAAAGCACCTGAGTCCAAAATCCATTGTAATGAAGAAGAATTGCATTGAGGATCTATACCTTTCTCATGAAACTTGGCAGTAAGGACAGAGGACAGTGGCCTGATTTGCCATTACATCAGAATTCATGACTCCTGCCTCATGCTCCTTATGTTGCAGCAAATTCATTAACTAATGATACTGAGTAGCTGTTAAACCATACAAACCATCTGCTGAAACTGAGTTGGTTTGGACACTGTTTTGTGTTCCTCCCATGTCTGCATAATTAACCATGTTTCCTAGTTGGTTATCTGCATTTTTCCTTCCCTTATATCCAACCAGATAACCATGTTTTTTATAACATTTCTCAACAGTATGTCCATTCATCCCACAATATATGCAATGCAACTGTTTTCTACTGAATCTTCTGAATTGTCCAACAGATTGGTAAATTATCCTGACTGTGTCCCTTGTT
Organism: Voacanga thouarsii; assembly: GCA_026120185.1. Classification (NCBI taxonomy): domain Eukaryota; kingdom Viridiplantae; phylum Streptophyta; class Magnoliopsida; order Gentianales; family Apocynaceae; genus Voacanga; species Voacanga thouarsii. Next base: position 102,200 of record JANUWF010000437.1, read on the forward strand.
GAGTTCTATGTAATGGTATATTCTTGTCTTGTAAAATAGGCATTCCTGAGGTCCCTTCTACAACAGAATTCTTCAAATTCATATGTCCAACAGGTGAAATAGTGTTCACTTTGCTCTCAGCAGTTAAAACAGGATGATCTAGAGATTGAGTAAAATTCCCAGAATTACCATTTCCTGTCCCTCTTTCCGTCTTAAGTGCCATTGAAAACACTTGATTGATACTAGGTAAAGGAGTCATCAACAGAACTTGAGATTTTAGAGTACTAAAATTGTCATTAAGTCCCTTCACAAAACGTATAACACAATTTTCTTCCACATATCTTTTAACATTGCTGATCCCAGTACAAGTACAGCAAGCAATAGGTCTCAAATCAAGCATTTCATCCCATAGAGATTTCAAATTGGTAAAATATTGTGTCACAAAAGAGCTACCTTGCCTCAGATTATGTATTTCTTCAAGGAAATCTGACGACCTCAACATATCACCTTGATTGAATCGTTCATTCAACTCTTTCCACATTCTTGCTGCTGTTTGGTTATAAACTACAGATTGAGCAATCTCTGGTGTGCAGGACTTCATTAACCATGCCATGACCAAATTGTTGCATTGCTTCCATGCCTCATACATCCAATCTCCAGGAACTAGTATAGGAATGGAAGAGTCTATAAACTGCTCTTTGTGTTTGCAGGAAAGTGCTATATGCATAGATCGACTCCATGTTTGATAATTGTGTGCATCTAGAGGTGGTGTTACTAGTGTGAGTGACGGACAATTGCTAGGATGTATGTAATAAGGATTGGGAGCTATATATTCTACAGTTATAGGGGCAGGATTCGCCATTGTTGTAGACAATATCAACACCGATCTCAAAAGACAAAGCAGAAACCCAGAATTGCCTAGAACAATAGCTCTGATACCATGAAGAAACCTTTAAAGTAGTAAACCCTAATTTGTAGTAAGCTCAATAGAAGAGAAAAGCTGCATCAGAATTGTGCTATTTCTCATTATCTCAACTAAATAATACAAGAGTATGGTATATATATATATATATATATATATATACACACACACATACACACACACACCCACACACCCACTTGTAACTGCTCCTACAAAACTTCTTCCACGTTACATTTGTTATAAACAGAATATATATATATATATATATATATATATATATACATTGCAGCAACTAAAGTGTGACTTGCTAAATGTTGTGAGGTAAGCATGCTTAGTGTGACTGTCCATGTGAGTCATCAGTTGTATGATCCTCGATGCTAAGTTGCTAGTTGTTACCCTCATGCCTGCTAACGCAAATGAAGTCCTAGTGGCTTTTGATGTGGAGGCTGGAGTAGTATGTTCAATAGAGGTTGGGCATCAAATCCCAACTTGTTTAAGGCCAAAGAATAAAAGAAGGAAAATTACTTCTTAGAGCATCTAGTTGAGCGCCTAGTAACAATTGTTCGATCAGGAACAAAACCCTTACTCTTCCTTTCCTTCTGTGACCGGATTGAGTGAAAAAATGAACGATAGATTTCCAAACAAATTAAAGTCGACATACATTCCATACACTGGAATTATATTTTGATTAGATTTTTCTGCATTAGAGCTCTCCGAATAAGTAATTCTTTCCAAAGGTGAAGGTGAGTTAGTAACAGATATTGCGGCCGTACAGAATGATCATTCAGGTGGTAAGCTCATTTAGTTATGTAAAAGTTGGATACTGGAGTAAGCAGTATATTCTTGGTAAATGCTCACATCCAGATGCAAGACTATGGCATAAAGTCATAATTTTTTTCACACTTTTACATACCTCAGTTGGACAGATGATATAGTTTCTAATTACTCTTTGGTTTTTCAAAATATATGACTATCGTTTAAGTAAGGAGAAGCATGCCAATGAAAATTACAGTTAACATCAAGTGGGAGCAATACAAACAAAGAAACCTTTGACATAGTTTAGGGAGAATATCTTAGCTACATGTGTGACCGAAATCGCAGACCTTTCAATGTCTTACCTTACTATAATAATAAAGAAATTTTGTGGAAATGGTCTTTGATAGTTTCTTTTGCTTGTACGATTGCTGGAAATAGCCAAATTTAAAACCTTTAACATATAGTTTAAGAAGACTTTTGATCAGCTATATATATATTGTAGCAAATTGATAGACTTCTGATACAACAAAATGATCAGCTTGGATTAACCAAGTTTACGAATAATTGAGCTAAACTTGAATTTATCTATCCACCCAAATATATTCTTTCTTGGTAAGATGAGAGATTACTTTCAACCTTATAACTCCAAAACCTTATCATTCCAAAGTAATCTCAGAATGCTTTTCTTTCGGACAATGGGATGAGGATGAGCTGGTGCTATTAATATCTCCTAGCAAACAAAGCCGAGGGTGGAAGCGAAGTTTGGGATGATAGAGAGCAAGAGTAGTTTTAGACATAGGTTTAGTAAAGATGTCAGCTACCTTAGATGAAGTAGGAATATATTGAGTGGCAAGAAAAGCAAGTGCAACCCTCTCACGGACAAAGTGATAATCAAGCTCAATGCGCTTGTTTCTTGCATGCAAAACGGGATTGACTGTCATATGTAAGGCACTGAGATTATCACAGAACAGTACGGGAGAGTGAGGTTGTGGAACATGAAGATCTTTTAGAACATAAGTTAACCATGTAACTTCAGCTGCAGTGTGTGCCATGGCTTGATACTTCGCTTCAGTGCTAGAGCGAGAAACAGTATGTTACTTCTTGGCACACCAGGAGATTGGATTTCGATCAAGAAAAATGCAATAACATGTTGTAGAATGATGGGTTATAGGACAGCCAGCCCAATCTGAATCTGAAAAAGCACAAAGATCAAGAGTAGTGTTGGAAGTAAGATGCAGACCAAGGGTAATGGTCCCTTTGACATAACGCAGAATGCGTTTAGCCATCTTAAGACGAGAGTGAGTGGGAGAATGCATAAATTGAGAGACAAAGTTGACACGATAGGCTAAGTCAGGATGAGTCAAGGTAAGGTACTATAAAGCACCAACAATGGCACGATATGAAGTCAGATTTTCAAGGGGAGTCAGATTAAGAAGGCCTTTTGTCTTGGCTTCAAGTGGCATGCTCATAGGCTTGCAGTCGACCATATCTGCTTGTTCAAGAATAGTGAGGGCATAGTGAGATTGGGACAAATGCAAGCCATCTGGAGTTGTAGTGACCTCGATACCAAGAAAGTGATGGAGCAGACCAAGATCTTTCATGGCAAAATTTGTATGTAGCAACTGAATGAAGGAAGAAAGTAGTTGGGAATCTGAACTTGTGAAAAGTATATCATCAACGTATAATAAGAGAATTAGGGATCCAGATGAACAATGAAAAACAAACAAGGATGGATCTGCAAGACTACAGAGAAAACCATATTTTAAAAGAAAGGTACTAAAGTGATCAAACCAGGCATGAGGTGCTTGTTTCAGACCGTAAAGTGCTCGTTGAAGTTTGCAAACAAGATTGGGAAACTTCGGATCAGCCATGCCTAGAGGCTGTTCCATATAAATATCCTCAGTAAGGACACCATGAAGGAAAAAATTTTTAACATCAAGTTGCCGAATGTCCCAATGACGAATGAGAGCAAGATTGAGTATAAGACAGATGGTGCCGGGCTTGATGACAGGTGAAAATGTATCAATGTAATCAACACCATCAATTTGGTGATATCCCTTGGCAACAAGGTGTGCCTTTAGGCGATCAAGAGAACCATCAGGCTTCAACTTAGGTTTGAGAACCCATTTGCATCCTATGACATGCATTGAGGAGTCACGTGGCACTAGTCTCCAGGTCTGATTTTGATGAAGAGCCTGCATTTCTTCGTCCATGGCACACTTCCAACCAGCATGCCTAAGAGCTAATTTGAGGGATATGGGAATTCGAGGAATGTTGGAACCAGTGGTCAAGAGGACAAATTTTGGATTGGGTTTGGAGATACCATCCTTTGAGTGAGTGACCATGGAGTGATGGTGAGATGGGACAGAGACAGGTAAATCAGACTCATCAGTGGCAGATTTGGACAAGGTTTCTTTAATGGAATTGTCAGCAGAAGATAAGATAGGGGGATTAGGAGGAGCTAGAGGTGGAGATGCAATGGTGGGTGCTGGATGAGAGGATGATGTATCAAGATGAGAGGATGATGTATCAATCGTATTACTGCTGATGAGAATTGGATCTTGTACTGTGTTGAGTTGCTCATGTGTGGAGGCAGAGGTGGACGTTGTGAAGGATGGTGGTGCAGTCGGGACAGCTTCAGACATGGTAGATTGCTAGAATGGATGTGGTGGAAGAGGAGGATCGGTGGTCATGGATTCCTACAAGGACGAGTTAGTATTAGCAAAAGGAGGAACAATCCAAGAGTAAAAAAATACTTATCCAATTCGCATTTGAAGAAGTGATTGTATCAATAGCACATTTCTTGAATGGAAATTCTTGTTCAGCAAATACTACATGCCTAGAGACAATAATTTTTTGTGTAGATAGGTGAAAGCATTTATAACCTTTATGTTGATCACTATAGCTAATGAAGACACATGGAATAGTTTTTGGATTAAATTTATTGTTGCGAGTATCCCATGTGTATGGAAAACATTTTGAGCTAAAGACGCGAAGGAAAGAATATTTGGGTTGAGCTCCATGCAACTTAAAGTAAGGTGTATTAGAATCAAGTGCAGTGAACGGTAAACGATTAATTAAAAATACAACAGTTGTAAATGCTTCCATCTACAAGTATAAAGGACCGTGACAATGAAATAACATAACCATACCTAACTCTCGAATGATACGATGACAACGCTCCAACATACCTATTTGTTCTGAGGTGTATGGGCAAGAGATTTGATGAACAATTCCCTGTGCTTGGAAATGAGAACGGAGCCTAGAATTAATAAATTCACCACCTCCATCGGAGTGAAATATTTTAATTTTTGTGGCAAATTGCCTTTCAACATATTTTTCAAAAGCCAAGTAAGCATAAAAAAAATTATATTTGGTTCGTAGAGGAATGAGCCAAGTATAACATGAGAAATCATCAACAATGCAAGCATAATAGCGAAATTTGCCAAGTGATAAAACAGGTGATGGATCCCATAAGTCACAATGTATCTTATTGAAAATAGATGAACTAATATTGTCAGATGGTGAAAAAGGCAGTCTGCTAAGTTTAGCTAATTGACAACTATTACAAAGGAACTGTGTCTTATTTGATCCTTGAACATCAATCAAACCCTTTTGTTGTAACAACCGAAGAGTGGACACTTGAGGATGTCCTAAGCATTGATGCCACAAGTTGGCAGTGCCTGAATTGAACCTACTAGAAAAATGTAACTTATAGGGACTGGAAATAACATATAAATTACCCTTGCGTTGTCCTATCATCACCTTGTGACCAGTCTCCCTTTCCTTAACATAGAAACCCACATTCGAAAATTCACAATTAATAGGATAATTATCTGTAAGTTGACTAATAGATAGCAAATTCCTTTTAAGTTTAGGCACATGTAAAACATCATTTAATGGCAAGGTTTCAGTACAGTTAGTAATACTAGTATCACCTATAGACTGAATTCCTAACAGATTGCCATTTCCTATGAGTACTAAATCATTCCCAAAGTATGGACGTTTATTTTTCAGCATTTTGGAGTTACCTGTCATGTGCTGAGATGCTGCAGTGTCAGTGGTCCATTCAGTGTCATACACAATGTTATGAAGAGTGAGTGCAGCCAATGCTTTGGGAATTTCGTCTGCTGTTGGCATATACTTACCCAAATGCCAGCATATTTTTGCAATATGTCCCATGACTCCACAGATTTGGAAAGTGTCATTTCGATACATCTCTCTTTCTACTGGTGTCATCCTTCGTTGTCCTGGTGGAGCTGGTTTGTGGGCTCTGAGAGTTTGCCGATTGCTGTTTTGATTTGTGTCACCATGGTTCCGAGTTCCTTGATTACTGCAATTCTGAGTGTGTGCTTGAAATCCTCGACCACTTAAGTTGAAGCTATTTTGACTCCTGCGATTGGTGAAGCCTGGGTTGTGTTTTTGTCCATAAAAGGCCAGTTGGTGAGTTGGTGTTTGAGTAATGTAGCAGGTTTGTCTTTGTTCATACCCTTGCAGCAGAGTGACCAATTCGGTATAGGATGGTCGAGGTGGCTTCAACATGGTTGTGGTGAAGGATTCATATTTTGGCCCAAGACTGGTGAGTAAGAGAATACCTTCTCTTTGTTAGACACGGGACTTCCTATTGCTACAAGACTATCACAGATGCTTTTGAATTTTTGAATGTGTTCAGCAATGATGTTGCTGTTATTTTTGCAGAGATATATGAGTTGCTGGCATAAAGTGAACTCCCTTTCTTGAGAGTCTTGCGCATATGCCTCTTTCAGGGCATCCCAGACTGTTTTTGATGTGTCTTGGCCTATGGCAAGACTAAGTGCTTCTTCTGAAAGTGTTCCAATCAACCATCCACGAAGCAACCGATCTGATTTTCTCTATTTTGATGTCTCGTTGTTTGTTGATGTAGTCTCATTTGGTGTTGTTGAATCTTCAGCTTGGTCAGTTGTTTCTCCAGTGAGATGGTTGATTAGATCTTGGCTTTTGGCAAGTGCTAAGACTTGTTCTCTCTACAAGGGATAGTTGTCTGGTTTGAGTTTTAGAGTAATGAAGTTGCTGACATTGTGTGAAAGGGAACTCATAGTGATTATGTTGTTGTTGTTTTCACTGCTCACTTAAGCTCTGATACCAAGAAGACTTTTGATAACTGGAAACGTGAGCAAGTCTTTTTCATATATCTGATACATGCTATATATATATTATAGCAAATTGATAGACTTCTAATACAGCCAAATGATCAGCTTGGATTAACCCCTTTTACCAATGATTGAGTTGAACTTGAATTTATCTATCCACCCAAATATATTCTTCCTTGATAAGATGAGAGATTACTTTCAACCTTATAACTCCTAACAACCTTATCACTCCAAAGTAATCTTAGAATGCTCTTCTTTCGGACAATGGGATTAGGATGAGCTGGTGCTATTAATAGTTTTGATAGCATATCTTAGTTTCCTTGAGTCCGAATCTCAGACATTTCGATATCTTACCTCACTGTTATTATAAATAAATGTTGTAGAAATGGTTTTTGATAGTTTGTTTTGCAAATACCATTGCACCAAGTAGCCAAATTGAGAGAGAATGTAGAACACAAAGTCGTTGCAAATCTCAATACCGTTTCAAGAAATTCTTGCATACTAAACAGCAGTCGCTAGCAGTTACAGATAAAAAAATAACTGTTCAAAAATTTCATATTGAATATGAATGATTCCTTTGAGCTTACTACAAGAAAATTGTGAATTTGCCACGGAATATTTTCCGTAGCAATAAGCGATGGATTTTGCCACGAAAGAGCAAAAGACAAGCAACTTGCGTGGGAAAAAAATACCCTAACAAATTCATGGAAATTTTTCATGGAATTGCGATGGAAATAGTAGCAAGTAGCAATGCAAATATGTTCCATCGCAAATCAGTAGCAAAAAAAGGTGCCAAAAAATTATGTTGAATATTAGCCACCGATTTGCGATGAAAACATTTCCATGGCAAAATTATGCCAAACATTAGCCATGGATTTGCCATGGAATCACAAAGCAGTAATAAAAAGAAAGGGCTAAATTTTTGTTGGGTGTTTCGTGGCAAATTCGAGGCTATTAGCCACGGAATCACAAAATTGCCACTAACTAGTGGCAATTTTATGGCAGATTGCCAAGGATTGGCCACGATATTTTTTTTCTTTTTTTAGTTCTAATTTATTAATTATATTAGTTTGTATTAATTTTGGTTCCATACATTTTAAATAACAAAGACGAAATATTTTGTAAGTATCTTGATTTATTTATTTTCTAATGTGTTCATTCTTGAAATGGAATTGAAAATAAGATGCTTTATTTTTTAGAATCAAAATATACATTTGTATTAAAATTACAAATTTAAAAAAAAACGATATAATATTATTTTATTTTGACTATAAAAGCCATTGAAAAATGTTTTGAAAAACTATATTATTATTGAGAGTACATAAAATAGAATGTTACGCAAAGTAATGATAAAAAAAGGGCTAAATTTTTATTATGTGTTCCGTAGCAAATCCATGGCTATTTGCCAGGGATTTGCCACAGAATCACAAAATTGCCACTAATCCGTGGCAATTCCGTGGCAGATTGCCACGGATTTGCACGGCATTTTTTTCCCCATTTTTGTTCTAATTTATTAATTATATTGGATTGCATTAATTTTTATTCCACACATTTTAAATAACAATAACGAAATATTTTGTAAGTATCCTGATTTATTTATTTTCTAATGCGTTCATTCTTGAAATAGAATTGAAAATAAGATGTATTATTTTTTAGTATCGAAATATACATTTGTATTAAAATTCCAAATTTTAAAGAAATGATATAATTTTATTTTATTTAGATTGTAAAAGCCATTAAAAAATGTTTTGAAGAACTATATTATCATTGAGAGTACATAAAAAAGAATGTTACGCAAGGTAATGATAAAAAGAATGGGCTAAATTTTTGTTGTGTGTTCATGGCAAATCCTTGGCAGATTTGCCACGGAATCACAAAATTGCCACTAATCTATGGCAATTCAGTGGTAGATTGCCACGGATTTACCACGGCATTTTTTTCTTTTTTTCCTTTTAATTTATTAATTATATTAGTTTGCATTAATTTTTATTCCATGCATTTTAAATGACAATGAAGAACTATTTTTTAAGTATCCTGATTTATTTATATTTTAATGCTTTCATTCTTGAAATTGAATTGAAAATATGATGAATTATTTTTGAGTATCGAAATATACGTTTGTATTATAATTAGAAATTTTAAAGAAATGTTTTAATTTTATTATATTTCGCCTGTAAAGGCTATTGAAAATTGTTTTCATGAACTTTATTATCATGGAGTGCACATAAAAAATAATGTTACGTAAAGTAGTGATAAAGAGAAAGGGCTAAATTTTTGTTGTGTGTTCCGTGACAAATCCGTGGTTATTTTCTACGGATTTGCCACGGAATCACAAAATTGCCACTAATCCATGGCAATTCCGTGGCAGATTGACACGGCATTTTTTTCCTTTTTTGTTCTAATTTACTAATTATATAGATTTGCATTAATTTTTATTGCATGCATTTTAAATAACAATGATGAAATATTTTGTAAGTATCCTGATTTATTAATTTTCTAATGCGTTCATTTTTAAATTGAATTGAATATAAGATGTATTATTTTTTAGTTTCGAAATATACGTTTGTATTAAAATTAGTAATTTTAATGAAACGATATAATTTTGTTATATTTCGACTAGAAAAGCCAATGAAAATTGTTTTGATGAACTATATTATCATTGAGACTACATAAAAAATAATGTTACGCAAAGTAGTGATAAAAAAAAAGGGCTAAATTTTTATTGTGTTCCGTGGCAAATCCGTGGCTATTTGTCAGGGATTTGCCACGAAATCACAAATTTGCCACTAATCCGCGGCAATTCCGTGGTAGATTGCCACGAATTTGCCATGACATTTTTTTCTTTTTTTTGGTTCTAATTTATTAATTATATTGGTTTGTATTAATTTTTGTTCCATACATTTTAAATAACAACAGCGAAATATATTGTAAGTAACTTGACTTATTTATTTTCTAATGCGTTTTTCTTGAAATGGAAATGAAAATAAGATGTATTATTTTAAGTATCGAAATATACGTTTGTATTTAAAATTATAAATATTAAAGAAATAATATATTTTTATTTTTATTCCGACTGTAAAAGCCATTGAATATTGTTTTGAAGAACTATATTATCATTGAGATTTCACCTGAAAGTATGTTATGCAAAGTAGTAATAAAAAGAAATGACTAAATTTTTGTTGTGTTTTCCGTGGCAAATTCGTGCCTATTTGTCACGGATTCGCCACCAAATCACAAAATTGCCATTAAGCCGTGGCAATTCCGTGGCAGATTGCCACAAATTTTCCACAGCAATTTTTTTTCCCTTTTTCATTCTATTTTATTAATTATATTGGTTTGTATTCATTTTTGTTCCATATATTTTAAATAACAACGATGAAATATTTTGTAAGTATCCTTATTTATATATTTTCTAATGAGTTCATTCTTAAAATAGAATAGAAAATAAGATTGTTATTTTTGAGTATCGAAATATACGTTTGAACTAAAATTAGAAAATATAAAGAATTGATATAATTTTATTATATTTCGATTGTAAAAACCATTGAAAATTGTTTTGATAAACTATATTATCATGGAGAGCACATAAAAAATAATGTTACGCAAAATAATGTTAAAAAGAAAGGGCTTAATTTTTTGGCTATTTGCCAGGGATTTGCCATGGAATCACAAAATTGCTACTAATTCGTGGCAGATTGCCACGGATTTGCCACGCCATTTTTCCTATTTTTGTTCTAATTTATTAATTATACTTATTTGTATTAATTTTTGTTCCATACATTTCAAATAACAATGACAAAATGTTTTGTAAATGTCTTAATTTATTTATTTTCTAATACGTTCATTCTTGAAATGGAATTGAAAATAAGATGTATTACTTTTTAGTATCGAAATATACTTTTCTATAAAAAATTATAAATATTAAAGAAACAATATAATTTTATTTTTATTCCGATTGTAAAAGCCATTGAAAATTATTTTGAAGAACTATACTGTCATTGAAATCTCACCTGAAAGTAAGTTACGCAAAATAATAATAAAAAGAAATGCCTAAATTTTTGTTTTGTGCTTCGTGGCAAATCGGTGGCTATTTGCCACGGAATCACAAAATTGCCACTAATCCGTGGCAATTCCGAAGCAGATTGCCGCGGATTTGCCACGGCATTTTTTTTCTTTTTTTTGGTTCTAATTTATTAATTATATTGGTTTGTATTAATTTTTGTTCCATACATTTTAAATAACAACGACGAAATATTATGTAAGTATCCAGATATATTTATTTTTTAGTGCGTTCATTCTTGAAATGGAATTGAAAATAAGATGTTTTATGTTTTATAATCAAAATATACGTTTGTATTAAAATTACAAATTTTAAAGAAACGATATAATTTTATTTTATTTTGACAGTAAAAGCCGTTAAAAAATATTTTGAAGAACTATATTATCATTGAGAGTACATAAAAAAGAATATTATACAAAGTAATGATAAAAAGAATTGGCTAAATTTTTGTTGTGTGTTCCATGGCAAATCTATGGCTATTTGCCTGGGATTTGCCACGGAATCACAAAATTGTCACTAATCCGTGGCAATTCCGTGATAGATTGCCATTGAATTTTTTTTATTTTTCTTTTTGTTCTAATTTATTAATTATATTGGTTTGTATTAAATTTTGTTCCATAAATTTTAAATAACAACGACGAAATATTTTGTAAGTATCTTAATTTTTTTTATTTTCTAAAGAATTCATTCTTGAAATGGAAATGTAAATAAGATGTATTATTTTTTCGAATTGAAATATACGTTTGTATTAAAATTATAATTTTATTTTTATTCCTCCTGTAAAAGCCATTTAAATTTGTTTTGAAGAATTATAATATCATTGAGATCTCACTTGAAAGTATGTTACGCAAAATAGTGATAAAAAGAAATGATGAAATTTTTGTTTTGTGTTCCGTGGCTATTTGTCACGGATTTGCCACCGAATCACAAAATTGCCACTAATCCGTGGCAATTCCGTGGCAGATTGCCACAGATTTGCCATAGTAATTTTTTGTCCTTTTTTGTTCTAATTTATTAATTATATTGGTTTGTATTAATTTTTATTTTATACATTTTAAATAACAACAACGAAATATTTTGTAAATATCCTGATTTATTTATTTTCTAATGCATTCTTTCTTGAAATGGAATTAAAAGTAAGATGTATTATATCAAAATATACGTCTGTATCAAAATTAAAAATTTTTAAGAAATGATATAATTTTATTATATTTCGACTGTATAAGGCATTGAAAATTGTGTTGATGAACTCTATTATCATTGAGAGTACATAAAAAATAATGCTCGCAAAGTGGTGATAAAAAAAAAGGGCTAAATTTTTGTTGTGTGTTCCGTGGCAAATCCGTGGCTATTTGCTAGGGTTTTGCCACGGAATCACAAAATTGCCACTAATCCGTGGCAATTCCGAAGCAGATTGCCACGGATTTGGCACGGCATTTTTTTCTTTTTTCTTTTGGTTCTAATTTATTAATTATATTGGTTTGTATTAATTTTTATTCCATACATTTTAAGTAACAACGACGAAATATTTTGTAAGTATCCAGATATATTTATTTTTTAGTGCGTTCATTCTTGAAATGGAATTGAAAATAAGATGTTTTATGTTTTAGTATCAAAATATACGTTTGTATTAAAATTACAAATTTTAAAGTAACGATATAATTTTATTTTATTTTGACAATAAAAGCCATTAAAAAATATTTTGAAGAACTATATTATCATTGAGAGTACATAAAAAAGAATATGATACAAAGTAATGATAAAAAGAATTGGCTAAATTTTTGTTGTGTGTTCCGTGGCTAATCTGTGGCTATTTGCCACGGAATCACAAAATTGTCACTAATCCGTGGCAATTCCATGATAGATTGCCATTGAATTTTTTTCTTTTTCTTTTTGTTCTAATTTATTAATTATATTGGTTTGTATTAAATTTTGTTCCATAAATTTTAAATAACAACGACGGAATATTTTGTAAGTATCTTAATTTTTTATTTTCTAATGCGTTCATTCTTGAAATGGAAATGTAAATAAGATGTATTATTTTTTCGAATTGAAATATACGTTTGTATTAAAATTATAAATATTTATGGAACGATATAATTTTATTTTTATTCCGCCTGTAAAAGCCATTAAAAATTGTTTTGAAGAACTATATTATCATTGAGATCTCACTTGAAAGTATGTTACGCAAAATAGTGATAAAAAGAAATGATGAAATTTTTGTTTTGTGTTCCGTGGCAAATCCGCGGCTATTTGTTACGGATTTGCCACCGAATCACAAAATTGGCACTAATCCGTGGCAATTCCGTGGCAGATTGCCACAGATTTGCCACGGTAATTTTTTGTCCTTTTTTGTTCTAATTTATTAATTATATTGGTTTATATTAATTTTTATTTTATACATTTTAAATAACAACAACAAAATATTTTGTAAATATCCTGATTTATTTATTTTCTAACGCATTCTTTCTTGAAATGGAATTAAAAATAAGATGTATTATATCAAAATATACGTCTGTATTAAAATTAAAAATTTTAAAGAAATGATATAATTTTATTATATTTCGACTGTATAAGGCATTGAAAATTGTTTTGATGAACTATATTATCATTGAGAGTACATAAAAAATAATGCTACGCAATGTGGTGATAAAAAAAAGGGCTAAATTTTTGTTGTGTGTTCCGTGGCAAATCCGTGGCTATTTGCTAGGGTTTTTCCACGGAATCACAAAATTGCCACTAATCCGTGGCAATTCTGAGGCAGATTGCCGCAAATTTGCCATGACATTTTTTTTCTTTTTTTTTGTTCTAATTTATTAATTATATTGGTTTGTATTAATTTTTGTTCCATACTTTTTAAATAACAACGACGAAATCTTTTGTACGTATGTTAATTTATTTATTTTCTAATGCTTTCATTCTTGAAATGGAATTGAAAATAAGATGTATTATTTTTTAATATCGAAATATACATTTGTATTAAAATTAGAAATTTTTAAAAAATGATATAATTTTATTATATTTTGACTGTAACAGCCATTGAAAATTGCTTTGATGAACTATATTATCGTTGAGAGTACAAAAAAAATAATGTTACGCAAAGTAGTGAAAAAAAGAAAGGGCTAAATTTTTGTTGCGTTTCGTGGCTATTTGTCAGGGATTTGCCATGGAATTACAAAATTGCCACTAATCCATGGCAATTCCATGGCTGATTGCCAAGGATTTTCCACAGCATTTTTTTCCTTTTTTTAATCTAATTTATTTATTATATTGGTTTGTATTAATTTTTGTTCCATACATTTTAAATAACAATGACGATATATTTTGTAAGTATCTTGATTTATTTATTTTCTAATGCGTTCATTATTGAAATGGAATTGAAAATAAGATGTATTATTTTTTACTATCGAAATGTACATTTGTATTAAAATTATAAATATTAATGAAACAATATAATTTTATTTTTATTCTGACTGTAAAAGCCGTTGAAAATTGTTTTGAAGAACTATATTATCATTGAGATCTCACATGAATGTATGTTACACAAAGTAATGATAAAAAGAAATGACTAAATTTTTGTTGTGTTCTAAGTGGCAAATCCGTGGCTATTTGTCATGGATTTGCCACCGAATCACAAAATTGCAACTAATCTGTGGCAATTTCGTGGCAGATTGCCACGGATTTGCCATGGCAATTTTTTTCCTTTTTTGTTCTAATTTATTAATTATATTGGTTTTTATTAATTTTTGTTCCATACATTTTAAATAACAATGATAAAATATTTTGTTAGTATCCTGATTTATTTATTTTCTAATGCATTCATTCTTGAAATGGAATTGAGAATAAGATGATGAAAAATCACCAACTCCATCACGTAATTCCGGTGATCAAATGTGGAACCAAGTTTGTAATCTTCCAAAGATAATCGAGACTGCAACGGAGCTTGGGAAGAGTGATAGTAGGGGTGAATTTCACAATTGGGCAAAACAAACTATATTTTGGGATTTGCCTTATTGGCACACAAATCTCATTCGTCACAACTTAGATGTGATGCATAATGAAAAGAATGTTTTTGATAATGTGTTGAACGCCGTCATGGATGTTAAAGGAAAGACCAAAGATAACGTAAAGGCTCGCCGTGATCTGGTCAGGTATTGTAATCGGCCAGAACTTTGTGTACGCTAAGAAGGGAATGGGAAAGTGTGTATACTAAAAGCATACTATACTTTAACCAAAGTACAAAAGAGAATTTTGCTTGAGTGGGTTAAAGAATTGAGGCTTCCTGATGGTTATGCATCCAATATTTTCCGGTGTGTTAATTTGAAAGACTTGAAGATGTCCGAAATGAAGAGTCATGACTGTCGCGTGTTTATGGAGAGATTACTTCCCATAGCACTAAGAGAATTGCTTCCAACAAATATATGGGGTGTTTTGACCAAGTTAAGTCTCTTCTATAGGGATTTTTGTGCTCCTGGGTTGTTGGTTACACATTTGTGCAAACTGGAAAAAGATGTAGCACTACTAGTATGCAAGCTAGAGAAAATATTTCCACTGGGGTTTTTTGATGCGATGGAACATCTAATTGTGCGTTTGCCTTACGAAGCTAAAGTTGGTGGTCCTATTCAATATAGATGGATGTGTATCCGTTTGAAATGTAAGTTAATGCAAAAGGGACTTAAATGTATCAAATTTCAACCCCATGTACAAATATAAGTTTTTGATTTCATGACTAATTTTTTGTTTAGGTACTTGCATCATTTGAAGGTTAAAGTAAAAAATAAGGCTAGAGTTGAAGGATCAATGTGTAATGCGTATTTAGTTGAAGAAACATCTACGTTTTTCTCCGATTATTTTGAGCCTCACTTGCAAGCAAGACATACTACTTGAGCTCGTAATGATGTGGATGACAATGAAGCTCTAGTTCATGAACAAGTCTTGTCAATTTGTGTCAATTCTGGAAGGCCAATTGGAAAGTTAAAAACACGGTATTTGATCATAGAAGAATTAAGAGCTGTCACCAATTACATCTTGCTTAATTGTGAGGAGGTGCAGTCATACATTAAGTAAGTATATATATATATATATATATATATATATATATATATAAAC
This sequence comes from Voacanga thouarsii, assembly GCA_026120185.1. NCBI lineage: Eukaryota > Viridiplantae > Streptophyta > Magnoliopsida > Gentianales > Apocynaceae > Voacanga > Voacanga thouarsii. The sequence continues at coordinate 118,155 of JANUWF010000437.1, forward strand.
ACTATTTTGATCATAAATGAGCTGCTAAAAACTTTGTTAATATGATATAATACTTGTGATGATTGATTCAGCAAATTCAAGTAGCATGTGAGGTCTTTGGCACCAACTTTAACGGACCATGAAGTTGAAAGAAGATTCCAGAAGGAGTTTATAGGATGGTTTAGGACTTCTGTAAGTTTGGCAATGTATAAAAAGTGTTTGGTTATTTGATATAACACTTCCACTCATGTGCTTAATTTTTTTCATTTAAATAGATTCACGATCCAAGTAACAAAGAAGATAAAATATGCCTAAAGAATTTATCTTGGGGACCCTCGGTGCAAGTAAAATCATTTAATGGTTATTTTGTAAATGGGTTTAGATTCCACACATACAGCCATGGGGACGGAAAGAAGACTGTGAATAGCTATGTATGTGTTAAAGGTGGTGGAGATGGGATGTCTGGGTATGATTATTATGGAATTTTGAAAGAAATAATCGAAGTTGAATTTGTTGGCAGTCCAATCTAAAAGGCTGTGCTTTTAAAATGTGATTAGTTTGATATCACACCCAATCGAGGTACAAGAATGCATTCTTAATATAAGCTTATTGATATTAAACACAAGAGGAGTTATGTTGGATTTGATCCATTTGTATTGGCCCATCAAGCTATGCAAGTATACTTTACTTCATATCCTGGTAGCAAAAGACCAAAGTGTGATTGGTTAGCCGTATGCAAAATAAAAACACGGCATGTAATTGATGCACCATTAGTTGACAAAGCCTACCAAGAAGATGTGGATGAAGCTGAAGCAATAACCATATGTATAGGAGATGACATTGGTCGCCTGGCTCACGAATCTGGAGAAAAAGAGGTAGTGGCTACTGAAGTAGAGTTTAGTACAACGTTAGAGATTAACTCAAGTCATGAAGAGGATGAAGGAGAGACTGATTGGAAAATAGATGATGAAAATGATGACATTAGTGAAAAGTATGTATCGATGCTGAATCAGAATAAATATTGTTTGTAACATCTAAAGAGATTAGTAATTTCATTAGTTTTACTTGTAAAAAGGTGCCTTACACGTTACCTAAAAAGTGCCTAACTTATCAATGTCAACTTCACTTCTACCATTCCTTCTTCTTTTTGTTATCCGTAAAAGGTGGATTTTTTGGCTTTATATGTGGAAGAAAACATTGAATTTGTTTAAGTTGTTCATTTATTTTACAAGCTATATTCTTATAAATATTTCATACTTCTTTTTCTTCGTCATTTTTTTTGTCATCTTCATTTTCTCTTCTTTTAATTAAGTATTGAAAACACACGATTATTGTAATATGACTTATTATTATTATTATTATTATTATTATTATTATTATTATTATTATTATTATTATTATTATTATTATTATTATTATTATTATAAAATTAACTTGGTCAATGACTCTATACAAATAGACAGATATGGCTAAAGGAGGAAAAAAGAAGCGTTCGAGTTATGATTCATTTATATCTACTCCAGAGGTAGGGTAACCTTCATCTCATGCCCCAGAAGTTAGAACTCCAGTTGCCACTCCTTCTTCTAGTCATCCAGATGCGTTGCCTTCTTCTACTCAGCAGCCGACATCCATTTCTGCTCCCAGTCAGATACCCCTAGACAACAATAGAGTTGGTGAACAGTTGAGGTTTTCCCTACATACACCAAAGATCTCTCGTTTTCTTGTGGTTGGAGGTGTACAATCTACTTCATGTCCACCTACTGAGTCTATCGATCCTGGACAACATCAGCAGGGTGTTGAGTCTCCCAGTCCATCAGTTCACCCTTCGGTAGCTAGTACTACATCACAGCACGTGGATAATAACAAAATCGAGCCCTGTGGTGATACGTAAGTAGCACATAATGTTTTTCTTATATTTTACTTCAATTTCATGTTCTGTGTTGCTATCTAGGTTGCTCGACCCATTTTGTGGTCTTTTTCCCTTAATTGTTTTCCATTCAAATCTAGCATGTTATGCTATAGTTATTAACATTTGTCTAATTATTATAGATTCACACGTCAGTCTGAGTGTGCAAAAACTATCACCACAATAATAAAGAAGCAATTTAAGGATTGTTGGCCGTAATTCAGCGATGTACTTGCTGATGTTAGGGATGTTTAGTTTAAGGAGTTTGTTGTACGTATTTGTCTATTACTTTTTTGTTGTTGTATGTTCATATTTTACTATTAGTCTAAATACCTATTACCTACCTTTATCTCAGAATGAGTAGTCCTTTTATAAAGTACTAACCAGTTCGTTATTGTAGAAACACTAGACATAGCACCTGGATCATTTGCCACGGATACATTCAGCGTGGAAGGAAAGATGTCGGGCAAGATTGATTGATACCCTTTCAAAGATCAAGAATGTACACAAGAAAAGGCCTGCTTAGATGTCAGAGGATATATATCACCAATTGTACAGATATTGGCAATCCGAGGATTGGCAAAAAAAATCAAATATGGCCAAAGAAAATAGAAGGGCTAGTTCTGCTAAACACATCGGAGGTTCCATTAGCTTTACGGAGCATGAGTTGAGAGCGGTCTTTTCTCTTATATAATCTATAGTTAAATGTTTGCTTTAATAATTACTATTAAATTTGTACATGTTGAATCAAATTCTGAACTTAATTATCACTTTAATACTTCTTGCAGCGTGCGAAGCAAGGGGATGATTTTGACTATCTTGCATTGTTTGAAAAATTACACCAATTTCAAGATGGGCCCAATAAGGGCGAATTTGTAGATGAGAAATCCTGCAAGATAAGTGTATGCTACATATTAATTTCATTTTTATGAAATTGCATAACACTTTAATTTTTGTTTATAGTTTCACCTTTGAATTATTCAGGAAGATGTCCAAATGATGAAGTTGTAGTACTCTCAAATGGAATCTACTAATTCAGCATCCACTTCAAGTTCCGTGCCAGATGAGAAAGCTATGATTTTTTCAGCTGCAGGTGGATTGAAAAAGGGAAGGGTCTATGCATAGGATCCGAGGCCTCACACTTCAGACTCTAGTACCGTCAGTCTAGGGCCTCATCTTTGGGATCATCAGTGGATATAGAGAAGCTTCATGGCGAGCTTGAGCAGACCCTTCAGCAGCAGCTTCAACAACAGCTTCAGCAGCAGCAGCTTCAACAGCAACTTTAGCAACAGTTGGACAAGCAGGACAAAGAGATAGAAAAAGAGAGGAAAATGATGTAGAGTACTTTGGAGAAAAAGGATAAGAAGATATCTGCATTGATTGATATGAATCGCATGGTGATGCAGCATCTTAAATTACAAGTGCCCTCCATTCCTTCTTCTGACTCTAATGATTCTGACAAGAATGACTCTGACCCTTTAGTAGCGGATGATAGTTTGTTTAGTTTTATTTTTCATTTGGATGTTAAATTTGCATCGCTTTGATTATGGATTTAGTATTATTATCAATTTATATTTACTATTTTTAGATATTTTGATGATATATGATTATTTGTGTATTTAGGCTCTAAACAAATTATAAAATTTTATGGTTTGCTAAACCAATTGTGGTGGATGTGTTTTGTAGTTGTGCATTGTGTGGTGGGAATATGATTTGAGACATTGTAGGCACTATGTTGTGCATGTGTGTAGGAGTTTGATACTCAAGAACGTTGTAGGTTGTGTATAGTGAATATGCATGTATGGATAATGGATTATAAATGTTATAGGTTGTTTGTTGTGTATGTGTGTATAGGGAATGTGACTCAAAACTTTGTAGGCAAGGAGTGTAACGGGGATTATGCATGTGTGTAGGGTATACTGGTTGCTATGGAATTATGAATAGGGAAATGTAACAGGTTTTGAAGCTGAAATTGTAGACTACCACAGATTTTGATTCTGTGGCAATCTGCCATGGATTTGCCACGAAAGATAGTACCAAAATTCGTGACAATCTACCACGGATTTGCCACGAATGGGATTTGCTTGAGTATTGTCATGGACATCATATGTTTCATATTATTTTAGTGGCAAAGCCGTGACAGATTGTTAAGGATTTGCCACGAACTGTACTAGCTTGAGAAATATTCGTGGCAAATCCATGGCAATCCACCACGGACAACCTATATTTCAGATTATTTTCGTGGCAAATCCGTGACAATCTGCCACGGATTTGCCATGGACTGTACCTGCTTGAGAAACGTCCGTGGCAAATCTATGGCTGATTGCCAAGGATTTGCCATAGACTGTACCTACTTGAGAAATATCCGTGGCAAATCCATGATAGTTTGCTACGGATTTGCCACGAATGGTATTTGCTTGAGAAACATCTGTGGCAATCTGCCATGGATTTGCCACGTACCGCATATGTTCCATATCGTTTCCATGGAAAATCCGTGGAAGATTGCCAAGGATTTGCCACGGACTGTACCTGCTTGAAAAATTTTCGTGACAAATCCGTGGTAATCTGCTATGGATTTGCCATGGATGATACCTACTTGAGAAACATTTGTCGCAAATCCGTGGCAAATTGTCACGGATTTGCCACGAACTGTACTGCTTGAGAAATGTCCATGGTAAATCCCTGACAATCTGTCACGGATTTGCCATGGATGGTATCTACAAACTGTACTACTGGAGAAATGTCCGTGGCAAATCCGTGACAGATTGTCACGGATTTGCCATGGATGGTACCTGCTTGAGAAACATATGTGGCAAATCCGTGACAATCCGCCACGAATTTGCCACGGATGGTACTTACTTGATAAACATTCGTGGCAAATGCATGACAATCTGCCACAGATTTGCCACAGATTTCTCAAGCAAATACAATCTGTGGCAATCTGCCACAAATATTTCTCAAGCAAATACAATCTGCCACGGATTTGTCATGGACTATACTTGCTTGAGAAATGTCCGTGACAAATCCACGGCAGATTACCACGGATTTTTCACGATTCCGTCACAATATTTCTCCCCAAATGTGATACCAACTTAAACAATCCGTGGCAAATCTGTGACAAATTATCACGAAAAATATTTTCATGGCAAAAAAATATTTAGCGACGAAGGTATTTGCCACGGACCTTTTCCGTCGCAGATCCGTAGCAAATTCTAGTTTAGCCACGGATTGTTGCCGTGGCAAATTGGCAGATTTCTTGTAGTGCTTGTCAATAAATTCTTCACTATATAAACACACGAAACACAGTATAACACATCTCACAATCTCTCAATTACAAACTACCTTGAAAAATATTACAAAATGGTTACCTCTAAGATCACCTTTGCTTTTGTATTCTTTTTTAGCTTAGCTTTGTTTCCTTCCTCCTCAGCTCAAAACTCAATCCAAGACTATCTTGCCGCTCACAATGCAGCTCGAGCAGCAGTCGGGGTTGGACCGATGATGTGGGATAACCAGTTAGCAGATTATGCACTCAACTATGCCTACCAACAGAATGCCACGTGCCCGAACCTTGTGCACTCTGGAGGCCCCTATGGCGAAAACCTAGCAGCAGGTACCGGAGATTTTACAGCAAGCCAGGCAGTGGGTTTTGTGGGTTGAAAAAAAGAAATACTACGACTACAATTCCAACTCATGCACAGGAGGCGTTTGCGGGCACTATACTCAGGTGGTGTGGCGCGACTCAGTTCGTCTTGGGTGTGCCAGGGTACAGTGCACGAACAATAGTTGGTGGTATGTGATCTGCAACTATGCCCCAAGAGGCAATATTGTTGGCCGGCGCCCTTGCTGACTTCACTTGTCAATCGACTACCGTGTTGCCTAATATCAGCTAATAGTGATGAAATTAAATAAAGCTGGTGATGCAATTGGAATGGAAATGTCCACTGAATTTTTTAAAAGGAATGTGTGCTTCTTCTGTTTCTCAACAAAAATTGATGTTATTATAAATATATATACATATAGTAGGTTGTTAATTTGCTTCCTTTCTAACTTTAACATTTACTTCTACTATTTTGTAGCATTCTGGAATTATTTTTACACAACAGCAAATGATCCCACCTCCAAATAACGAATAAATACTTATTTCTCTCGTTATAATTGAAGTGCAAATAAATCCCATGCTATAACAAGAATTAAACTCTTGACTTATTCGTTCAAAGAGATAAACTCTGATCACTTGTTATAATGCCTCATGTTTAACTCATTGTTTTTAATCAGACAATTGTAAAGTGATACAGGCAGTTGCTGTTTTCAATTTTCCCCCTTCTTATTGAGCATAAGTGATGTAATTAGACAACTAAAGAATAGAATGTTAGCTATAATTTGCTAGGATATCTAAAAGTTTAATCAATTGACAGTCTTAGGAAAATTGACACGTTTTATGTAACTGGTTGAAAGAAAGAAATTAGGGCTGTTTTGGTATAAATAACAAGTTTAGCAAAAGAAGTGTTTAAGGTAGTAACTTCTTTGTAAGTTTAATGATAATGATATGACAGAATTGGTATGTTTTAGCAACGAAACAATAAACTTTAAATGTATTGTGAATATGATTTAATAGAAAATTAGAAAATAAACTGTAAAAATTGTAAAAGTAAAGACATTATAAAAAGTGGAGAAATAAAAAGATCAATTTAGTCAAAACTAACACTACGAGAAAAATGACAATCGGACAACGGCTGTTGAGCCGTCGCTAATTTGCTACGGAACAATGATGGGAGTAAAAAATTTGAAAATTAATTTATTTTTTTTAAAGTCCGTCAATAATCCATCGCTATTACCGATAGATTAGCAATGGACATTCAGTCATCCCTAATTAGAGATGAATTTGCAAAGACTTTTTTTTTTAATTATTCATTAACATTAATTAAATTAAAAGCTGTTGCAAATCTATCACTAATTAGCAATGGCTTTGCGATGGTTTTTTTTTAATATTTAATTAACACTAAAAAATTAAAGTGTCATCACAAATTCATTACTAATTAGAGACGACCATCCAAAATTTGAAAACAAATTTATTTTTCAAATTTTTAAAAAATTAACCGTCACAAATCCGTTGCTAATTAGAAAGAGTTTTTTGACGGCCATCCAAAATTTAAAACTAAATTTATTTTTTAAATTTAAAAAATGAGCCATCGCAAATCCGTTATTAAATTATATATATATGCATTTGAATATGAATATATATATATATATATATTGATAAAAATTATTTCAAATATTATATTTTAAAATTTAATTTAGAATAATAATTTTTTTATTTTAGGCTAAAATGATGAACATTAAAATTTAAAAATAAATTTATTTTTTCAAAATTTTAAAAAATAAGTTGACGTAAATCCGTTGCTAAAAATAAATTTATTTTCAAAATTTAGAAGGCCATCATAAATTCGTGGCTAATTAGCGAGGGCTTCGCGATGGCCATCCAAAATTTAAAAATAAATTTATTTTTTAAAATTTGAAAAAAATAAGCCATCATAAATCCGTTGCTAATTAGCAAGGGATTTGCATTGTGAGGGCTAATTTTTTTAAATTTTAAAAAACAAATTTATTTTTAAAATTTGAAATACCATCACAAATTCGTAGCTAATTAATGATGGCCATCTAAATTTTAAAAATAAATTTATTTTTTTAAATTAAAAAAAAAGTCATCACAAACTCATTGCTAATTAGTCATGAATTTGTGACGTCTCATTTTTTTAATTTTAAAAATAAATTTATTTTTAAATTTTGAATGGCCGTCGCTAATTAGTAACGAATTTGTGACAGCCTTGCAAATTGGAAAAATAAATTTATTTTTAAATTTTGAAAAAAATGAATCATCGCAAATCCCTCACTAATAGTAGTAGATTTGCAATGGTTTATTTTTTCAAATTTAAAAAATAAATTTATTTTTAAATCATAGATGGCCATCATTAATTAGCAACAAATTTACGATGGTCTTTCAAATTTTAAAAATAAATTAATTTTTTAAATTTTTGAAAAAATTAGTAGTCACAAATCCCTCGCTAATTAGCAATGGATTTACGATGGCTTATTTTTCAAAATTTAAAAAATAAATTTATTTTTAAATTTTAAATGACCGTCGCAAAATCCTCGCTAATTAGCAACGAATTTACGATGGCCTTCCAAATTTTGAAAATCAATTTATTTTTTAGCAATGGATTTACGACGGCTTATTTTTAAAACTTAAAAAAAATAAATTTATTTTAAAATTTTAATGTTCATCATTTTAGCCTAAAAATAAAAAATATATTATTCTAAATAAAATTTTAAAATATAACATTAAAAATATTTTTATCAATATATATTCATAATAAAATGCATATATATATATATACATATATGTATGTATATTTGTATGTATTCTATATATGAATATGTGCGTATGTCTAGATATTTGTATGTATTGCATATATGAATATGTGTATATATATGTGTGTATATATTCATATATATATATATATATATATATATATATATATATATATACACACACACACATAAATTCATATATTCACACACACGCGCATACATATTTATATATGTGTGTAGTTCGATTAGGAAAAAATATATGCATACATATATATGTGTGTGTATTTGTTGTATAATTATATATTTATATAATTGTTGTAAAAATATATAAAAATATTTCAATTTTGTATAATTAAATATTTATATAATTTATATATATATATATGCACAAATATTTTGATTTTGTATAGTTCTATATTTATATAATTATTGTGCGTATATATATATATATATATATATACACACACGAATAGTTCAATTGGAAATATATATATATATATATATATATATATATATACATACATATAACATATATATTAATATATGAATATGTATATATGAATATATGTATATATATATATATGTGTGTGTGTATATATAGTTCGATTAGGAAACAAATATGCATATATATATATATATAAATATAAATAAATATATTTGCTGTATAATTCTATATTTATATAATTGTTGTATTTATATAAAAATATATATAAACATTTTTATTTTGTATAATTATATATTTATATAATTATTGTATATATATATACACAAATATTTCGATTTTGTATAAGAATATATTTATATAATTGTTGTGTGTGCGTGTATATATATATATATACACACAAATAGTTCAATTGAAAATACATATACACATATATACATATATATGTATGTATATGTCTGTATGTATTGTGTATATATTTTTATATATTATGCATATATATATAGATGTATGTATGTATGCATTGAAAATATATGTGTTTTTTAAAATAAAGTTATATACGAATTTGAGACAACTTTTCAAATTTTGAAAATAAATTTATTTTTTAAATTTTTAAAAAAAATGAGCCATCGCAAATCCTCGCTAATTAGCTATGGATTTGTGGACGTTGCAAATCCGTTACTAATTTGCAACGGATTTACAATGGCTCATTTTTTAATATAAAAAATTAATTTATTTTTAAATTTTGGATGGTTGTCACGAAGTCGTCGCTAATTAGCAACTGATTTGCGACGGCCTTCCAAATATTGAAAATAAATATATTTTTAAATTTTGAAAAATGAGTCGTCGCAAATCTCTAGCTAATTAGCAATAGATTTGCGACAGAAAATTAGTTCGTTGCAAATCCTTTGCAAATTTGTAACTAATTCACTAAAAAAAATACTATACAATTAATATATAGTACAATAAATCACAAGAATATCCATAACTTAGTAGTGGAACATGTGTTCCCCCACACAAGGATGCGGGTTCCAACCTCACGTCCGACATAATCTCATAATATTCTTAGCGGGTCAGGTGAGATCGGTCGTATGGGGTGGTTGGGTCAGGCAGTCGGGTTCGTCTAGCTGGGTCGGGAGCTAATTAATTAGTTTTTTTAAAAAAATAAAAAATTTTGATCATTGCAAATACGTTGCTAAATTAATTAATTTTTTATTAAAATAAAAATTTTTAGTCATCACAAATTCGTCACTATATTAATTAATTTTTTAAAAAAATAAAAAATTTTACCGTCGCAAATCCGTGACTAAATTAGTTAATTTTTAAAAAATAAAAATGTTTGGCCGTCGCAAATCAGTTTCTAAATTAATTGATATTTTTAAAAATATAAAAATTTTTTGCTGTAGCAAATCCGTCGCTAAATTAATTAATTATTTCAATAAAAAAATTTGTCATAGATCCGTCGCTATTTGTGATGGATTTTTATTCTGTCGCAAATTGCTACACCTATTTTAGTGACAGTCGTAATCCGTCGCTAAACTCGATTTGCGACGGATTAGCTACGATTTGACAGTCGCTAATTTAGTTTTTTCTCATAGTGTAATATTCTATTCATTTATATAAGATCTCTATTGATAGATGTTTAAATACATCATTTTAAAGAATAAAAAATGAATCCAATAAATACGACCTTATCTTATCCGTAACATTAATAAACTCAGAAAAATGAATGATCACATTTATCTTCTAAATAAATGAATAATCTCAAAAACTAAATAGTCATATCTATCTTTAAGATAAATGGATAGCTTCATAAAATAAGTAATCATTTTATCTTATTAATTTCATAACACTCTCCCGTAGATGTTCATTTTCAAAATCTTAGAAATGCCTCATTAAAAACATTACCAGGAAAAACCCTGTGGGACAAAAACTATTAAAGGAAAAAAAAAATATGCCTTTCGTTCTAGAGGAAATACTGCCCCATTAAAAACTTGATTAATAAAAAACCTTGGTTAGGAAAAAAAAAAAATAAAGCGCATATATACTCCACCTTCTTGATAGCATCATTCAAGACAACTTCATATATCTTTCAATTGGCGTATTCCAATTTTTTATACTAATTTTAAATGTAGCAGTCGATAATGTTTTAGTGAATAAATTTTTCAGATTGTCACATAATCAAATCTATTGCATATCTATCTCGCCTCTCTTCTAGAGTTCATAAGTAAAGAAAAATTTTGGTAAAATATATTTTGTTCTATTTTCTTTAATATATCCACCTCTTAATTGAGCTATATAAGGTGCATTATCTTCATAAATCGGATTTCCTTTTAAGAGAATAAACGACAAATTTCTTGAATATAATAGATTATTGATCTCAGCCACACACATTCTTAACTTGCCTCATCAATAGTATTGATTTCAGTATGATTAGAAGAGATAGCTGCTATAGATTTTTTTATAGAGTGCTATGATATAGCAGTATTACCACATATAAATAAAGAACCAGTTTGGAAAAATATTTTATGTGGGTGATGCATCTTCATAACCAATCAATATTAGGCTAGTTTTATTTGAATAAAATAATTCGAGATCAATTTCCCTTTTGAGATATATCAAGGCATGTTTAATACCATTCCAATGTCATCATATTGAAGAAAAACTAAATTTTACTAATAAATTTAAAGAAAATACAATATTAGGTATAATTAGCAAGTACATCAGTGCACTAATTGCATTAATATATAGCACTTTAGGACAAAAAAGTTCTTATCATCTTTCCAAGATAAAAAAAAAGATCTTTATTTATATTTAATGACCTATTGATGATTATTGGCGTTGGGAATATGCCCTCTTAGACTAGTTTTCTGATGAAAATAGTGAATATGTTAATAAAAGAATTTATTTGTCGAAAATCGTTTGTGAAATAATTTTCTTTATTTGTGTGCATTTTCGATTGGAACAGACCAATTGTGTGTAAATAAGTGATCCATCTGAATGGAGGTCTTTCATAGTAAGGTATGGATCATAAGTTATTTAAACACATAAACAGTTGTTCTTAACCGATTGATAAGAATGGGATTCTCTTCATATTTAGGTTATTATGTTATGAATTCCAAATAGGGAATGGCTTACCTTTAGCTAGTGAGTAGTCCACTCACTTCATGACATAGGCGTATTTCAAATACGTAGAACAGGACCTGTAGTAGTGGTTTCTAAAAAGTACTATATGGTAAAAACCTAGTCTACTACCGCTACAGCGTGAACTAGTACTCTATGACTTGCATATGAGTTGGTGGTCTGGCGAAGCTGGAAGCATATGCTTTGATATACTATAGTTGAGGTTCTATCGGAAGGCCAATATACTTGTATGTTCGGTATGTGTGACTAGTTAGTTAAGACAGACTTGTACAAGATAGTTTCTACACTATATCAACCCTTGTGGTTGTCTGGATGATATAAATATCTAGGGCCCTGGGAAACATGACTTGGATGTTTGCTTTAGGGTCGCACCCTTAGAAAGCTGAAACACTCCAAGAAGTCGTGGATATTGTACTAGAAGCCTAAGGATGGTAGATGTCTTTTAGAGAGGTGTTAGTACACTTCTTCCTCTCTAAATGTACGGCAATGTGTTGAGGGGTGTTTTAGTCATTTCACTTGTAGGTCGAAGACTCTGCTAATGCAGCATTGTCCTTGGGGTCAATATTTCCTTATGGTGATATTAGGAAATATTTAAAATACAAAATACATCTATTTATATAATATGGGTATTTTGGTCATTTTACTAGCCAAGTCTATGTGTCTTTTTGGTCCTCGGAATAGCCCGTAAGTCCTAATTAATTTTTAGGAAAATGATCTCAGTTGAGAGAGTTTTATTTTCTTCAAGAAGTCTAATTTATTATTGGACTGGAATAAAATAAATGGAGAGAAATTTATTATTTGGTTTAATGGGTTAATTAATTATTCAGGACCTGGGTCTAGTTTAAATAATTAGAAAATTAATCGGGATTTAAACTAGAGGAAAATAATTATTAATTATTGGGTTATTTATTTAATCCCAAGGAAAATAATTAAAGTTTATTATTTTGGGCTTTTCGGGTCCAAGAAAAATAATAAATATTATTTTGGCCCAATAGCCTGGACCATAGGATTTTTCCAGACAGTTTAGAAGAGTTTAGGATGAAGCTAAAAATTATTTTGTAAATAATATTCGGGTATTATATCCTGGGAATATTATTTTTATCAAAATAATTATTTTTGGTTTCACGACTCTTGGCTTTCTGTGTGGAAAAATAAAATAAAAGAAAAGGAAAAAATTAGAAAAATGTCTCTTGGCTTTCTCTCTCTCTTCGTGGCTTGTTGTTTTGCTGGCTCTTGGATTTCGTCATTGTTTTTCTATAACAGAAGAAAGCCAATAGATAGCTAAGGAAGAACAGCTGGTGTGGAAAAATTGAGAGAACATTTTCCTTCATTCCAATTCGTTGCTCGCCAAATAGAAATTGGGTGTGTTCATATTCCGTGAGCCGGAAAGCCAAGCATGCACCGGAGGAAGAATTCATGGATGCAGTGCACTGGACGTTGAAGGAAGAAGCTGTTTTTGAGCTTCATTTGATTCAACCTCATTCTTCTAGTTTTAAAGGCACCAACAATTATGTTTCAAGCCCACCATGCTGCCATACTCTGATATATATGTTCATGATCTCCATTTTCATCCACTGTGAAAATGCTCTGTGATTTTGTCAATTCCTTCAATTGGAATACTTAATAGATGTACTTTGTCCATGTAAAATTTTTTTAGAGTTGTATATGTTGATTATGAATAAATACCATTTTCTGAATGTTCAATTTGTAAACCAAGACAAAACTTAGTTCTTCTAAAATCTTTAATGTCAAATTCTCGCTTTAGGCTATTTCTTTCATCTTGAAGCTCTTCTGATGTTTCAATAAGGTTGATATCATCAATGTATATAATAAGTATAACAAAATCATATCCAAATTTCTTAATAAAGATACATTAACATACTAGATCATTTTTGTATCCTAAGCTTAATAAATATTCACTAAGACGGTTATACCACATGTGTCCCAATTGCTTTAAGCCATAAAATGACTTTTCTAATTTAATGGTATAATTTCGATGAAGGCCAAAATTATATGCTTCATGCATACTATATCGTGTCGGTAATAACTTGTTCTAGTAGTATGATAGTTGTTACTCGAGATGTAGGTCTCTATTTCGATGCCAGTTATGTCTCATCCTTTCCCCAATCTCCCTCCCCACTTCTTGTCTTCTCCCCTCCCCTACCAAAATATTTTTTTTTTTTAAAAACGGCATACGAAATTCTTGTGCAATTTTTATATAACATTGTCAAGGTTCCATACAAATAAACAGTAACTACATCTATTAGACGCATGTTAATCTTTTTACATACTACTAGATTCACAAGATATCGGAGAATAATTGCATCCACTGGGTCAGAAGTTACACTTTCTATCTCATGACTTCATCCTTTTCATTTTACTTTTACACAAATATCCACTTATAACTAATTAGCTTTACACCTTTTTGTGTTCGGCCTACAGTTATTAGATTGCATCTTTCCATTTTGACCAATCACTTCTATGACAACATTCTTTAACTGATATTGGTTTAAGATCCTTATTATATTTTAATATACCAAGTACTATATTGCATGCAAAAACATCATCAGCAGTTATTTCTATTTGATTCCAACTTCTACTCGAAGTAGGGTAATTGATGGAAATCTCAATATTCTTTTCATTACTTTCAGAAACTTAGATCTTTTCATCAGTTGCCACTTGGTCTTTATTTTCTAATTCTTCAATTTGATCTCTCTAATTTTTTAATCATCTTTTCTTTCAAGGATTTTTATCTTTTGAACTAAGGGACTGTCCACGCTTCTGACATGCTTTCAATTTAATAGCTATAGGAATTTTATTTTGTCCTGATGGGACTTCTATCTGTACAGGAATATCTATAACTTGAATATACAATTTGGTTATCCTTATAGAATCAAAAAATGAATTTGGTAGTTGATTTGTAAATCTTTGCAAATAAATTATCTTTTAAACTTTTAGTTCACTAGCACTTGTGCACAGATCCAAATAATTCAATGATGTTGTCTAAGGAAGTTTTTTTTTTTTTTTTAATATGGATTATGTTCTCCCCATAATTTAAGAAATAAAGATTTATCAAAATAACAATCAATAAATCTTGCTATGAATAGGTCTTCAATCAATGGTTCAAGATATATATATAGTTAAAGAAGAAGAATCATATCCAACACATATCCTTAACCATTTTTGAGGACCCATTTTGGCACGTTGATTTATGGCCAAAAAGTAAATTGTAAAGGAGAAAATTTATGATAACTTATTGGTTTTACATGCACAAGCAATGTTTAATGCAAAATAGCATGTCTCCAAATAGATGTAAATATATTTATTCTCATTAGTAAATGTGTAACAATTAATTGTAACATTTTAATGAATGATTCAATTGGACTATTTTGGGCATGAACATGAGTTATAGATGTTCAATAGTCATACCAATCAACATGCAATAAGTATCAAAGGTATGGAAGAAATATTCTCCAATATTATTTAGACAAATTTGTTTAATAGGATAATTTGCTCTTAAGCTAATTATTTGGCAAATAATCTCACAAACGTCAAATTGTGAGTTGATAAGAATTTGACATGCAACCATCAGGTCAATGTATCAATCAAAATCATAAAGTATCTAAATTGCCCATATAATGGATGATTTGATCCATATATATCCCCTTAAATCCTCCTTTCTCGAAATGTTGAAGAATCAAACTCCACTTTTGTTGGAGATTTTTTAATAACTAATTTCTTTTGAATATATATATATATATATATATATATATCACCTGAAAATTTATTTGAAAATAAATTAAATCTTTTTATTTTTCAAGGGATAATCATGCATACTTTTAATTATTCTTTGCATCATAATAGATCCTAAATAACCTAAACGGTTACGCTAAATAATAAATATAGTAGGATTATATAACTTCGAGTTTATGAAATGCACTTTAGTTTATGAAGTTTTGCAATATATAAGTTATATGAAAGATATTGTAACTTTTCTAATAAAGATTTTTTACCCGAATTTATTTAAGTAATACAAAGATATTCAAAATTATATTCCTCTATTATTTCAATCTAATATTCATTTCGGCATATATCTTTAAAATTTAATAAAATTTTTTGAGATTTTGAGGAAAATAATACTTTATGAATAATAAAAATTGTTTTTTGGATAAAAATATACTAACTCTTTCAAAACTTTCAATCAATTTTGTACTACCACTTATAGTATTAAAATTTATTTTTACTAACTTTAGATATGAGAAATATTTTTTATATTTCAATATGGTGTATGTTGTACTACTATCAATTAGGCATATATCTTCAATGCTACTTTTAAATCCAGTTAATAGAACAATAGCCATCTAATAATAACAAAATATTTATAAACTTAAATACTTAAATTATAAAATCCAACATTAAATGCTAATTACTATTACAATACTAAAAATATAAAATAAAAAATAAAAATATTAAAAGTAAAGTTCTAATTCTTCTGGACACCACCATCGTTAATTGAATAATCAAATCTTCCATACGGATGCTTAAAGAAATCAGCCACATCCAAATGAGTTGCATCAACATTAATGTCTTCAAGATTTGTATCATCATTATCATTGTGAAGAGAACATTGTAAAGTAAAATTTGTTTCAATATTTTCCCCTTACTTTCTAATAGAAATTTGATACAGATCAACATGGTGTTTTGCCAAATGATAGGTACGTGGCCAATGGCTTTTCATGCTACATCAATAATATTTATCTTCATAATTTGCCTAAATAATATATCCTTTCCTTTCTTTTTTTTCATTATTTTTTGTTCATTTCTAGTGGTTATCATTATTTCTCGTAGTATTTTTTTTTTTACCATTGCAATCATAATAAATATTTCTATTATGACCACAGCCACAACCACGATTATGACCTCTTTTGGGGCCAAAGTCATGAATTCTAATATTATTCACTTCTAGGAATAGAGTAGAACTTGTTGATCAGGTTTCATGACTTTTCATTAATAATTCATTATTTTACTCAGTTATGAGGAGACAAGATATTAACTTCTACATATTTTTTGAATTTCTTTTCTCAATATTACTGCTGTAGGAGCACATTTGAGCCATGAAAAGTAGAAAATGTTTTATCTAATATATCTTCATCAGTAGTATTATTTTCGTACAATTTTGACTATGAGATAATTTTGAACATTGCAGAATTATACTCACTAATGGATTTAAAAAATCTTACTAGCGCAAGTACATCCAGTCATACAATTATTTTGAAAAGACAAGCATCTTTTGGTGGTAAACTTTTCTTTTAGATTATTTCACAATATAAGTGAATCTTTTATGGTAAGATATTCCATTTTTAAATCATCATAAAGATAGTGGCAAAGAAAAATCATAGCTTTAATACAAGCTTGTGATGATGATAAATTTTCTTCTACAATAGTATGTGCTAGACCTATTACAGCTAAATGAATTTTAGTATCATGTCCAGGATAAATAATTTTTCTGGTAATATTAAGAGTTACAAACTCAAGGTTGGTAGATTCACGATGTTAATAAAAATTAAATAGAAAAAGTACATTTCTTCTTCTTATTTAGAAATATAAAAAATTCGGCCACTTAATTGAAAAGTTCAACATAGCAACTTTGATAATGTCGGCTTGTTTGTAAACTTCAACAAAATAACTTTGTAGTTCGGCTTGATTATAAGTTTCAGTAGAGTCTTGTGCTAATAACATTTTGTGAATTGGATTCAAAATAGAATTAGGAAATAAACTGGCAAAAGTGTAAAGTAAAAAGACTATAAGAAATAGAGAAATAAAAGAATCACTTAATTTAATACTCTGTTCGTTTACATAAAGCCCCTCTTTATAGAGGATTAGATACATCATCTTAAAGAATAAGAAATGAATATAATAAACACAATCTTTTTGTAACTATAACACTAATAATATTAGAAAAATGAACAGTCACATTAATCTTCTGAATAAATAAATAATCTCAAAAAATAAACAGTCATATCTATCTTCAAGATAAATGAATAGTTTCAAAAAAGTGAACAACTATTTTATTTTATTAATTTCATAACAAAATTCGTATTAATAATTGTCAAATTTTGACAAAATTTACCAATTTCTTATATAAACTTGTAATTTTTATTAAATCAGTTACTATTAGTATAGAACACATTCACATATAACATAGGCCTTTTGTCTAATAAATGGATGGTATCATAGTTAAAAATGTTGCTTGTCAAACTATTGCACATGGCTAATCATCTATCGAAAAGTTTCTTGTGAAACAAGGAAATTAAAAGAGTCAAAATAGAGTCTGCATACATGAATAAAAAGATACTTTTCTCGTTTGAAATTGAATGTGTTATCTTGTTGTGACACAAAAAATTTAGAAGAATATCTAAACTATAAACATAGGCATTTTATTTGGTTTTTATTTTTTATTATCTTCTACCGATCAGAATCCCTGGGTGGTTGACGTAGGAACTTACCCTCCACTAATCACATTATTTCATAAAGTATACTATATTTGATATGCCACTTCTCTTATGGATTCAATCAACTAAAGCCACCCATAATAGAGAATGAGATTTCAATAACAATGGACAACAACATTTCTGTATGATAGGAGTAAAACCTATAGAGCTTATAGTTGACAAACGTAATATATAGGATATAATTTAATTTTAACCCAATGGAAAATCAAGAACTTAGTTTGAAGGAATGAGTTGTGGGTAAGGTACATAAAAAGATATAATAGAGAGATAATATTATAAAATTTAAATTTTTTTTGAATGTGAAAAGTAAATTTTAAATAGACATCTCAAAAAACTTTTAATTTTTTAAAAAGAAAATATGATTTAAAAAAAACTAGAGTGGTTTTAGAAGAAATTTAGAAAATAAGGAACTTGTCTAAAAATAGAGAATTGTGTACATTGTACTCCAACCCCTAAGTCATCTAATAGCCTCTAGAGGTATTTATATTGTTTGTTGGAGTTCAAAAAAGGGAAACATCAATCATTTATAATCTTTGAGTGATTGATAAATATACTAATCACAATCAATCACTTACAATCGATAAGTGATTGATATGATCCTATTAGTTCTAATCTAACATAATCAATTGTTGAGTGATGGCATATGATCGTAATATTGAATATCCTAATCTAACATAATTATAGTCAATTGCTTACAATCTTTGAGTGATTGATATAATCCTATATTCTATACAAGCAATTTAAATTATAAAGATCATATTCAGAACCAATCAACAAGATTATAATTAATGCAAATTATAAAGTTCTTGATCAGAATCAATCCATAAGAATTTGTTATGGATTTCCTAGATGAATTATTAATTTGCCAAAATTGTCCAAAACTTACTTCCCATAAGTCTAACCGATCATTAGATTGATCTCTCTTTTGGACTTGATTTAGTTAAGATTTGCAGGTTACACTCTTTATCTCTCCATTTCTTCCTTATCTCTCCATCAGTGGTATGCAAATATATTTGCTAAGTTGGTGGAGATTTATTTTCTTTAATACCCTCTCTTAAGTTGTTGCGGGGTTTGAGACATAATTTGGACTACAAATGAGTGAGGGTAGTTTGTTGTGCTAAATTATGAGGTATGAAAATAAATAAATTTTAAATAATAAAATGCCAAAATTACTCACACAACACATATTTAGGCTATTACACCTATGGTGTAGTATAGAATTCTAGTAGTAAGTATCGAAGAATCCAAGGGAATGAAATAAATATCACTACTTGCTCTTTTTCTATTGTCTAACCTAACAAACTAACAAAACTATGTATCTACAATGTATGGGCAAAGAGAACAAACATAACCCCCAAAAGATTAGCCATGAGAATCACAAGGATCAAGAAAAAGAGTAAAGGACATGTAATTGAGTGGATTTCTTCAAATTAGACAAATAACGAATTAACTCTTAAGATAATCAATCCCTAAAATAGCACCATTATGGGTTTCTAATGATAAATTCCACTTTCTCAAGTTATGAAATACCAATCCCTAAGGTCAATCAATAGATATCTCTATCTCATCAATTATCCCAAAGATGAATTAGATGTCCTCATTTACCAATGGTAGTCTGGAAGCCATAATACCCTTATCTCTATATGATATCAACAACACATCAATTGCCAAGTTCTTTTCCTAACATCTCTCTCGAGTTAATCAAAGCATAACAAACATTGAACCCATAAATCTGGTATTCAATCCCTAATGCCATCTCTCGAATACATTAAAGAAAAGAAACATAAATAATGAATTCAAAGCACTATATATCCGAGCAATCAATTACTAAAATTGGGAATCAATTAATCAAAGGAGAAATTCAATACAAAATCATAATTTAGAGTTCATCCCTTCAAGTACAATTAAAGTAATCAACACAAATTGACAAGGGAAAATAAAAAAAGAAAAAGGGGGATAAAAAGAACTCATAGATAAGAACTATTCATCTTCAATCTTCAATCCTCCCTTCATCAACACTCAATCTCCTCCAAGCTCATCTCTTCTTATGTTGGGTATTTTTCCTCCAAGCCAGCCACCTCTTAGGTTTCATTATGTTCTATTATAGCCTCCAAGAAGTCCTATTAATCATGCACAAGATAGGTAAACATATTTGTCTAAAACACTAAGTGCTATTGTTCAAGTTGACATAAGCAGCACCGTTCTCTTCTAGTATCTTTAGTCTTAATAACTCAAAAACCCACCAGCACCGTTTTCCTTGATATAGGTGGCACCATTCATCTTTATTTGTGATGACTTTTCTTGTCTTTTTTAGTTTCTTTCACCTTTATTCTTCATCAATCTATATTCCTACATAAAACAAGGTAAAACATATGGGGTGAATAGTTATTTGATCTAAATTTTACAATGAATAAGATACAGTTTACACATAAAATATATACAAGATGAGCACTCATCGTAGTCTTGCTCAGAAGCTTAGTGAAAAGTTCAGCAATTTGGTTCATAGAGAGAACATGTCTGGTGACCAGTTGACCAAGAGCAACATGTTCACGAACAAAATAGTATTCAAACTCGATGTGTACAATCATGTTTAAAGCACTGAGATTGTCACATAATAGGACTGGTGGTAGATGTTGAGGAACTTGAAGATCTCATAAAAGGAAAGTGAGCCAAGTACTTAGCTCAGTAGTGGTGTGAGCCATGGAGCGATATTTAACCTCTGTGCTCAATCGGGAGATAGGATGTTGTTTCTTAGTACACCAAGAGATGAGATTGCAACCAAGAAAAATGCATTACTCTGTAGTGGAATGCTTAATTTGTAGTAGGGCAGGTAACCCAATCTGCATCACAAAAAGTAAATAGATCAAGTGTAGAGTGGGATTTAAAACCCAACCCTAATATGGTGGTTTCTTTAATATATCAAAGAATACGATAAACCATTTTAGGTGAGAAAGACTAGGGGTGTGGATGAACTAAGAAACAAAATTTACACTAAAGGTTAAATCAAGGCGTGTAAGAGTAAGATAGTAAAGAGCTTCAACAAGTGCATGGAAATAAGAAGGATCAGTAAGCGGAAGGTCATCCTTGATCAGGCTTCTAAGCTTTAATTCCAAGAGAGTACTAATAAGCTTGCAATTGGTCATTTGTAGTCTTTCCAAAAATAGAAAGTGCATAATGAGTCTGGGAGATATTAATCTAGGTGATGTAGAAGTGATTTCCATGCCTAGAAAAAGATGGATAGGGCTAAGATCTTTTGTTGCAAATTCTTGGGCAAGAATTGGAAGAACTTGAGTTAGTAAAGAAATAAGAATGAAAACCAGTAATTAACATATCATCAACATAAAGTAAAAGAATAATATGCATTCTGGTGAATGATATATAAATAAAGAAAGATTTACCATTTTACAAAAAAAAAAAAAAACCCAAGTTGTAAAAAGGAACTAAAATGATCAAACCAAGTTATAGGAACTTGTTTAATACCATAAAGTGCACGATCGAGTTTGCATACACGGTCTGGTTTGGTGAGATCAATCATACTAGGAGGTTATATCATGTAGATACCCTCAATGATATTACTATCAGGAAAGGCATTTTTAACATCTAATTGAAGGATTTCCCACTAGAAAATTAGGGCAAGACTAATCACAAGGCAAGTATTACAAGTTTGATACTTGGAGAAAAAGTCTCATAATAGTCTACTCCATCAACTTAGTGAAAACCTTTGGCCACTAGACATGCCTCAAGGTAATTTGACATTCAACTTGCTTTTAACTTAGTCTTGAAGACTCATTTAGCACCAATGACATGCATATTAGAAGTTATGGATACGGAGAGCTAAGTTTGATTATAGTGCAAGGTATCAAGTTCCTCTAGCATAGTTGCCTTCCATCCAAGGTGTTGGTACACGGCTTTAAACATTTTAAGTTCTTGAGGAATATCAAAATGAGTAATAGTTAGAGTATATTTAGGATTAGGCTTAATTACCCCCTGTTTATAACCTCGTAACATTGAATAATGAGGTTCAATTAGGTAAGAGGTGATTATTGATTCTTCAAGTGCCATTGCTAAAGGCTCAATAGTGTTCGTGGCTGGGACGGACGATGTCTAAACCAATTCTATGTTCATGTTGGGCGTGGATGATTCCAAGGTTGGACTTGCATTTGTGCCTGGTGCATATGTGTTTAGTGCAGACATTATCTTGGTTATTCCTAAGCTAGGTTGGGGTGATGACAGTTGGTCTTGGGCCAAAGAGTTGGTATAGTGGTAGTTGAGCAACTTGTTCTTGTGATGAGGAAACATCGATGTCGTTAGATGATGGAGGATCATTCCAAAGATTAAACTCAGACATGGACAAGTTGAAATGTGAAATGTGATCATTTGTAGGGTTTGGTTGTTGTTTGAAAGGAAAGACATCATCAATAAAGGCAACATGTCTAGAGATGATGAATTTCTAAGAGGCTAGATGATAACATTTGTACAAGGAATGGTTTTAAGACCATTTTTCTTTTTTTGGTCCCAAATGTAAGGATAACAACTAGATCCAAAGACATAGAAGTAGGAATAATTATGATATTTGTTGTGCATTTTGAATTAAGATGTTTCAAAATTAATAGGAGAACTAGGCAAACGATTAATAAAAAATACTGTTGTTTGAAAAGTTTCAACCCAAAATTGTTTTGGCGTGCCTCTATGATAAAACATAATTAGGCCAAGTTCTCTGATGATTCATGTCTCTGTTCTACAACTCTTGTGTTGTTCCTGTGTATGAGGGTAGAAAATATGGTAAACTAATTCTTTTTGGAAGTGAGACTTTAAAATGGAATTTACAAATTTAATACCTCTGTTAGAATAGAAGACCTTGATTTTTCAATTGACCCCCCCAAAAAAAAAAAAAAAAAAAGATTTGAGATGTAGGGGAGTTAGCGAGCAATATTCTGAATAATCATCGACAAGACAAATATAGTATTGAAAATTTCCAACAAGAGAGTATTGAGGCTGTTCCCCAAAAATCACACTGAATCTCATTAAATGATTGAGAACTAACAGATTTTAATGAACTAAAAGAAAATTTGTATTTGTATTATTTATTGCTTAACTAAATCATAATATTAATTAATTTTAAATTTCAAATCATTTGTATAATTTCCAATAAGGGAAATTAAATTTTTTCTTTAAAATTTTATATTTCTTTAGTCTTAGTGAATTTTTTTAAAAGTAATACTTGTTTGATAGTAAAAAAAAAAAAAAACCAACAAGTGGAGATATCACTGACACTTTATTTGAAGTTCAGCATAGTAGAAAAGCTTGTACTATTTATTAAATTTCATAATCCCATTCAAGAAATGCCGTGAACAAAGTTAAAATGTGGAGAGCTGTTAAATTTCAAAGCCAAAATGAGGGAAACTTTAACTAGTCGATGAACTATTTTCCAAAGCTTCACAGATACACCGTCTCGAGATGAAACTTGAAAAGGATGTAATTTCCGCAAGAAATGTTCCTTCTTTGACTAATTTCATGTTTTTAAAATAATGCTTATTTGACAGAGAAAGGAACATCAACACACGAGAAAAGATCAAGCACAAAACATGAGATATCGCATATGGCACTTTTTACTTAGAACTTTCACTTTTGCCTCAACTACCTCCTGTTTCATAACCTAAGCATTGAGCGTCTAATTATGATAAATTACACAAATTCTCACAATCTCTCTCTCTCTCTCTCTCTCTCTCTCTCTCTCTATATATATATATATATATATATATATACACACAGATACATACATAGGACAATATATGATTTAGGTGTATTTGATTGAAAAATAATTATAATTTAAGTGTGTTAAAATATTTCAATGTTATATTTCTTCAACAAAAAGATACTAAAACTACATATTTTGATTGAGATAAAATAAAAAGGAAAAATATATGCTATTATTTAGTAGTATCAGACTAATTAAATTTATTTAATTTAATAATTCATTATTGTTTTTTATTTGTACAATTATTTTAAATAAAACTTAATAAGGATGGATAATAATTATCTAGTCAAAATTATATGTTATGAAAATTGAATAGATTTGACATATTTAGTAGTTATAATAAATATTTTAATTTATCCATACACAAACATTAAACAAATTATATAAATAAATAAATATACATATATATATATATATATATATATATATTAGCCCGCTTAAAATTTTTTATTAATTTTAGGATCATATTTCCTTTTTCAAATCAATAAATATCATCTATGCAAAATTTAAAAATATATAATCATAGTTTTGCATGAATTAACCAACACTCAACTAAATTTTGATCGGCCATTAGAATAGACACAATTATAATTATTCAAAACTTTTAAAACAGTATATCGGTTATAATAACTTAATATTTTTATTATCTAAAAACTTTTACTTATCGAAATCGACTCAATAAAAGAAATTAAGATTTAAAATTATGAATTTATTCTTTCTAAAATTTTCGATAAATGTAATTGAGTTCATTCAAAAGGTTAAAATCGAGTTAATTATTAGACATCTAACCAGAGAGTATAATTGCAATTATTTTTCTTCCATGAGAATGGGATCAGTGTATTCAAAGATAGATAATTGCAAATTTTCTAATTTGATTGGGGCGACATTGATTAATATGCAAACGGAAAGGTTTAATCCAAAAGTAATAGTATTCGAGTAAAAATATATTTAAAAAAAAAATCATATATCTATTCTTCCTTGATTCGAATCACCCCTCCCTCTATCCTAAGCTCAAATTTCCCATTCAAAACCAACCCAAAATTCTCTGCAAAGAGACAGATTTTGTTAATTTTACCGAAAAACATAAAATGACAAAAAATGGTTTCCAAAAGCTGCCTATTCACACGTGACGGTTGTTTACTTAATTAGCATTATTAATTGAATTGAATCTCATTTTTGAATTTATTGATGATCTTTTACAGTGGATTTCAGAACCCTCCGATCTAAAAACTAAAAAAAGCACATGTGCTCATGTCCGAATTTTCTCCACAAATAAAAATAAATAAATAAAAACCACCCGAACAAGAAGGCCCATATTTGCCCGAATGAGTCCACGCCGCTCAATCACAAGTTGCTCTGTGGCACTCTGCTTCGCCTTCATTCATTTCTGATTTCTTGTTTCATCATAAGAATCAGATCCATTCGAAGCAAATAAGAGTAGTGGGAGAGAGCTATCAGACGACCTCTTCTTCTCTCATTAACACACTCGAACAATCTTCATTCTTGCATTCAACACCGGCCCTTTGACTTGCAGTAAATTGCACACGCTTTTCTTCTACCTTTTTCATTTCTTGGCTTCAGATTTCATTCCAACCTTTGGTTTTTTCTTGTTAGTTATCTTCTCTTCTGGATATTGGTCAGGTATGTTAATTTGTTTTTGTAATTGGTATCTACTCATTCCAGCCTTTGGTCTCCTTGTGGTTGTATTGTTTTATTGGTTGGCTGCATTGAATCTTTGAGTTTGCAGAGTGACAGTAATGGTGGTTATATTCTGCTGTATGTTCTATTTTGGAGTTAGGCTTAATATTTGTGGAATGGCTGAGTGATTGACTTTATTTATCTATTTTGGGGGTGGGTTTTGATTGTAATTTATTAAAGTTCCGATCTTGGCAAAAGTTTAGTTTGGATTTTGCTGAAGTATTGGGAGTAATTAATGCTTAATGGATTCTAGGGTTTTGATGTTTTTTCAGTAAAGTTAGTCATAAATTGACCAATTTGGTGCTTCCTCTCTTAATTCCTAAGTTTCACTGTTGTTAGGGGTTATTTGGGAAAGATGAATCTGTTTTGCTGACAAGTTGGAGTGTTCAATTTGGAAGTTCTTTCTAAATTATGATTTTAGCAGGTGAATAGGCTTAAAAGAAGACTACTTTGGTAAATTTTGATTATCACTGTCTCCAGTTTATTGCTGTCCACTGTCTTGTTAGACCCAAATGTCCAGTTCATTTGTGGAAATGCATCGTCTTCTGAAACAATAGAATCTGATCACTCTATGCCATTTGATTCTTAAAAGGAAATTTGGTGATAGGAATTATGCTGTCAATGTGATGTTATTTGTTTGACTAATTCGTAGGTTGTCTACTGCTACACTATTCTACGAGTTACCTTTTTATTGGAATAATTAATTAAAGAAGTATGCTCCATAGGTCTTGTATTAGCTTTTCCCCCTCTCCCGGGGTCCAAGTATGTGTTGCTATTTTTGTGTTGTCCTTTTCATGCTATTAGGAAGCGAGAGATGGATCTTATCCTAGTTCCTATTTGCACATTTCTTGTTTCAAGGAACCTTTACCTGGTGTAGCTTCCAGCTAATCAGTATATAGTTAAAATACAAGATTAGTGTCCATCAGTGTGTAAGTGTAATCAGCAAAGCTTACCCATATTCATTGGATTTTCTTATGTACCGATTCCTAGCTGGGACACATGGTTAATATTGTGCCCTTCAGAATAATCACTACCATTGCACAATAGAAAACTAGTAACTTTTCTTATTTTTAATACTTCAATTCAAATTTATGAAAATAACTTGTTCTAAAGATACTTAGAATTAATATCTATATATCTAATGTACTTTAATTGTATTCTTTGTTGTTAAACCTTGGACCTGCACTTTATCCCACTTTCATATTATGATAAACTTTTATGTTTAATTAAAGATGATGTTTGGTTAGGATTTTGTGAGAGAATTATATTTGATTTGAATTTGTGAAAGGATGATGATTATGTTTGTGGAAGTATGATGTTTGTGTTGGATTTGAAAATTTGTGGATGGAAGGATGATGTTTGTGTTGGATTTGTGAATTTGTGGAAAGATGATATTTTGTGAATTTGTGGAAGGATGATGTTTATATTGGATTTGTGAATTTGTAGAAGGATGATGTTTATGTTGGATTTGTGGATGTGTTTTCACTTTATTATTTTATGAATTTGTTAAATGCAGGTGTTTTGTTATATGTTTAGATGCACTAGAACTCTGCCAAATCAAAGAAAAATTACCAACTGAAAACTCAGTTGGTAATTGAATATAATTCGATTAGTATTTTAATTAGTAACTGAAAATAATTCGGTTGCTAATATATTAAATAATAATTAGTAATTTTCAAACCAACTAACTACCAACAAACAACTTAGTTAGTAATTTAACAACAAAAAATTACCAATAGATTTTAAATTATTAAAATAGTTGAAAAATTACCAACTGAATATTTGGTTGGTAAATAAAGAAAACTACCAACCGAAAAAAAGAATTAGCAACTGAATAACTTGGTTAGTAATTTACCAACAAAAAATTATCAACATATTTTAAATAACTAAAATAGTTGAAAAATTACCAACTGAATGTTCAATTGGTAAATAAATAAAACTACCAACAAAAAAAAATAATAATTACCAACCGAAAGTCAGTTGGTAATTACGGTTCGTAGCAACATGTCTCAATTGGTAAATTAGTAAATTACAATCTTATATTCAATACAAATTTACCAACCAAAAATTATAAATTTTCAAACTACATTTTCGATTGATAATTACCAACTGCAACAATCGGTTGATAACATAAATGTTTGTTGTTAATTACCAACCAAAATAGTCAACTCAAACGCCAAACTTAATGCTAAATTTCCAACCGAAGATTTTACATTATCAACCAAATTTTGATTGGCAATTACCAACCGAAATAGTCAACTCAAATGCCAAACTTAATGCCAAATTTTCAACCGACGATTTTACAGTACCAACCAAAATGCGATTAGTAATTACCAACCGACTCTAACAATTTTCGGTTAGAAAATTTACAAGCTAAGATTTTTGCATGCGACGCCATTCGGTTGGTAATCGGTTGGTAAATTATGATTACCAACTGAATTTAGTTAATTACCAACCGATTTTGTTGGTTGGTAATCACTTTTTTCTAGTAGTGACCACTCTAGAATAATTTGTTGGAGTAGTAATTGCTTCACCCTATTTTGATACATAGTCAACAGCAACTAGAATATATTTATTGTTATAAAAAGAAGGAAAAGGTCCTATGAAATCAATACCCCACATATCAAATAATTCATATTCAAGAATGCTTTACAGAAGCATTTCATATTTCTTAGATATGCTTCTTTTTTTTTGTCAAGCATTGCATTTCTTAACATACTTAAAAGTATTTTTAAATAGAGAAGGCCAATAAATACCATATTCAAGTACTTTTTGAGCAGTTTTATTGGCTCCAAAATGCCTTTCTACTTCCTTATTATGACAATGTGATAAAATAACATTTACCCATTGAGGTATGCATCTTCTAATGACATTATCAGTATATATTTTAAATAAGTAAGGGTCTTCCAAAAGAAATATTTAAGATCATGGAAAAAAATTTTCCTTTGTTGGTAATTAAAGTCAATCGGAACATACTTACTTGCCAATAGTTCCTAATACAAGTATACCACGGTGTTGGAGGTGTCATTATGCTACTCTTTTAGCATAACTTGCATAGGAAGCATAAAAATTAGCATTTTCTTCATTATAAAAAGAACAAGAAAGAGAAGCAAGGTGAAGAAATTCTCATCAATCTTTCAGCTGTGAACTCCCCATTGATTTCTTCCTTAGAGCTAGTGCTATCTTCCTTGCAATTTTCCAATTAAAACCTTGACAAGTGATCAACAACCATATTCTAAGATTTCTTCATATCTTTTATAGTGATATCAAACTTTTGAAGTAAGAGAATCCACCTTATTAATCGTGGCTTAGTTTCCTTCTTATCAAGTAGGTACTTCAAAGCTGTAAGATTTGTATAAATAGTTACTTTACACCTATTAAATAAGGATGAAATTTTTTGAAAACAAAAACTATAGATAATAATTCTTTTTTAGTAGTTGTATAATTTATTTGGGTTGGGTTAAGTGTGCGGCTAGCATAATAGATAGGTTGAAAATTTTTTTCCCTTCTTTACCCCAAAAAGGCACCGACTGCTGCATCACACATGAGCTCAATATATAATAACCAATCAATAGCTATCAAGATAGGTGTTGAGATTAATTTCTCCTCTAGAAGATAAAAAGCCTGCAAACAAGTACTGGAGAAATTAAATGGCATGTTTTTCAATAAAAGGATAGTAAAAAATTTAGCAATTTTTGAAAATTTTTTAATAAAGCGCCTATAAAATCCAGCATAACCCAAGAAACCTCTCAAAGTCTTCAGATTAGAAGGTGGTGGCAACTTAGCAATGATGTCAACTTTTGCTCTATCCACTTCAATACCTTGATGAGAAACTTTGTGACCCAATACAATGCCTTCTTGAACCATTAAATGACACTTTTTTTCCAATTCAAGACTAGGTTAGTTTCTTCAAATCGTTGTAACACTTTATCGAGGTTAAAGAGGCAATTATCAAAGGAATCACTATACACAAAAAAGTCATCTATAAAAATCTCCATGCATATCTTAGCCAAGTCATAAAAATAAGCTATCATGTCTTTGAAAGATTCCTGAAGCATTGCAGAGACCAAAAGGTATTCTCCCATATGCAAAAGTGCCATAAGGACAAATAAAAGTAGATTTTTCTTGATCTTCAAGTGCAATGGCAATTTGAAAATAGCCCAAATATCCATCAAGAAAATAGTAATAAGCACAACCACTCAATCTCTCAAGAATTTGATCAATAAAAGGTATGAGAAAATGATCCTTACGGGTTACACTATTTAACTTCATATAATCAATGCAAACTTTCCAACCTGTAATTAACCTAGTGGGCAATAATTTATCATTTTCAACAACAGTAAAACCGCCTTTTTTAGGAACTACTTGAACTGGACTTACCCAATCACTATTAGAAATAGTATAGATAATACCTAAATCAAGCAATTTGATGTTCTCATTCTTAACCATCTCTTACATAATAGATAGAGTCTCCTTTGTGGTTGTCTTGATGGCTTATGGTTATTCTCCAAAAGAATCTTGTGCATGTATATAGATGGACTTATTCCTTTCAAATTTGATACTTGCCAACCAAAAACTCATTTTTCGAACCTCAATATTCTAAGCAACTTCTCTTCTTGAATCTCTGTCAAGGATAAAGAAACAATTAGAGGCAATCTATCATTAGATTCAAGAAAAACATATTTTAAATGAGAAGGCAAGTTTTGTAATTCTAAGTCCATAGAAGGTTCTTGAATGCTTGGTTTAGGCTGATCCCTCTTTAACTCTAACTCCTTGAACTTGAATCTAACCCTTGGAATGGCAACTTCATTCACTTCCAACCTCAAGACTGCATCAATAATGTCATCTTTTTCATGATCTTCAATAGCTGCTTCCATTAGACACAATTCCATAGAGTCATAAAAAAATTCTTGAATAAAATTTTCCTATACTACAATATCCATCACATCAATAAAGCGAAGAGAATCATTTTCAGGTAAATGTTTCATAGCATTAAACATATTAAATTTAACATCTTCATCCCTAGCCCTTAAAGTAAGTTCCTCTTTTTGTACATCAATCAAAGTCTTTCCATTATTCAAAAATGGTCGACATAAGATCAAAGTCATATACATCTGCATTATCATCCTATGTCCAAGATCACAAAATCAATGGAAAAGTAGAGTTTATCCACCTTAACAAGAACATCCTCAACTATTCCTCTAAAAAATTTTATAGACTTATCTATCATTTGTAGAGAAATAGAAGCATTTTTAATCTCTTTTAATCCTAATTTTTACAAACAGAATAAGGCATAAGATTGATACTATAATACCTCGCTACCTATGTACCTAAAAAGGGTAGAAATGTCGCTCTATTCAGAGGACCAAGGATCTTTATAACGAGGTACAAAAGAAAAATCACTAGAAAAAGAAATTACACAATCTTATTACAACTGAATCAAATCTTGTAAAAGTTTGAAAATCAGTAACAATGATTTGTCTCTAAAAAAAAATACAAATTGTAGAATCAAACAAGCTTCAATCTCTAAGACATCCAACTTGCTCAGAAATAGTTCTCCCCTGAAAACATGATACAAACAGTGTGAGATTAATATCTCAGTAAGCCCCGTATATGCTTATGACACTTTAAATATTTCATATATGCAGCTTTAACAATGGTCACAAAATATGTTTCCAAGTCAATTTCAACAATAAGCAGATACTGAGTGGAACAACATAAAGCACATCTAAAACAATTCTTAGAAGACCATCCACTCATCAATATAACAAAATCATAAAGGGATTAAATGATTCAGTAATAAGAATGTCCATATCATGAATTCCATCATGACAGCTTCTCAATGTAACCATTCACCACTGGGTAGTGGGAGACTTATCCACTAGGGTGAGATATTCCTCCATATATCTCTACACCCAATACATCGATTGTCCAACTCGAAAAATAGTTCACATGGACCAAAGTGCTAGCTCAGACCGGTCTAACTAACTAGTATTGGTGCCTCTTTGAGTAGAATTTATCTTTTGGTCATGGCCTCCTGCCAAAAGACTCACTCTAACCCACTAAGACTAGTACCATTAGCCCGCCCTTATTGAGTACTCAACGTTAACTATCAGGTTCAAAAATCAATCCCTTATTCACAAAACTTTGTATACCTTAGCTTTGCAAAATGTAGTTTTCCCATGGAGTGTTTTCAAAATATTTTAGTAAATAAAAGAGGGAAAACAGCTTTTGGATAAAGTCGTAGTTTGACAAAATCATTTAAAGAGCAAAATAACTATGTTCCGAACCCAAGTAATCACAATTCAACAATAGCATTTTAACAACATTACAATATGTGACTTGCAAACAAGGGTTTCATATATCAAAGAGTTATGCATGGACTTACTTGGATCTCTCAAATAGCTATGCCAACAATCAATAGCCTGCGTCCACCTAAAATTCCTCCCTTATCTAAAATCATATAATTCCACCATCAGAATCCCATTATTACTTCATTGGACTGCAACCATTATTTCATGCAGTTTTAAAACCCATAAATCAATCAAGGCATCTAAACTGATTAATTCATCAAACTATATTTATAATCTTCCCTTGTCATGCTATTTATCATCAAGCATATATAAATACCCAATTCACACCATCACTACGTTAACTCTGATATACAAATATCATGAAATCAGCATAATAAGCCCAATTGAATAAAAAATGTCTCAACTTAACTCACTACAACATTTTTTTCCTTTTAATGACATTTTTACGTGTCACTATAGAGGATTTTTTCTAACATTTAATCTATTATGACACATAAAAAGAATGTCATCTAAAATGATGTCAGGAAAAGTCTGTGACATATATAAATATCATAAACAAATGTTACCATAAGAACCTATGATAACGTATGTAAATATGCTTATAAATTCATCTTGTGACATTTGTCAGTATTATAATAAAGTTAAGACAAAACAAATATTTAAATCTTTTTTAATACATAATATTGTCACATTATGCAGCTATGGTGACATCTACATACATTAGTATTTATGTATTTTATGACCTTTTATATTGTTAATAATTGTTCCAAATATAACATAAACAATTGTCAAAATAATTATTGTTTTCTGACATTTAGTATAGAACATATCTATTCTAATGTGACAAATTTTTATGTCGGTAATCATACATTTCGTAATACTTGTGTGTGATATATTATCCTTAATATGATAACATTTATACATGTTCTCGTATTCTGACAGCCCTGATATATAAATGTCACTATATTTCAAATATTGTAACAATTTAATATGTTAGACCAATTTCAATTAATCCCTGCGACAACAATTTACATTGAAAGAAATGAAAATATCCATAAATTTAATTTAAGTTCAATATACCACCAAAATGCATTTATTATGAAATATCCTGGAATTAACTAAATAAACATCAAATGTAAGAGTACTTAAGCTGTAAAAATCCTAAATTTATTACTTTCTATAAGTTTGCACAAAAATCATAAAATCATGTATCCTATAAGAGCTGTAGGCTAATGTCTGCTCCAAGTCAACAAGCCTGTTTCAGTCTTCATTTCTTTCCACCTACATAACAAAAAATTATGTATCAATTAATTAAAAAAAAAAATGATTTTGACAGAGAGTGAAAGTGAATTGGTAATATACCAAAGAGTTTGGCTGAGCAATATTAGTGCCAAGAGCATCTCCAATGGTCTCCAACAATGAGTAAGGTCTAACCAAATATTTTTCACGCTCAATAACAGCTTGTATGTTAACCTCACACCAATTAGGACCTAAAATATGTCTGCCCACATTTTTTTGTGGATTCATGTCCACAATATAGCATTTTGCAACAATCTTATTTGGGTCATTTAGACTTTCAACTGACACAGAAGCACGAACCTAAATAAGAAAAAAGAGAAAAACCAAAAGAAATTCAATATTGTTGATAATTTTTATTAATGAAAAAATCCCTGAATGTATAAAAGTAAAAAGAGTAAAATATACTGTCAAACGTCTTGGAAGAGTAGCTGAACTTATAACTTGACCATTAGATGAATTAGGAATATTGGTAGTTGAAGAGGAAGGAAATCCTGCTGGTGAGGCAACTCTTAGCTATGTAACTGCAGCATTCAGTTGTTGTATAAGGTTGCCTTGTTCCTCAAATTTGTTTTCTTGCTCCTTTAATATTTCATTCACCCTTAACAATTCCTGGTGTTGTTCATGGATTATGCGGTAAGATGCACTTTTACTTGGCAATTGACCCCATTCGTCCGTTGTAGGAACATTCGATCCACACATGTGCACCCTACCACGTTTTTCTTTACCTAAAACTTGTCCAAATATGTCATTTGGACTAATACTATCAACATAATCTAGAGGAAGTTGGGTAGTACATTTTGTCATCTCCCCCTATTATTGAATTAAAATGTAAGTATATTTAAATTCAATAATATGGATGGAACGTATACAATGCATCATAGAACTAAATGGTATCAAGGAAAGAGGGAAGAAATTTTTTACCAAAGTAGTAGCAACTTCGTTTTCAGAAGGTTCACCATTAGCATGTGTGTAGCACTTTTTGAACAGTTCAGCCCGGGATGCAGGACATCCAAATTTCTTTTCCTAAATACAAATTAAGGTATTTGATTCTCAATGTATTATGTTATATTAAATTTGTCAAATATAAATGTATATTGGGTAACTTTACCAATTCACTGCGAATTTGGCAATATGATTTCTTTCCGATACAATGATTCATCTTGTTGCATGCCCTAACTTGCTTATTCTTTGCACTTCTACATTGAAAATGAAAAAAGAAAAAGGTTAAGATGCAATTACTTTTAGTTTTTTTATAAATTAAAAAAAAATCACATATATTATACCTGGCCTTTTTTTGTACTCCAATACTCTAAAAGTCTGACAAATTGGTCTTGTATGAGACGCTTATCCCCAGAAGTAAGTTGAGCTAACAGAGGTTGATTTAGATCAAAATATTTATCCTTCAAATATGCCTTAAAGCTTCTCCATTTCTTACCCATAGATTTGTAGACCCAATCTTCAGTACTAGGAGGAAGGTTAAATATGTTCTGTAATTGAAAGAAACAATTAAAGTATATTATATGTAAAATCAAGAAACAATCAATTTCAATAATCAGAATCGAGTACATAGACATCAGGCCTTTAACTACAAGATTTATAAAAGTAGACAAGTTATACAATTATTGAAACTTATCTTTTGATACCTTCACCATATTTATCATTCTCAATTTGTTCTTTGCTGGTACCAAATGCCAATCTATGAGGTCTATAGGAGCATCCTTGCCATTTCTGAAAACTGTTCCCTAAAACTCATTTAATTTTGCGGCATTGTCTCTAATAGGTACACCTGTCTTATCAAACTCAACTTCTATGTGGTTCAAACATTTTGGCCTACCCCAAAGTCCAGTCATGAATATAGGGCCTCTTTTTTTCTTTGTCACTCCGTTATGGCCGTTGTTGTCTTTATTAATCACATTGACAACTGTTATACATAAAAAGACAAGTAAAATACAATAACCATTTAAAAGGTAACTTTAATTAACCCAAACCCCATCTCTAGGGATCAAAAACCAAGAAGAGCATTTTTCCATTTTCAACATCATGATGCTACTGACCCTATAAAGTCCTACAACAAATTGCCTATGAAATATTACAATATTTATTTCTCTTGTCAATTCTATTTGTATCATTCATTCTTCTAATTTTCCAACTTTTGGTGTATGTACAAGATACTGTTGCTGGTATTCAATTTTGGTCCTAATAATTATAGGCACCGAGTGAATGCATTCAATTCCGTGAAGGATTTTGATATAGTATCTATGAAGGATGAAGCCTTACTAGAGAACACCCAGCAGATTAATCCCAAGTTATACTAAGTTTCTCGTGGCCTAACACCCAACAAATTAGGTACTCCTACACTAGGGAACTTCCTTACTCCAACAACAACACATAATTATACATTCAGTATTTTTCTTAACAAGTGGAACATTATTTATAGAATGAAATCCTTAGAAATCACTTCCATGAATCTTGAAACATTATGGATGGAAAAGATTATAATAGAATTTACATAGACTAAAAACCATAATCAGTAAACAAATGGCATGTGAGCACTGAATTTCTGACAAAACAGCATGTAATGTCTGATAAAAAGCATGTTATGTCTATTGTTCCTCACTTCCCAAGCTTCAGTGCTGCCAAGTTCAATTCACTGCTATTAGAAAAAACAAACTGAACAATTAATATATCTCTTTATATCTTCAACAGCAAAATCGTGCAAAGTGCAGTCAAACTGAAAAATGGTGTTTAGCAGCAAAATAGTTTCATGGTTTGACAAGCTTGTTTTCATGGTTTGACATCTATAAGCAAAGTGCAGTCAAGAATTTTAAGCAGTGACAATATTTGAAAAAGTCCTTTTCAATGTTAAAGAATAATGTGCCAGTAAGATTCACTACTAGAAATTAAGCCTATTACGACAGGTAAAAGAGTTATAATAAGTATATATTTGTGACACTTCTGGAAAATGTCATCTAAAATGATGTTACTATAGTAGTTTGGGACACTAAGAAGTGGCATAATATATGTTATCTATTGTCATATTTTCAATTGTTACCACAGACCACCTATTATGACACTTTGTCACATTGTAAAAAGGCTTGCTAACGGTCAAAATTCAGAACATTTCCCAAAATATATTAACATGTAAAAATGTCATAATAGGAATTTTTAATGACATTTAACACTGCCAAGTCAAACCTATTCTCACAACATTAATAAATGTCATAATAGACTTCTTGTTACACTTTTTTATGTTATTTAAAATTCTATATAGCAACATTTTTACTGAAATTAAAACCTTTTTTTGTTACATTTTTTTGGTGTAAACATAATAATTTCTTTGCATATCCTGTAACTTAAATATGTTATAATAGATACATATGATAGCATTTTTTTTATGTCACTATAAAAAATTTTAATTCTTAAATATATATTATTTGAAATAATAAAAAAAATAACATGTAACATAATATAAAATCACAATATGACCCAAAAAATATGCATGCATATATTAGGAAGTACAGAATTCTGTCTACATGTATACATATGTCTAGGAAGTCATACTAATAGCAGAACTATAAAAGTCATTTCAAAATAGGATCCTAACATATCCATTAAGGCTGATAAATGAACTAATATATCAAAATGTACTTCCACTTGGCAGAATAATTCAATGCACTTTTCCTTAATATGCAGTATCAAAATACCATCTGCAACAAAGCATCCTCTCTTGATCATTCATCTCGAATCCTATGGACCTACCATATATAAATTAATAACATAAGTTAGAAATCAAAATAGAAAAAATTTTTCACCACCACAACCACATAAGCACTACTATTGCTAACTGGTTACATTATGTACAATGGAAAAAAAATGTAAGAAACTAATTGGTTTCGTAGCAATGAATCGAATGAACAAGATTCATTGATGCCAACCGACTACCAAAAAACAGGGAGTATCTCAAATTGCACTAAAGCATTGAACAATGCATAGAAATTCAAACACTAGAATAATAGGCATACCAAGGCCATTGGCCATGCAATGGGTGCACCATGAGCATCTCCAACTGTTTTGAGGATTAAGTATGGGTGAATCAGCTTTTCATCACAACAATATGGCTGTATGAAATCAATCTCACACCAATCTTCTCCTAAGGGATGAGGACCAATAAGTTTTTCAAGATCCAAACTTTTAATACGTGCTGTGGCAACTATTTTGGTTGGATCTCTTATGCTCAATACTGAAACAGTTGCATGTACCTAAAGAGAATGTTACAATAAAAAAATTATGAACAAAACAACTCCAAGATCTCAAAATGAACTTGACATTAAAAGCTATAGCATACATTGGTCCTTACCCTTGAAAACATCCCAAATCTAAAAAAGGGTTCACATAAATCAATCACAGCACTTCCAAGATCATCCAAAAAAAAATAAATAAATAAAAGTCCATATTATACACCAAGTGCACATCATGCCTCTATTTTGATATTGTTCGCGAAATAATATCAAAGACAAGCAAGCATGAATCCTACATATACTTAGCACCTAAGACCCTCCATCAACCCTTAGCAAGCATAAAATCCACCTTCAATCATTTCTCAAGAAAACAAATTAAACTTAGTAAATTAACACAAAATTCACTAAGCTGTCTTCAATTTCCAACAAGCAGTCTCTATGTTTCTAAGGGTAAAACACCTATAAAACTCCTCCGAATGATCTCAAACTTTGAAGACAAACATTTTAACATGTAAGGAACAAAACATAATTGGCCAATATAGAAAATCATGTATACAAAGTTCGCAGAAAAAAAATCAGATTCAATGTGGCATTTGAAAGGAAATAAGGCAATTGCTGAATCACTCAATAACAGCTAGACCACCCTTGCCCTTCAACATATCAATTGGTGGCATCTAGGGGCTAACAAAACAATGGGAAAATGAATGCCAAAGTAACTGTATGTATTCACTAGGATGAAGTTCCCTTCCTAAATGGGAATTGCATACCGAAGATAATAGTGATTTTATAGATTTTTCTGTTAGGGGGGCAAAAAAACATTGATAAAAAGCACACCATTGTAAATATTTTTTACTGAAGAAAAAGAATATATATATATATATATATATATATATATATATATTGGAGAACAGGAAGATAAAGAAAGGGCAAATGAAGCATGCAGAAAACAAAACTGGTTTTCCATCCACTAACAGCAAATAGGCTATCAATCCAGCCTTTTCTATATGCTCCTTATTATTAGCAAGTAGCAAAGCTATCAATGACCCCTACTACTAAATGGAGCAATCCAATTCACAAATCTGATCTACAAATATCAAGGACAAACAGCAGCAATATTCTGTGAAACCACTGCATGCCATTTTGTTACTTCAAGACACATGTATTATGCTGCCACTGTAGTATTTGAAAGGAAAAATCAGATTTAATGAGGCATTTGAAAAACAACACATGCTGAAGTCATCATTCATGTCCCTAGAATCAAGATTCAATGTGGCATTTGAAAGAAAAAATCAGTTTTATAATTGTTTTGAATATAATCGTCAACATGGTCAAAACAGAAAATTTTTACAACAAAGTTCATAGAAAAGTTCACAGCAGAGTACAACTCCAACATCCACAATTCAGCAAGTTTACATAAAGTACAACTCCAACATCCAACATCCACAATTCAACAAAATACAACTCCAAAATTCACAATTCAACAAGTTTACATAAAGCAACAAAAGCATGCATTTTCAACCTTTTCACCAGTAAAAAGCATACTCAAAACAGATTCCAAAACACTACACAGTAGGTGCTAAAAATCCACCATTCTTAGTACAACTCCAACATCCACATTTCAGCAAGTTTACACAAAAAGTTTACACAACAAGTTTACATAAAGTACAACTCCACAATTCACAGAAAAGTTCACAACAAAGTACAACTCCAACATCCACAATTCAGAAAAGTACAACTCCAACATCTAACTCAGGTAATGCAATCTCCACACACCACAACCCAAAAAATTAGCACAAATTCAACTCCAACATCCCAATCACCACAACAAAAACTACAACTCCAACATCCCAATCACCACAACAAAAACCGCAACTCAAAAAGGCCAACAAGTCAACAATTCAATGCCCACTGGGCAGAATTTCTACTAAGTCCCCAAAAAGATCAAATATCCAAAGAGAGCAGATTAGGTAACATTTGAACAAAAACATGGATAGAAAGAGAACACCAAGGTATTAAGTAACAATACCCTTATAGTACTAGTACTGTTGGTTGCGATAGCTTGCTAGTTTGACTCAAATGATGCAACTCTTGACTCATTTATCTCGTTGGCATTATTTTGTGGCATATTTGCACGAATCTCAACTAGCAATCTTCCTTGTTCCCTAATAAGTTCTGCTTGTTCTTTAGCTTGTTCTTGAAGCATCACTATCTGATCTCTTTGTTCAGCCATGATGCGGTGCTGAGTATTCCGGGATGGAATTTCGTCCCAAAGATCTGACGGAGCAATACCACTTCCACACATTCGAACTCGACCATTTCTATCCGGTCCCATCACTTGTGAGAAAATATCATTTGGCCCAATTTCATCACATAAATCAGAAGGGAGTTCACTTCTCTTCTCATTCATCAAATTCTATGATAAAGCAAAAAATTTTATTATCTTATGATTAGAAAAACTAATTTTACTGGCTGAATAATGATATAAAATATTTATATTGCAAGAAAAAATATGCAATACGGTACCAATTTTTCTGCAATCACACTGTTTCCCGGATTCCCATTCGAGTCCGTAAAGCATGCATTGAATAACTCATCTCGGGATGGCTGATGGCCTAATTCTTTTGTCTGTACGGGCAAGAAAAAAAGTTAACCAAATATAGGACAATGTTAATAAGTTTCTCGTTCATGGCAAGCAAAAAAATAAGTGTCAAGTATAATAAGTTTTACCAAATCTTCAGCAACTTGAGCAAATGACTTTTGCCCTTTTCTGTGATGCAAATTATTGATTTTCCTACTTTGAGTATTCCTTGCGCTTACACGCTAGAACAGAAAAAAAAAAAGGGAAAATTAACACTTAACTTAATTTTACATAGGCTGAAAAAATAACTAATATTACATTTCCGTCCTCTGAATTCCAAAAGGCAACCAACTATAACCATTGGTCTTCAAGCACACGATCTTCTCCACAAGAAGACACCACATTGTTCCTTTGATTTGGAACAAAATACTGCATTTTTAGTGTATTCTTCCAGCTTCTCCACTTGTTTCCTATTGATGATATGATTTTTGGCTCGATTCCCGATGGAAAATCAAATCTTTCCTGTCATGAAGTAATTTATGAATACTATAAAAGCAGCAGTTTTCTTGAAGGAAAAAATTGAAAACTGAAGGTTCATTAATCATGATGTTATTACCTTGACAATATCGATCATCTCTTTCTTATATGTTTTTGGCATCTTTGTCCATGACAAATAATTCAATGGGGCATGCTTACCATTCTTAGCTATAGTTCCCAAGAAATTAACTAGCTTTTTCTTGTACTTTCCAATGGGTTGTCCGCTAAGGTGAAAATTAACCTTAATCAAACCCTTGTGCTTAGGGTGTCCCCATACATTAGTGCAATAAGTTAGTCCTCTATAGTTACCTTTATTACCACTATTTTGAACTTCTGCATAAAGCAATAAAATTAGGAAAGAATAAAACTTATAGTAGTAGAAAATTATTGATAACTTAAAAACTTGGTTCAATGATATTTCCTGAAAGTTATTCTTTTTACCAAATCTATCAGATCGCTGTGTGGTATGCTAGATGATCTTTGTTGATCAGTTTGAAGATTTAACTGAAAACCACCTATTCAAAAGATCAAGAGATAAAGGTTTTTAGGACTAATGTTTTGTAAGAAAAAAAAAACCTTTATTTTCACATGTCTGGTGCTGTGTTCCACTCTTCTTTCTTGAACTTGCGCGTGATGATGTGGGTCCAAAGATGTTTCTGGATTGATATTCAACTGCACAAAAACTGAACCCAAAAACATTTCTGAAATTTGCTTAGATTGAGTATCATAGACATTAGAAAAAGGGATATTTGATTTTATATACTCACAATTTGGATCACTTAGCTGTGTAATATGCGGAGGCAGTATTTGTTCTTCAGCTCGGATGTTTTGCTGGTCATCCATAGAATATTGAACACCATCCCTCTGTTGTTCAGCTAGCATATTTAGTTGGTCATCCATAGAACATTGCATGCCGTGTTCAGAAATTCTTTTCTTCCTCAAGCCTCGTGTCCTAGCCATCTGTTTTAGTGTCTAAAGGAAGACAAAAAAGAAATAGTTAAGATAACAACTTGTCGAGCCTTCCATGTGTCTACCATAAAATAGTTAAGAAAACAACTTGTTGAATAAGCTTTGTAACATTATGAAATTTCCTGATATTGATGTCACAACGGCACGGACCAACACTATAAAGTCTTTAGAAGATGGCCCAAGCTATGAAATAACACTTGTTAGACAAAATATTAAATGGAAAAGATAATAACGGGATGAGATTATAATATTTGCATTTGAAGTTATCATCTATCAAACAACCAATCATAAGAACACATAGTAAACAAAAATGACAATACCTATGTCAAATTATAAATTAAAGCACATTAATATAGCATTCAAATGCAACTTCCATTCCATTGGACACATATTAAAATAACAAAATAGCTTTTTAGTCATCAAATTACAATCAAGTCCCATTATTCCCTTCACAGACCCAACAAATGTTCTCATCCCCTTCATTAGCTATGGGACTGCAAATTTCAGCTTGCAAGTGTGTATCAACATCCACAATATCTCCCATTTTATAGACAGATCTTGCATTTGTCGAAATGACAACATGCCAATCACTCTCATTTGATTCTTGCACATAGAATACTTGTCTTGCTTGGGAGGCGAGAATGAAAGGCTCATTGTGGGGGGGGGGGCACATTGCTGAAATTTGCTTACATGAATCCGTTATCATCTTGTTTTAGTCTCTTCCCATTTGATACCCAATCACATTCAAACAACACAACCCTTCAATCACCTCCATAATCTAATTCAATCACGTTCTTTAAAACTCCAAAATATGCCACCTCACTTAAAATAGGATTTTCATCCATTGCACTTGAAAAACTTGAAGTAGTTGCAGTTACAAAAACTCCACTATTTTGCATTTTTCATTTAAGCTCTGCTTCTTCTGTGTGAAACCTGAAACCGTTTACCATAAATCCCTGATACTGTAATCCAACTTCATTAGGGCCCTTAGACAGATAAATTAAATCTCTTGTAATCGGTCTATCTTCAGATATTGTCCAAGAAGCAACCTAGAATACCCAAAATAAATAAATAAATAAATAAATCACATAACTATGTAAAAGAGAACT
Organism: Voacanga thouarsii; assembly: GCA_026120185.1. NCBI lineage: Eukaryota > Viridiplantae > Streptophyta > Magnoliopsida > Gentianales > Apocynaceae > Voacanga > Voacanga thouarsii. Next base: position 161,010 of record JANUWF010000437.1, read on the forward strand.
GAATTGTGTCAAAAAAAAATAATATTACATAATTTTGACTTACATGGTTGGAAAATCAATGTGCAAAGGTTTCACGATGAATACGCTCAATTTCGTGTCTTCCAGCACGAGGATGACTTTGCGCTACCCAAGTTTGGTGCATGCTGCAAAAGATAAAGGGCAAACTTAATTAGTTCTTACATTTTGCTGGCTAAATATTCACTATCTCATTTTTTTTTTTTCAACTCACTCAATATATGACTTGACAGCTATGCAATTGAATAGCACATATTGATGTGCTTTATTCAATTAATCTTGATCAAATTTTGTTGGTATGCCTTTACCCAATGAGCGTCCTGACACATCCACACCCACTTGAGGTTCTAGCTCATCCTCTTCATTTCTTGATCTTTGATTGAACCTTGTTTGGACATAATCAGCATGATATAAGAAGCGGAATGTTAAAAATTCTTTAGCTAAATAGCCTTCTGCTATAGAACCTTTTGGGCGATTCCTTTTCCGCATATAAGATTTCAAAGTATACAAGTACCTAAAGTAACAAAAGTCATTAAAAAAAAATTCAATTAGCTAAAAGTGAAAGATTTAAAAAAACTAATTTAAAGAACTAGAAAATAGAAAATAGACGATACATACCTCTCAATTGGATACATCCATCGAAATTGCACTGGTCCAGCTATTCTTGCTTCGTAGGCTAGGTGAACACATAGATGCATCATGATATTGAAAGCTGATGGTGGAAAGACTCATTCTAGCTCACAAAGAATGACAACAATGTCCATCTCTAGTTGAACCAAATAATGAGCCAATAATTCCTTAGAGCATAGCAGCCTAAAATACCTACTTAGCCTAAGCAAGGGATACCGAACAGATTTTGGCAACGATTTCCTCAAAGCTATAGGCAATAATTGTTGCATCAAAATATGATGATCATGGCTCTTAAGCCCTAAAATCTTTGGTGGCTTTAGTTGTACACACCTAGACAAGTTAGCAGCATACCTATCAGGAACTTTTACCCTTTTCAACAGTTTGCAAAAATTTAATTTCTCACTTTTACTCAAAGCGAATGAAGCCCGAGGTAAAGAAGATGCACCATTCTCCATCTCAAGTGGATGTAGTTTTGGTCTTATTCCCATATCCTTCAAGTCCAGCCGTGACTTATGATCTCTTTTCTTATCCATCTCAAGTAATATGGACATTAGCATTTGACTCACATTTTTCTCAATATGCATCACATCGAGATTATGACGCAACAAGTTATGTTTCCAATATGGCAATTCAAAGAACACTATTTTTTTCTTCCAATTAAATGGCAACTTTTCATTATCACTCACTAACTTTCCAAACATAAAATTGATACCATCTAATTCATTTAAAAACATATCTCTGGACAAAAAAGTAGGTTTCTCTCTGTGCTCTTGTCTACTATTAAATGATCGAACATCATTTCTAAAAGGGTGATCTGGTTCTAAGAACCTTCAATGTCCCATGTAGCAATGCTTTTTACTGTTCTTCAACCACTGTAACTCTGTCTCCTTGTGACAAGTAGGACAAGAAAACTCCCCTTTGGTGCTCCACCCCGACAAATTAGCATATCCAGGAAAATCACTAATAGTTCACAATAATTCTGCTCGCATTTGAAAATTCTGCTTCGAATATGCATCATAAGTAGACACGCCCACATCCCATAATTCATTCAATTCTACAATTAGAGGCTCTAAATAGACATCAAGATTATTCCCTGGAGCACTAGGGCTAGGTATTAGCAATGACAAGAAAAAGTAGGGCTACTTCATACACATCCATGGGGGTAAATTATAAGGCATCAATATAACAGGCCAAGCACTATGCGCAACATTCATATTTTTAAAAGGATTAAACCCACAGAAGCTAAACCCAATCTCAAATTGCGCACATCTTTAGAAAAATCAGGGTAAAGATAATCAAAATTTTTCCAAGCAGGTGTGTCAATTGGGTGTCTCATAAGACCATCATCTATTCAATCCTCCCCATGCCATCTCATTAACTTAGCTGTCTTTGCTGACATAAACAAACGTGGCAAGCGAGGTTTTAGTGGAAAATGCCAAATAACTTTTTTTGCAATCTTTCTTTTCTCCCCGGTAGGATCGCTATCATTAGTTTCCCATCTAGATTCTTTACATGTTTCACAATATTTCCATCCAAATTTCTCCCCCCAATATAGTGTGCAATCATTCGGACAAGCATCTATCTTCTCATACCCAAGACCTAACTGTTTCATTATCTTTTCAGCTTCATAATATGATTGAGGAATTTCTGCACCATCAGGATATGATTCTCTCAACAATTCAAGAAGCATTTCAAAATGTCTATTTGACCACTTTCTTGCACACTTAAGGTGTAGCAATTGAACAAGAAATGAAAGTTTAGAAATATTTTTACACCCAGGATACAACTCTTGTTGAGAATCATTAATGAGCTTATAAAAATTTTCAACATCTGAGTTTGGCAATTCAACTCCAGCAAATGTGTCAACATGCTCAATTCCATCATGCATTGGAATGCCAAATGCATCATGCAGCAATCCATCCATGTCATCATTTTGATTATTGGTAGCTTGCAAATTATGACCAACATTTGATCTAGATGAACTAGAAGATGAAAGTTCTCCATGTACTATCTAATAACAGTATCCCTTAATAAACCCATACACTATAAGGTGCTATTGTGCCTCTATTTCTGTCCTCATTACCCCATTTCCACATTTTATACAAGGACACAATATTTTTCCATTCAAACTTGCATTTTTCATTGCAAATCTTAAAAAGCTATCTAGATCATTTTGATATGCAATGCAATTTCTAGGAAGATTCATCCAAGATTTATCCATGTTGTTGATGCCATAATCAACAATAGATAGGCTAAAGTCATAGCCTAAGGAGTAAATATACAATATGTAAGATTTATGCAATATAATTTAGGGCATTAAAAATTTTGAGAAATACAAATCAAGGAAACAAATTCAAATTCAAATTCAAATCCACTATGTAGGGTTTTATTACCTAAAATCGTATACTTTATTTACAATCATCAAAGCTCACATAAAAATATTTCCAATCATCCTAGCTATATCATAAAATCCATATAAGTCAAATTCAATCACCTTAATAGCAAAGTTCTATGTAAACACACTTTTCATTTCAAAACCAAAACTCTATTCACACTAGTAAAACAGGGGTCATAAAGATCATATTAATTAATTAAGCAAAACATTTTAGTTTCTTATGAAATTTTTCAGTTTTATACCTTAAAATGTTAGGTGAATTACCGTATAAATGTCTTCCCAATATTGCACTTATAAAAGGGTCAAATAAGTTTTGCAAAACCCACTACTGGATAGTAACCTGCCCATGCAGTCCCGCGCAATAGTTTTCAAAATTTCATTTCTCTCAGTCTATAAATGATTTTTTGGTTATTCTTGGTCTCAAATTTTTTTCAAATACTAATGTTTCCACAATACAAATGTTATAGCCGAATTCAGTTAGAAAAGGCATTTTTAGGGAGCTTAAAATGACACCTTGAATGGGGATTTTTTCACAGTTTACATAGTTCATAGCAAAAATCAAGAGACTAAATTTTCAGCACTTTTCCCCTACAAAAATCATACCAAAAGGTTCCTAACTCATCATTGAATGCTCAGAAATTTAAATCACAGCAAGCCCTTCAATAATATCATGCCCACAAAGTTTATCATTTTAGTCCCAATATACAACCAGCATACCTTCTGTTTTGGATATACCAACTTCATACTCATTTCCCACATTAAAGCTCATTATTTTCCCCACTTAATACAAACACATAATAGAACATTTAACCATGATATTCACATCATTTTCAATACAGAATCACAAGAAAAAAATAGATGGAAACATATATAAGTTGGAAAAATGGCTTCTTCACACAAAAGGCTTCACGTTCACATAGTTTTACATGTCCCTAACCTAAATACACCCATTCCTTCATCAACATGACAAATTAAAATCCCAAAGCTAGTCAAATCTTCTGCAAATATAGCCCTTGGTCCTTGCTAAAGAAAATATTTTGGGGTGTTCCAAAGCCAATTTCAGAGGATAAAAGCAAAGATAAAGTGATGGTCACTATAACAGCAAATGCCTTTTCAATAGCTATTAATTATATACAATACAAGCTTTGCATGAATAGCTTACTATTCAAATTTATTAGGTAATGATTAAGATTTAGGTCTCGAGAAATATAATAAAATTAAAATTCATAGCAAAACAACAAAAAAATTAGTACAAACCAGTTCATCCATAGGATTGTAAGGTTAAGACATCAAAAAACAGTGAAATACACTTTGCAAAGTCTTTATAGAACATGGATAACAAGATTCAATAACAAAAATGCCCTTTGCCATCTTTCTTCTTAACCAGCAGCACTTATTCAATAAGTATTGAACATAGTTAACTTGCAATTTTTTCTTCACTATTCTCAATCCATTTCTATATGGTTTCCTTTTTAACTGCCTTGATAATAATCTTATCATTATTGCTCGTTAATTTAATTTCATTCCTATCATAACAAAGGTTAGATCAACCTCCTCAAAGTCAAATACAATGGGATTGTAACTTTTCACTAATCAATCCCTATGATCATATTCCTTCCCTTTAACTTTAAGACCCCTCTTTCATGTTCAAACATTTCTTCTCCCACTTTTCATTCCAACTTATTACATAGTCTTTTGCTATACATTTTGTTCCCATTAGCTACGGTTACAACAATAGGTTTAGTTGGAACCCTTTCAAACTTCAGTTTCTCAATGAGATTTCATAATATTATTCAACCTCTCAAAGTCAAACACAATGTCATTGTAACTTTTCACTAATCAATCCCTATGATCATATTCCTTCCCTTTAACTTTAAGACCCCTATTTCATGTTCAAACATTTCTTCTCCCATTTTTCATTTCAACTTATTACATAGTCTTTTGTTATACATTTTGTTCCTATTAGCTATGGAAACAACAATAGGTTTAGTTGGAACCCTTTCAAACTTCAGTTTCTCAACTAGATTTCATAACATGACATCTAGCTGAGACACAAAAATATGATAACCTTACAGAATTTTTCATATTTTATCCCTTTATTAGCCAGTTCTAATCATTTTTATTCTCTATCAATAACAAGATTTCATAATATAAGGTACAAGACACTTGCAACACAAACAAAAGTTGTCTTGTCTATGGATGTAAGAGAATCTTCCCAAAAATCCATTACATGAACACAGCATGTTGCAACAAAGACAAAATGTGTCATGATATTCAATATGAAAAATTCTATTCTATCCCTCAAAATCTCAGCAGATCATTCCTTCAATGTGATCCAAAAAAGTGAAAAATATCTTTCTGTCATTTTCTTATAAAGATTGCAGCTTAACTGGCATATTTTAAATTTTCTTGCTATGTTCCAATCTCAAACAATAAAAGTACATAGTCTCTAATCATCTAGCTGCCAAATCTAAAAACCTTTCCAATTTTCCAGAATTCCAAAAGGTAGCTGCAAAGGACCTTCCAGATTTCTTTTCTAGCAGTTCCCTCCAGCTCCTCAAATCCATACCATCTCTAGCCTCTTCCTTGTTTCTTTATTAAGAAAAGCTTTGTGACATAAGCCTGACTTTGACTTTCTAAGTGACTCACATAAAGCAAATCTTGAGTAAAATTGACATAAATAAAAGGACTAAACGAAAGTGGATGGGGACTAAAGGAACTCAATGCCCATTACTTTGCTAATACAAGCTCAACCAATGATAGGCATGCTACCATACTCAAAATTCCAAGTGCTGCTTCAAAATATCTTGTGAAATCATGCTCATTTGGATTGATTAGGTGTTAATCATAACAATTTGACTTGTCCTGTTGCAGTCGAATTGAAGGATTTGGGGAACTGAGAGGATTCTAAAAGTTGTGATATTAATCAGAGAAAACGCAAAGTTCAGATGGTAAAGCTAGGATTAATGTTTAAGTTCAACAGTAACCCTTATGCGGCTATTTATTTGACAGTAAAACCAACGAAGATGGAAACAAACAAAGACGGAAAAATAAACATGCTCACATTTTTAACCAACGGAGATGATAACAAACATGCTTACATTTTTAATTCAGCGTCCACATAATGGGCACAAGCTCACACAGAGATGGAAAAATTAGTTAACAGACCAATTTCAGACCAATCTCAAACATATATCCGACAAATCATAATAAAAAATAGCATTTCAAACCAATGTCAAACAAATTTGAACCTAATACCCAAATAATAGCATATCACAAACAGATAGCAGCTAATAAAGGGATAAAATTGAACTTTTGTTCTGCTCCAAGACCGGTACTTGAAGAAGAGAAGAAAGCGAAAATGCCAGCCCTTGAGGCTGCTGCAGTGGAGAAAACTGAATGGGCTTGCCGGTACGGGTGGGAGATTTTGGTGAGGAAAGAGCTCGGCGCCGGTACCGGAGACGAGAGAATCGAAGGCTTTTGCGGGGAAATAGGTATAGTGAGAAGGATTACTTCTGCGGGGAAATGGATGCACCGAAAGGAGTGCTTTTGTGGAGAGGCTTTTTTCCCGATTTTTTTAGCACTATTTTTTTCACTCCTGGCGCCATTTTTTTTTACTACTTAGGTTTTTCTTTTTTTTTACAATAGTTATTATGACAGTTTCACATGTCAAAATAAATAATACAATATATAAAAAAAGTATTGTAACACATTTTAGAAAATGTCATAATATAGTTCTAAAAACACAATAAATTTTACATTTTTAGTAAATTTAGTAAAAAAGCATTGTTTTACTTGTGTCTATTATGACATTTTTGATAAACTGTCACAAATTTATATTTCTAATGACACCTTTAAAAAAATGTTATAACAAATATGTTAAAATATCATTAATTTCTAGTAGTGATTCATTATGAGGCATCTCCCACTATATGGTTTCTAGATTTATCCCCAGACAGAATGGCAAATTTGGCTTCAACACATAAGTCTATGCATGTCTAAATTCAGCTTAAACACATAAAATATGCTTCCAAATGCTGGTTCCAAATTCTGCATATTTCTAACATAAAGCTGGTATGAATTGCCTTAAAAACACATAAAATCTGCTTCCAAATGCTGGTTCCAAATTCTACTTCAACACATAAATTCTAGATCCAAATTCTGCATATTTCTATCATAAAGCTGGTATGAATTGCCCAAATACAATTTCATGGTTTCACAAGCTTGTTTTCTTGGTTTGACATCTATAAGCAAAGTGCAGTCAAGAATTTTAAGTAGTGACAATATCTGAAAAAGTCCCTTTCATTGTTGAAGAATAATGTGGCAGCAAGATTCATTATGAGTTATTTCCCACTATATGGTTTCTAGATTTATCCCCAGACAGAATGGCAAATTCAACTTCAACACATAAGTCTATGCATGTCTAAATTCGACTTAAACACATAAAATCTGCTTCCAAATGCTGGTTCCAAATTCTGCTTCAACACATAAATTCTGGTTCCAAATTCTGTATATTTCTAACATAAAGTTGGTATGAATTGCCCAAAGAAACACATAAAATATGCTTCCAAATGCTGGTTCCAAATTCTACTTCAACACATAAATTCTAGTTCCAAATTCTGCATATTTCTAACATAAAGCTGGTATGAATTGCCCAAAAACATTTTTATGGTTTGATAAGCTTGTTTTCATGGTTTGACATCTATAAGCAAAGTGCAGTCAAGAATTTTAAGTAGTGACAATATCTGAAAAAGTCATTTTCTTCGTTGAAGAATAATGTGGCAGCAAGATTCATTATGAGTCATTTCCCACTATATGGTTTCTAGATTTATCCCCAAACAGAATGGCAAATTCGGCTTCAACATATAAGTCTATGCATGTCTAAATTTGGCTTAAACACATAAAATCTGCTTCCAAATGCTGGTTCCAAATTCTACTTCAACACATAAAATCTGCACCAACCAGAAGTAAATGGAAATGTTCAAACTGAGAATATCTCTAGATTTAACAATATCTGAAAATTCGTGGTTAAAGACAAACTGAGAGATAAACTGAGAGATGAGGTAAATGGGAATGGTCAAACAGAAGTAACTCCCATCACGTTTTGAGCAGTTGCAAATCTGGTTCAAACCTCAAATCCGCTTTAAGTGCAAACAAATTTCAGATTTCTCCAAATTCAGAAAACCATAATCCTATCATTTCAAAGTAAAATGCATAAATTGATCATAGCATTTAGTTTTTCACTTTTGTTGTTATCCCTTGAAACCTTGTCTGCAGAGGAAGATGAACAGAATAATGTCCAAAATAGGGAAGGAGGAGAACCATCTGCCAAACAAATGCTACAAGATCAGTTAAAACTCATTGGAAAATGGTTAAATATCTAATCAATCAATTGGAGATAAACTTCTTTCCTCTAAATCTGGAGTAAGTTAAGCCATCTCATCAATTCTTTACTTCAACAATAGCAGTAGATGATCAACAAATGCAGGAGGTATCATAATTCATAAACTAGGAAATTTTGACATCAGTTTACATTATGCATTTTGTGTATGTTTTGTATGCTGATCATAGCGAGTAAACTTGTTAGATAATCATACTTACACTGAATTTTGATTGTTACAATCCTGTATAAAAGCTAACAAAATGATGCTATTTATGTGACAACATGACTTATGAATATAGTGAAACTTATTGTAGGAGAAGGTAATAGGACATGTTTCTGACGAAATATGAATATATGGTGGGGAAAGGTTCCTATAGTGAAACTCAAGGGGAAGAGCTACACCAACCACCCCTCTCCTTATGGGTATAGTATCTGTGAAGGATTTTAATATAGTATCTATGAAGTAGACATGGGACACGTGGAAGAAACTGATATCAAATAAGAGAGAACCCTTTTCAACAACCTACCTTTGTTAACCCACTGTGTGTGTTTGTGTGTGTGTTTTAGAGTATTTATTCAGTATTCCCACCGAGAAAAGGAGGAGAAAAAAGCTAACTTGTATTCTATTGAGACTAATGAAAATAGCCCACCAGAAGCTAATAACAAAGCACCATTCCAAATACAACCTTGCAACAAATAAATTATCTACACCTTTCTTTATCAACAGTTCACCACCACCACATCAAAGTAATCACAGAAACAAACAAGATCAAAGAAAGCAATAGCTGCTGCTGAAAAGCACCATTCTAAGTATTGCTGCTACAACTAAGTGGACTAAACTATTTTATGAATGAAAGCAATAGCAGCTATTGAAAAGGTCAAAGAAAACAAGAAAAAAAAAGATGGCATTACAACCACAGCTTCAAAACAGATGGAACAATAGTGAAAAAACTGAAGTGAAAAACTAAAGTGAATAATCTTCAAAACAGCATAGTATAGATAACCAGATAACCACAACAGAAATAGCCCGCACATCAATAACATTGATAACCAGATACACAAAGTGAATCAAATATATATTATCTGTATAGGAGAAACAACTTTCACCTTGCTTCTTAAAAACAATGAAAAAAGATCAAAAGAAAATGCTGAAATACTAGGCAGCTAGCTCCTTGGTGTGAATGACCATCATGGCATATTTTATCATGGTCGGATACAAGGGCTTGTAAAAGGTAAACAACAGGGGGAAAAAATCATCCTATTGTGACTGAAAATATGTAAACATTCAGCAGACTAGTACATTTTTTCCCCAAGGCGCATTCATCCTTTGTAAGGTTACATAAACATGCTCTTTAATTACCCTCAATCCCATCAATTACACTTGCAATCCATTCCACCCCAAGTATGTAGAGGGAAGCACTTGTGTTAAACATTAGAAATTTTCAAGAAAATTGTAGAAAATCTCAACTAACCCACATTGAAAATAGAAAATCACTACTCAATGTATGAAATCTATAGCAAATAGATGCAAAGTTAACCATGATGTTCTAAACAGTAACATACACATAAAGATGCAAATTCTTATTACCATCATCACTGTTAAGTTGCATTTTTCACCTGCACCTGCGGACTGCTCCCTTCATTTATCCCATCTTCATTTTGGTTTTCAGCATTATAGACATCTCTTATCACGTCATTCCTTTTCTTGCCTTCTTCCTATTTGAATTGCAGGAGTCATACCTATATGCAAGTAAACAAAATTTATTGCCATGCATATACATCAAAATTCAACTTTTGCGCCACTAAATTTTTGAACATATTCATGAACCATAGACATAAATATGCAAAGCCTATTACCATTATCAGTGTCAAGTTGCATGTCTTCATCTACCTCTTCATTGGCCCCTTCGTTTACCCCATCTACATTTCTATTTTCATTAGGTAAGATCTCATATCTTATGTTGTAATTTCTTCTTTGTCTTCTTCTTCGAGTTCTGGGAGCCATACCTCCTCGAGTTCTAGGGGCCATACCTACAATACAAGTGAACAAAAAATATTAGCATTTATACAACATTGGAAATTCATAAACTTATCAAATCATAATATCAAATTGAAAGATTAAAATACCAAAAAAAGAAATACTAGTAAAATGAACAACATTAATTTCGTAGCTCTAGAACATTAGTTTTCATTAAAAAAAAAAATACATAAAGAGAGAAATACTATAGAAACAAGTGTTCAAAATATTCAAAATTGACTAATAAGTTGAAAACATCAAATATTGGATTGTCAACTTCAACTCCTTCTGCATCCATTCGAACCCAATTGTGTTCTTCATCTTTGTCATGAGCTTGGTGATTCCCTAACTTGCTTTGCAAATACATCTCATATCAGCCATTTCTTGCACTTTATAAGTAGCCCTAGGATTTGTAGTGACAACAATGCACCATCCACTTTCATCTGGATCTTCCACATAAAAAGCTTGTGACGCTTGTGATCCAAGAATAAAAGGTTCGTTATGGGGTTGCACACCCGAAAAATTAGCCAAAACGAATCCATCTCCATCTTGTTTAAGTCTTTTACCTCTTGAAACCCACTCACAGTCAAACAACACGACTCATTGATCACCTACATAAATTAGCTCAACAACCCTTGTTAAAGTTCCATAATAATCTACATCTCCTAAAATTGGATATTGGTCTCTTGTGCTTGCAAAACTTGAGGTTGTTGCTTGCACACCAACCCCACTATTTTGTATTTTCTTTTTACGCTCCACTTCTCTTACATGGAATCGAAAGCCATTCACAACGTATTTGTCGTACTGCAACCCTATACGATTCGGTCCTCTAGCTAGACATTTGATGTCTTCTATGAATAAATCACAACCAGAAAGTCCCTCTTCCTCAACCTATAGATCACAAATAAATTAGGGGAATCTTCATAAGTCCATGTGGAATGGAATAAATTAAATCAACTTACATGTTTCTCCAACCATGACGCGAAATTTTCACTATGAACGTGCTCAATTACATGCCTTGAAGTATGAGGATGCTTCTTTTCAACCAACTTAAGATGTTTACTGCATAATTAAATTAAATTACAAGTTTTAAATCATGTAGAATTTTCCTATGGTAAAATAATAGTTAGACTTGTACAGACTTACTCAATGAAAGGCCTAAGGCTATCACAATTGAAAAGCACATACAGGTGTGCTTTTCTAAGTGTGTCATCATCAAACTTAGTTGAAATTGTAGCTCCCAAAGGATGACCTATTTCTAAGAATACATCCAGTCCAATGTGACTTGGATTGTCAGAAACATCTTCATTTCTACTGGATCGGTTGAATCTGGTCTCGACGTAATCGACTAGCTACAATGAACAAAATGACAAGTATTCCTCTGCCACATATCCTTCAGCAAAACACCTCTTTGGTCGGCTTCTATTGCGAACATAAGATTTCAATGTACCCAAATATCTATTTTATAAACATAAAAAAAGTGTTAGAAATATACAAATTTATAAATTCATCGAGGACTTATTAATTAGTATTTGAGGTAATTTAAAATAATTACTTTTCAATAGGATACATCCAACAATAATGAACAGGCCCGCCTAATTTCACCTCTCTTGCTAGATGTACAGTTAAATGCACCATCACATCAAAAAAAAGAGGGAAAACCTTTTCTAGTTGGCATAGTATAATAATGATGTCCTTTTCAAGTTGAACCACATCTTGAGGAAAAATCTCTTTAGAGCACAACATTCAAAAAAAATGACTTAATCTAATAAGTGGAGACCACACAGATCTACGTAAAGATTTCCTCAAAGCTATTAGTATTAGTTGTTGCATCAAAATATGATTGTCATGACTTTTGAGGCTAGATATCTTTGGTGGCTTAAGTTGCACACAACGTGAAACATTAGAAGAGTATCCATCTGGAACTTTCACTTTTTTCAGCACTTTATAGAAATTATACTTCTCTTTCTTGTTCAATGTAAATGAAGCAAGAGGCAAGAAAACTTTTCCATTTTCCCTTGGAATAGGATGTAAATCTAGTCTTATACCCATTTCAGCCAAGTCAAGTCTAAACTTAGTATTATCATTTGATTTATCCCTATCTAACAAAGTATTAATGACATTGTCACAAACATTCTTCTCAATATGCATCGGATCAAGATTGTGGCGTATAATGTTCCATTCCCAATAAGGTAAATAAAAGAAATACTTTTCTTCTTCTAATTAAAAGGCAACTTTTCATTGTCCTTAACTAATTTTCTAAACTTTATGGAAAAATTTTGCAGCTCCTCTATCACCATTGAACCAGTAAGTATAGGTGGAGGTCTCTCATGCTCTACCTTACCATCAAAAGATCTACCATCTCTTTGATAAGGATGATTATAGTCTAAAAACTTTCGATGTCCTATGTAACAATGCTTTCCACCATTTTTTAACCACTGAGAATAGGTGTGTTTGTGACAAATTGGACATGAAAGTTCCCCTTTTGTACTCCATCCTGACAAAGTGGCATAACCAGGAAAATCGCTAATTGTCCAAAGTAATGCTACACGCATTTGGAAGTTTTGATTTATGGACCCATCATAGGTCTTCACCCCAACATCCCATAGCTCTTTTAATTCAGTAATTAAAGGCTGCAAGTAGACATCAATGTTGCTTCCAGGGGCAAAAAGGCCAGGTATCAACAATGATAACATGAAATAAGATTGCTTCATACACATCCATAGTGGCAAATTATAAGGTATTAATACACCAAGCCATGTAGTATGAGATACACTCATATTCTGAAATGGATTAAATCCATCAAATGCCAAACCTAATCTAACATTTCTAGGCTCTTCACTGAATTCAGGATATTGATGATCAAAAGACTTCCAAGAAGGGGAATCAACTAGGTGTCTCATGCATCCATCTTTTGTGCGGCATTCACTATGCCATTTCATATTAGCAGTAATTTTTTGTGACATAAATAACCTTTGTAATCTAGGCTATAATGGAAAATGCCACAATACCTTGTAAGAAAATTTTCTCTTCTTACCTATGGGATCATTTTCAGATGGCTGCCATCTAAGATGACTACATGTCTTGCATTCCTTCCAACTCTCTTTATCCCTCCAATAAATAATGCAATATTGGGACATGCATCTATTTTCTCATAGCCAATGCCTAATTACTTCATCAATCTATTAGCTTCATACATATTTTTAGGTAAGTTTGAAAATGCCTCAGGGAATGCTTCTCGCAACAAGTCAAGAAGCATGTTAAAGGATTTATCACTCCACTTACCACTACACTTGAGATAAAGCAAACGAATAATGAAAGAAAGTTTTGAGAATTTTTTACATCCCGAATACAAATCTTGTTGAGAATCATCTAAAAGTTTATAAAACCTTTCAGCCTCCTTGTCAGGCAACTCATCTCTAAAATCTATGTTATCACCCTCCACATGATCTGTTCTTGGGACTCCAAATATGTCATGTAGCAATCCTTCCATGTCATCCAATCCTTCTATCTCATCTGGCCCTTCAATATTGTTAATGTTGTTAGACCAGCTATCTACATGCAAATGTAAATTAATTATTGATGGATCAATATAAGTAAGTTCACCATGTGCAACCTAGTGTGTGTACCTTTTAATAAAACCTCTAGTAATTAAGTGTTCTTTGGCTTCCTACCTAGAAACCACTATTCTCATTATGCAATCTCTACATGGGCATGAAATACTCCCATTTATAGCTGAATTGGCAAAGACAAAGCTCAAGAAGTATTCCACTCCTTCTTCATACTTAAGATTATTTCTTGGCAGATTCATCCATCGTCTATCCATTATAGAAAGCTGAAAACCAAATCCAAGCAAAGATGCAAAAAAAAAAAAAAAAACAAACAAACACATTACTTCATTTTTAGAATTGCTAAAAATGTTAAAAAATTCCTATCTATTGCTGTAGTTGATAGTTTAAATTTGGGAAATTACACAAGAGGATGACTTTTTTTAAAAAAAAAAGGAGATGAACAAAGAATAAACATTCTGTTAGACAAATGTTTTGTATTCTTTATTTTTACTACTATTTCAATAGAAATGTGAATCAAATGCTATAGCAAAAGGGTTTCAGAATTAATTTCTCTAACAACCAAAAAAGAAGAAAATTTATTCAACCTTAAACAAATAAAATTTCACAAATCCTTGCAAAACTGGAAGGTAACCTATTAAAAACAATGAAGAAACCATAGAAACTAGTTATACAAACTTAATAGGCTGTTAATCTTCACGTACATAGCAATACTTTTGTCTCTTGGTCAGAGTATTGAAGTAAGTAAAATCGAAACATGACAAACAAACACATTGCAACAAACACAAAACGATAAAACATTATCCTAGCTCAGTAAGAAATTGCTTATGGTAGGGAAATGAAAGCTGAAAATCCAGTCCAAAGACTCATTCAACCATAAGTTAGGTCACAAGTTCAAAAGACAAAATGAAGAACCTACTAAGAACTAGTTGTATAAGTCTAAACTCAGTATTTTTACAATGCAAAATAATGTAACTATTGACTTGGATGGTCTGATATAGGAAAAGTGGTTGATTGCTATAGCAGTAAATCAGGACTTTTCTTTACAAATTCAAGACTCAAGAGCTAGGCAAAAAAATATCTATTCTAGTTAGCATGAATGGCGAAAATGCACATTGACGTGATAAAGCCCTACATTCCTATAACAAGAAGCTCCATTTAAAGTCAAATAACACAATATTACTTGCCAATCATTGCAAAGAAACATCATAAGGATATATTACTACCCAAAATATTACTGCCTAGATGCGAAGCAGTAAAGCCATTCATACACAGAAAATTCCAACAACACATGCTATTATAGAAAATTCATACAACGCATGCTACAACTTTAATAAAGAGCTTATTTTTCCCAAAGTACACCAGCAATACCAAAAGGAACCCAATTCCTTTGCCTCCAACAACTCCACATAACATGAAAAACATACATAAAGAACATACAAATGTCCCAAAACTTTTTCAATTCAAAGTTATTATAGAAAAAACTGTCGTTAAACAAACTAACCTATCAGAATTAATAGAGAAAGACTAATCAACAACCTTACAATCTGCAATTCCACCATGCCAATTATGTTTAAAAGATGGGGCAACGAGAATCAAGGGGGGAAACAAAACACATTATCAGTAACACTAAACGGGTTTCCTTGCACAAAATCACACTTCAATTTCCAAAATCCATAAGGATTATATATATATATATATATATATATATATAAATATCAGAATGCAGAATCGGGAAAGTGCAAAGTAGATTTTCCCATATGGCTGATTTTAAATCGCAGCAGTACAATCGGGTAGCAATAGAATGGGCCAGTTCAAAATGACAATGCAGAATCAGGGAAAGTAGAGACTACTTCCAGCCCTTGAAAAACACAGTAGAGGATAGAGAAGAGAACCCAAACCTTGAACACACCGACCTTGCCGAAGCAAAATTCAGCTACCAACCCGAACGCCACCAGACGCACGCGCACCTTAACCAGACTTTGAGCCTAAATAGAGAAGCTGCCCGGTGGTTTAAGACTGGAATAGGGCAGCAGAAGAATGACACGGCGAAGAAGAAAGAGAGTGGAGTTTTGGTGCGAAAAAAAAAATTAGACAAACAGAGAAGCCGATGGTGGTTTAAGGCTGGAATCGGGCAACGACAGCAGAAGAATGATGATCGGGTAGAAGAAGAAAGCTAAGGGAGTTTTGGTGCGAAAAACAATTAGGCAAATTTTGGCTAAATTTTGGCATATAATTTTAGCGCCTTTTTCCCTAGCTGTGTCAAAATTTTGCCTAAGTTTTTTTTTTTTTTTTTTTTGGCCAGGAAAGTTTTTTTGTCAAAATTTCCTGGCTTATAACTGTAAATTTTGGCTAAGTCTTCTACCTCTAAATAATATTACAAATTAAGGTTTTTTTTTTAGAAAAATATTATACTTTAATTATGACATATAATAAGTGTTATTATATATTTATTTGTTGTTACATTTAATTTCATATTATTTTAAAATTACATTATTGAACTATATTTGTAATATGTGTTGAATAGTAAATGTCATAATAAATATTTATTTTAATATTCAAAAAATATGTCATTAAAACTATGTCACAAAAGCCATTTTTTTGTTGTAGTGACTAATATAGCATAGATCTAGATTCACCATGGCAAGGTATAGCATTGCTCTATTTCATACATGTCTAGACCAATACTTGCATCATTATAACATCAATCTCCTATATTCATGCTCATAAAGCCAAAATCTATAAGTAGACATTCCCATAGCATCTGGCATGAAAATTAGTCTTATTATTGCTACAAGAGTTAGATGTCTTAAATACCTTCTAGCTACGAAGATCAAAAGATGACAAGATGAATCCTGTGGTGAGCAGCTTGAGTCTATGAGAGAGAAGGTGTCACCTTGCCTAGATCTTCTAGGTTGGCTGTGAGTCACAAGGGAAAAAGGAAAAATATGCCCCTTTAATTGGCATGGACTAGGAGGTGAAGAAGAAAAGAATAGATAGAAAAGAGAGTTGAGAATTAAAGGAGAGATTGAGTTACCTTGAGAGTGTGTGATTTTAGTTTCGTTTGGTGTGCTTGTTTCTGGCCAAAAGCGATGAGGAGAGTGAGATCTTGCTTGTTTTTGTGTGCTTGATAGGTTTAGAGGTTGATGAAATGCTGGTTTGATAGAGGTAATAGAATAGGTTTAAGTGTTTGATGCAATGTAGGTCTCCCTCTTGATTTTGACTACTTGAATATGCCAAGTAAGAAATAGCAGATTTGCTCCTCCCTTGTTGGCCGAAAATGAGTGATGTTTAAGAGAGGATTATGGTTGTAGTTTGGGTTCTAAAGCTAGCTGAAAAATAGGTAGAAAAGAGAGACTTTGCGCATCTTGAGTTTTAGTTAAAACAAAGAAGAGTTGAGAGTCCTTTGCTTGAGGTTTTTGTGTAGGTGTGGAAGTGTAATGACCAAAGCTGTGCACAAGCTTATGCTGGCCGAAATTCTACTATGTTGTGCACCAGAATTTCAGTTCCTTTGGGTGTGTGTGAGATGGTGTAATGTAGTTTGGTTAATCTCCAACTCTATCCAAAGATATGGTGAGTGTTTGAGGTTGTTTTGGTTTCTTGGACAAAAGGAAATTCTGGGTTGTTCTCACCCTTTGCTAGCTAAAATAATGAGAAGGAAAAGAAAGAAGATTGAAGGCTAGAATCTTGCTTTTGTTCTGGCCAAAAATCAGTGGAAAAGAAGAGTTCATGTGCGTGTTGTGTTTAGCTAAAATAAAAAAGAGTTTGAGTGCATTTGGGTATAGAATTTTCGTGCATGTGTGTGTGTGTGTGTGTGTGTGTGTGTTGTAGATGAAACAATGAAGAAATGGGAGGAAAAATTCTGGCATTGTTTTCACCTAATAAAAATCCGATTTTACTAAAGATAAAGCTAGAATTTTATCCCATCTCTAATTTATTTTTTAAAATTATAAAATGGAAGGAGATAAATGCTTAAAATAAAATTCAGCATTATCCTTATATTCATTTAAAGCTCTTTAAAAATTAAAAAATGTGGAGATTTATCTCCTAGGAAAGTGGTGGCCAGCTTATCTTGAATTCAGAAGAATTATATTAGATCACTTAAAAATATTTATATAGATATTCAATCTAAAAATTTAGATAATATTGGATTTTAAAATAAATAGGAGATAATATGAAATTAAAAGAAGCTTTTAAATTCAAGAGCAATCCTATTGGTTTAAAACTCCCAAAGTGGTGGCACACTAGGGAATTTCAGCCAAGAATTTTGGAGGAAGTAGAAGAAAAATAAATTAAGGAAAAAGAAAGGAAATGATTTGCAAGAGTTCAGATTTGAACTTAAGTCACCAAGAGATAAACACCAAGTCTTTACCGCTAGACCACAATAGTTCTTGTACCAATATTTCTCCAGCAAATTCCCTTAAATCTCACTTAACTCACTTCATTCCCTTCTATTAAATTCTACTCAATAAAATAAAAGTTCAACCAACACAGTTATATCCAAATAAATAAATTCATGCAATAACAAACTCATAGATCACACATACTCATGAAAATGTTCCAAATTATCATATGCAATATGGAATGCTATGCCATGCATAACTTTCCCCATAATCTTAGGGTGGTTTTGGCCAGGGTGTCACAGATACTAGCCCCTAAATCATATAGCGCATTTTGAAAAAATAAGTCATTAATATAAAAAGGTATTCAAAAACTTCCAGGATCCATCAACATTGGTGGCAACTTTTTTTGAAGGACGGCTAAACATTCTTTATTCAAGCAAATTTTTTGAAACTCATTCAACCACTTTTTGCTAGCTAAAATATCTTTCTAGTACTTTGCACAGGCTAGCATTTATGTTAAAGCTTCTACAAAAGGTAGGTTAATCTCAAGTTAAAGATGTTTCACAACTTGGGGGAAAGGAAGAAAATTAAAATCAACATTGTTATTATGGAATTCTTCCTTACTTTTCTTGCTTCTCTTACTTTTTTTTTTTTTTTTTTATGTAGAAGATTGGATAGGAGTTTCTTCTTGTTTGTTGGCAACCTTTTCATTAAATTGCCCCCCCCCGCCAATTTTTGCTCCTCTTCTAAGTTTCTTCCACTCCTCAATGTGATAGCTTTCTATTCTCTTGGATTTTTTCCGTATCACTTGGAAGGCTTCCTTAAGTCCTACCAAGCATTGCTTGAGCTAATTGACCCACTTACACTTCTATACTTTCCATAGAAGCCTTCATGTTTTGCTGGTCCACTTATATAGCCTTAATGGAGTTATCTAACTTTGAAAATTTATTGGAAGTAATCTCTATAAACTTGGCAAGTGCATCCTCAAGGTTAGTTGTTTTCTCTTGAGGAGGAAAAGGCGGGAGTGGTACTTGAACTTGAGCCTGATTATTCTACCTCCATCCAAAATTAGGATGACTTCTCCACCCAGGGTTGTATGTTGGAGCATATGGATCATTCTTCTTGATATTTTCATCAATAAAATTAACTTTATTAGTACCGAAGGGAGAATTCACCATATTACCTCAGCCACATTGGATCAATGGTTAGTTTTCACCATAGAGGTTATATTGATGGTGAACAGCTACAATGTTTAAGTTTTCTAATTGCCTACTAAGTGAATCCAGTTGAGCCTTTAGATTCAAGACCATATAATTGTCTATCACTCCTGCAACTTTTTTAGGTGGCAAAGCTCGAGGATTGAACTATTGATAACTATTAAGTGCCATTTCCTTTATCAAACTCCATGCAGCTCTTTCTTCTTTGGATATGAAGGTACCTCCTCTTGCTGCATCCAATGATGATCTAGCATCACCTCTATAACTATAGTAGAATGTTTGAGCTTGCATCCCAATCTCCATTCCGTGATGAGGGCATAACCTTAGATATTCTTTGAATATTTCCCAAGCATCATGCAATGATTCAATAGGTCCCTACATAACATTATAGATGTTAGAGTGCATTTGTATAGTTTTAATAGGAGGAAAAATACTTATTTAAAAAGGCTTCCTATAATGGATTCTAATTAACAATTGAGTTTCTAGGAAAAGAATTTAGTTATGATCTCTCTTTATCCTTCAAAGAGAATGGAAAAAGCTTTAGTTTTTTCGCATTTTTTGATACTCCATTTATTTGGAAAGTGTTGCAAATTGCCAAAAAATATGAGATGTGAGCTTGAGGGTCTTCATGAGGCAGTCTAAAAAATGGATTGTTTTGAACCATTTGGATAAATGCTGGCTAAATCCTAAAGGTTGTCGTGGTAACTCCAGGATAATTTATGACAGGGAAGGGACCCTCCATCTTTGGTTTAGTATAGTCCTTAAGAGTTCACTCTCTCTGCTGATTATGCTCCATTACTTTACAGCTATAGTCAGATTCAAAATCGTATTCCGATTCCAAAGACTTTATAGGGATGATGATCTCCTCGTATTTCCTTTTGGTTGCCTCACTCTTGTTATGACAAGCAAAAGCTTCAACATTAGGAATATAAAGGAAAGATTCTTTATTTTTAGAACTACGAGTTTTTATACACACACCAAGTCAAAACAAATGAGAACAAAATTAAAAAAATAAAAACAACAAAAAAAACAAAAGCAAAAATAAGAATAAAGAGAAAAATAAAAATAAAAGGTTTAAACTTAGGTTTAGCAATTAAATCCTACGCTAGATAAAAGACAATCTTCAACAAAGGTGCCACATAAAATTTACAAGTGTTCAAATGTCAAACAAGTAATAAAGTAGTGAGTACAAGTCATTTCCAATGAGGATTGCTAACTAAGTGTAAAATTCTTTTACTTATAACCTAACATAAACCATAATAAAATTGGTTTAATTTAAAAACTAATTATATTAATAGAAATAGACCAATAAAAATCGACAAAGCAAATTATATTAATTAAATCAATGGTAAAGAATGGACCAAAACACATCAATTCTATCTTACTCCTTTTATGAAGAACGGCTGATTAATTCTCGAATTGGTTAATGGTGGAACTCCTAAATATAAGCTAAACTCGATCTCTTGGTGAAAAGCTCAAAACTTTAATTAATAAATCAATCATATTTTTACATAATTTTAATTAATAAAGTAGCATAAACTCAATGGATTTTTCTAACCTTTGTTTCCTACACATTAGAAACCACACAAAGAAATCAAATCTATCTCTAGTCAATTTTACGATATGTTGTTACCATAATCTAATTTAACCTAGCACATCTCTGAAATTAGAATAAATTTAAGTTTATGCAATAATTTGCTAAAAAATTATAAGTTTTAAGAACAATAATAACAATTAACCAAAAACAAGATAAAAGATATAATCTTTAATTTAAATCAACTAAATTCATAAAAATTTCAGCCTTCAGATCTTAATCTCAAGAAATTTAGCTACATATAATCTCAATATTTAAAGCCATAAATTTAATTAACAAAAAATATAAACAAAGAAATAAAGTAAAGAAGAACCTGAATTAATGCACGTCAGCTTCTGTTTCCTTCTCATCTGCTGCAATAGCCGAAAAATCTCCCCAACGAGTTCCAGCGAAAGAGAAAACATCCAAGAAACACTATCAGTTACCAATTTGATCTGCAAATAGAGCTGTATTCGAATATGAGTGAATTGAGCTTCACATTTTCGAATTCGAGTTCGAATATAATCGAACATTGTTCGAATTCGTTCGTTTGTTATTTGAGTTCAAGTTCTTATTCGAGTTCATTCGATTATTATTTGATAATATTCGAGTTCATTTAAATTCGAGTTTGATAAACTCGATTAACGTTCGAGTTCAAATTGTTCGAATTCGTTTATTTTATATTTTTTATTTTAAAATTTATAAAAATAATAATTCAAATTTTAATTAAAATAATTGAATATTATAATATTAAATAAATATATAATAACATAATTAATATTAATATTAATATTATAATATAAGATTTATTAAGAAAAATCTTAATATTGTAAAATATAAATAAAATAATTAATATAAAATAATTAATTTTTAAAAATATATAATATTTTTACGAACGTTCGAATATGTTCGTGAACATGTTCAAGTTTATTTATTTATTATTCGAACTCGAATTTATGTTCGAGTTCGTTCATTTATTAAATGAACGAGCCTTATTCAAACACGAACGAGTTCGAACGAGCTTTTGTTCACGAACGTTCGATTCGTTTACAACTCTATCCGCAAATCAACCATGAAGCAAGGACAAATTGACCGTCTCTTTTTGCTAGCCCATTCATTCTCTCATTTGTAACATTACCATTTTATCCCTGGTTCACAAAATATAATTCAAGTCAATTAAATTACACTCTATAAATATATCAATTAATAATAGTTGCAATATTATTTGATTCGCCTAAACGAGTAAAAATTATAATAATTTAATTAATTAAACTCAATTTAAATGAGAAAATAGTAAAAAATATAACCCCATGATTTCCCTTCATAAAAAGTTCACTTAGGAAACTACCTAATATGGTAGAGATTTGGCCAACTGTGCTAGCTAGTTTGTTTATGTGATATCGTGGCGGCTGAGTTTTTTTTTTTTTTTTTTTCTAATTATAAAGAAGTCCTGTGCAGCGACTCTCAACAACTGACGAAGTTGCGGAGCAGGATACCCCTGCAATTCAGGCTAAAATTTCGAAGGATAATTCTCAAGCCGCGCAAGTCTTCAACAAAGATGAGGACTCCTCCTTTAAATAAAAATGATTCACAATTCTTTACGGATTCACATGTCCAGCCAGTGGAGGAGTTCTCAAACCGTGAGACATCCAATTCTGACCCACGTTTCTTTTATTTTACTTTAATCATAATAAAGTTATCACTGTTTGGTGGGTTTTGAATATATATATATATATATATATATATATATACATATATATATATATATTGTTTACAAGTCTAAAGATAATTATGCGTTCTACCCGAAATCTTTGGACGATTATTCTCCGACTGATAATGGTTATGTCCTTTGATTAGCTAACTATAAGAATTATTATAGAGTAATTAGCACATGTTATTTCGATTCGATACGACTTTGTGTGTTTTGTCATTTGCAAGATAATATATATTTTTTACATTTTTTTTACTGTGTTGTTTAAGGCTTGTCATATAGATCGATCAAGAGAGTTTTTAATTTTATGGAGTTTTGAGGTAAAAATAAATTAATTATTTTTTGAAAATAGTATCGTTAATTTGAAAATTTGAAGCAAATTGGCTTTATAATTTAATGAGTAAATAAAGGGTAAGAGTAAAATTGAAAATAAAAATATGATAAATATATTTGTATTTTAAAAAAATTGCACATAATTATTGGCAAGAAGATTTTTTTCTAAAATGACAGTTGAGAGAGAGAGAGAGAAGTTATTGAGATCACTTGTACAATATTTATTTTTAGCTTTAAGTAAGGTAAGAAATTGAAAGGTCTAACATTGAAATTCTGCCTTGACTATTCTTAGGTCTCTATTTTTGCTTCCACATGGATAAAATTAATACTCCCCTTATTCAAAATAGATGTTCATTTAGTTTTTTTTTTTTCAAAATAGATGTTCATTTATATTTTTAATGTATTAATCATTAATATTTCCATAACTTATCCCTTATTTATTATAATGTAGGAAGGAGACAAAGAGAAAGATAAAGATAAGAGTAATTAATTTAAAAAGAGAAAGAATATTTATCAATTAGAACTTTATATAAAAATATATTACTATTGTTTTTAACGCTCTTAATTTTTGTGTAAAGTGTTAAATGAATATCTATTTTAAAAATCATAATTCGCGCTAATTAATAATACACTTAATCATTATGATTTGTAAGTAGGCTTTCACAAATTAATGATGTGCGTATAAGTCAAAATGATCTTAACTTAAACTTTTTTTTTTGGACATACGAAAAGAGTAATTACAAAAAGCATATACTCCTTCCGTCCCTATTATCTATCACAATCGAAAAGTTTTAGTATCCCTTTTTATCTGTCACATTGAAAATTTTTTGGCACTATTAATGTTAATTTTACTACTATATCCTTGTATTAAATAGTTTTGAAAAATGAAAGTATAATAACTTTAGAGAGAGAGTTGAGCAAACAATGTAAGAAAATAGTTGTGGAGAACGTTAAATCCAAGGATATTTTTGGAATGTATAAACAAAGTTGTATGAATTTAAGACACTAACTAATTTTTCTTAAATTATGTAAAATAGTTAACTGTGACAGATAAATAGGGACGGAGGGAGAATATTCCATGTTCCACATCAGCTGGACATTATATATGCCGTAGAGGCAGAACGAGAAATTTCTGATGAGGAGACAAGTCAAATAAAATGATACTCTCTCCGTTTCAAAATACTTATTCAAGAAGTCTTTTGCACACAAATTAACAGTGTTGAAAATAATACAACAATTTAGATAAAGTTCCTATTCTACCCATATTAAAAACATAATAACTATTGGTTGGTAAAAATTTTCAAGAAGTAAGAAGAGAGAAGAGTTTTGGAAAGTTGTTCCATTGACGTAGAATAAATAAGGGTAAAATGAGGGGAAAAAATTAATTATTAGTTTTAGAAATATATATATGAACAAGTATTTTAAACAAAATAAAAATATTTCATGAACAAATATTTTGAAATGGAGGGAGTGTTAGAAAAGAATTTAAGGAAGGGATGCTCTCATCCGCCATTAATTCCGTGATTGATATGCCGATTAATTTTTAGTCTATGTAATTACATCGCAATCCTAATTCTAGAGTCTCGATGAATATTTCCTAGGTTCCTTGTCAATCCAACTCTAGAAGGTAAACATTTCAACTTTGGCTTGATTGTTTTAGTGCATGAACGGAAGAAAAGTCGCTCAAATTCATGAGATACCTTACTTCTTGTAATTCTTGACAAGTTTGAGTGCGGGACACGACAATATTGGGGCTCGCTAATACATAATTTAGAACATTATTATATTGGAACATATAAACTTATGTTGTCGATATATTATTTGTATAGCAGTTCGTGTAAAAATTATTTATCTAATAAATGACAACTCTGCATGTACATCCATATTCTTTTGAGGTTGAGCAGTTTAACTGGCAAGTTTCCAGGTGGGTGGTAATCTTTGAAGCTGTCCAAATTGAATGAAATGTTTGAGGATAATGCGATAGTATAGTTTGAAAATTCAGAGTTTAAAGGTACATATTTTCTCAAAATTTTTCCTATATAATCTCCTAACTAGGCTGGATTTCATTATATCCTAAGAACTTAAAATCTCCTTTACAGAAGCAGAAGAAAGAAAATGGGATCGCATAGGATCTCAGTAACGTTAGTTTTCTTCATTCTTGTAGCAATAGTCTCTTGTTCGCATGCCCAAAACTCACCACAAGACTTCCTAAATGCTCATAACGCAGCCCGTGATCAAGTAAACGTTGGTCATTTGTCTTGGGACAATACTCTGGCAGCGTATGCACAGAACTATGCCAATCAGAGGATCAATGACTGCAATATGGTCCATTCTGGTGGCCAGTATGGCGAAAATCTAGCTGCAGGCAGTGGTTCCTTTTCCGGCGTGGATGGGGTGCGTCTGTGGGTTAATGAGAGGCCTAACTATGACTACAACTCCAACTCTTGTAGAGGTGGAGAATGCCTCCATTATACTCAGGTGGTCTGGCGAAACTCTGTCCGGCTGGGGTGTGCCAGGGTTCAGTGCAGGAACAATGGCTGGTGGTTTGTTATTTGCAACTATGATCCCCCAGGCAACGTAATTGGGGAACGCCCTTTCTAGGCCTTTCTTTGTAACCTTATAGCAAGGTGAAATATGAAAATGATGAAGAAAAATAAGGGTGTACTCACATCTACATGACAATAATTTGGTGATGCATTTTTGTTGTAATAATGTCAATCACTATAATGTTAAAGACTTATTTTTATGCCAATCACTATAAATGTTAAAAAGTTTTATATAAATGTCCTATTTGTTTCTCAATAAAATGCATATGTAATCGCACTATGAAATATCAAACAAAAATACAAAAAGCCACCTTTGATATTTTGTTATTTCTCGATAAATTTGATACTTTGCCCATTTAGTCCTTTAAATTAACTTAGATTCCGTAGTTGCAAGTGGGGAGATCGATTGGGATCAATCTTTCGATGGAGTGAGTAGTGGAGTAATTGGGTTATACAAGAGGAAGACTGCGTGAATAAGGGGTTCTAAGGTAAAACTTGAAGAAAATGGGTATTCTTGGACAGAAATACCATTCCAAATATTGACACTTGAATAGGACCTGCTAGTAGCAATCAGCTGAAATATCCGGGATAGCGCAATTGGCAAAGTAGAAAGAGGATTGGCTATTAGGTGAAAAGTTCAAACTTTCACCTATAGACATAAGTTATTTTTTTTACTTGAGTGTGATTTGATCTAAATTTACGTGATCATAAATTTAAAATTGAGAAA
Source organism: Voacanga thouarsii (assembly GCA_026120185.1). Classification (NCBI taxonomy): domain Eukaryota; kingdom Viridiplantae; phylum Streptophyta; class Magnoliopsida; order Gentianales; family Apocynaceae; genus Voacanga; species Voacanga thouarsii. The sequence continues at coordinate 187,469 of JANUWF010000437.1, forward strand.
AAAATAATTTAAGGATAAATAGTTATCAAAACCAAAACAATTTAAGGACTAAATTAGCAAATTTCCCTTGATATCATAAATGTTCAGCACTGTTTAATGCACGAGTTTGGGCTGATGAACGTAGATTTCAACCTTATTTCTGGTAAGGAAATTGACTGATCACACTCTATATAAAATAAGGAAGATAGATTATAGGCAATTTCTAATTCCAGCCGTCCGTGGATAATGTGTTCGTTTTAGTTCAAACATGGGAAGTAAAACGAAATACACACAGAGTTCCTCCTTGTTTTCTTTCCAGCCGAATTTTGGAAAGGTAAATACACAAAAGTTCAAAAGTAAAAACAAAATACACAGAAAGCTTTATCCATCTATGGGAAATTCTTATGTGTACTCTGTGCATGTGCACCGGTACTTTAGATATTTATATATTGTGCAAGTAAAATTGTACACAATTCTATGTACACGTAATATAAGTATCTAATGCATCCGTTGCACGCAATAATTTCCCCCATCCACCTTCTTAAGTGAAACTTCTAAGGAACATTAATTGCTCAAGCAATCAAAGAAACTGTCTAATACTCCATTTTCTATCGTTTCATCATATAACCTTTCAAAATCTTGGTTTCTAATATAAAGCAATATCTTTTACAAAGCCCTAGAATTCTTTGGTTTTCTGTTTGACTATAATAAGACTCCAGGAAGTCATACTTGAACTCGCATTGGTTAGTTGATTTTTTTTGTTGCGTTTGTTGAAACTCAGTCTCAAAAGAAACTAAAGAAACTTCATCAGACACAGAAGAAGACTCAGAAGATGGAAACCAAGTCTGCTGTCAAGTTAGTAGATGCAGCTGCAGAGTTGGTTAATTCAGTACAGATAAATGCTGCCACGTCAGATGCCAAGTCATCTATTGCAAGTGTTATTTTCAGCTCATATGCCAAGTCATCAACATCAACAGATTTCTGTTTTGATTGTTTTGATCCCGGTTGAAATTGCCTTGGCGCCAATGTAGTAGTTGTTAATTATTCCTTAGCTGGATGTTCTCCATTTCTTTTATTAGAATTAGTTGATAGTTTAATTTGAGATCCATATGTATATATAACCTGTGATGTATCAGTTTTCCTGCTTCAATGAGAAAAACACAGAAGTTCATGCTCATTGTTGGTTTCAGTCCTTTTACAATTCTATCAAATTTATTTCACTTCAAATTCTGCAATTTTCTTCATGGTATCAGAGAGTATAAATATACTGTTTGCGTTGATCATACTCTGATGAAGATAGAAACTGGATTCAGAATTTGCTTTATGTACTTCTTCTATTTTCATAAGGTAATCTTTGCAATCCTGGTGTCCAATTGATTACTTGTTTTCTGGAGGAGTTGATACTGAGATTTTTTCTGGTAGATTGATTCACTTTTACTTCATGATTCATTGGTCAAGTGAAGATTGTTCTGATTGTTTGAGATTATGAAAATTGATCTGGTAAATTGAGGTTGTGGAGATTGTTTGAACAATTATGGCTAATCAGGAATTTGTTGTGTCAAGTCCCTTTTATATGCATCCGAATAAAAATCCATCCTTAATTTTGGTTCAACCATCCTTGAATGAGAGGAATTATCATCAGTGGTGTAGAGCTATGAGAATGGCTTTGATTTCTAAGAATAAACTAGGTTTTGTTAATGGTAGCATTAAGGCACCAATTCGAACACATACCTCATTTGCAGCTTGGGAGCAATGTAATAACATGGTCTTGTCATGGATTCTGAATTCCATATCATCCTCTATTGCTCAAAGTGTGATTTGGATGGATAATGCCTATAATGTTTGGACTGATCTCTGTGAACAATTTTCTCATGGTGACTTATTTAGAATTTCAGATCTTCAAGAAGATATTTACAACTTGAAACAAGGTTCATTAACTGTTAATGAGTATTACACAAGTCTAAAGACCTTGTGGGAGGAATTGTTGAACTTGAGTCCTCTTCCTATTTGTCATTGTGATCCTAAATGCCAATGTCCAGCATTGCCTGAGGTCAAAACAAATAATGATGCTGATTTTGTCATTCGATTTATCAAAGGATTGAAGGAGGAGTTTGCAGGGATAAAGTCTCAGATTTTGCTGACAAAACCATTTCCAACTATAAATCAAGCTTTCTCTATGGTTTCCACTCATGAAAGGTCACTTAATTACCATTTTACACATGGTGATAATTCAACTTCAGCAAATTCTCAAGAATTTTCTGCAAGAAACAATATGATTGATTCATCCACACAATTTGGACAAGTTCCTAAACCTGAGATCATATCAAATGTAGTTGGAAATACAAATGGGAAAAATGTTCAGAATGTTGGATATCAAGGTTTTAGGAAAGGAACCAATGTGAATAGAAGGATGCAATGTAGTTTTTTGTGGAATGCAGGGACATACCATAGATAGATGCTACAAGAAGCATGGCTTTCCAGCAAGTTACAGAAACAAAAACAGGAATGTTGGGAATCAGAATTTCATATCACATGCTAATGCAGTTGTTGAAAGTAAGAATTTTCAACAGGTCTCTTATGGAATGAATTCAGTATCAAGTTGCTCAACCACTTCAATGGATTCTCATACTTCACAGTATGTCACTCAAGAACAATATCAACAGTTGTTGAAATTGATTCAATCACAGCTAGCCCCATCTTCTAAGATCAATGATGTATCTGATCATGAATATTCAATCAACCAAGCTACTTTGCAACCAAATTTCTCACATCCATCTTGTTCAGTTCAAAACACAGGTACTTATTCTTCAGTTTGGATTTTGGATTCAGGGGCAATAGATCACATTTGCTCCTGTTTGGATTTTTTCACTGATTATCATTCTGCTCAAAATGTGTCCATAAAATTACCAACTGGAGATGTAGTTCATGTTTCACACATAGGCACAGTACAGTTAAATTCTTCTTTGGTTTTGGATTAGGTTTTGTTCATTCCCAAATTTTCTTTCAATTTGATATCTGTTAGTAAACTTCTTCAGCAACTAAACTGCATTATAACCTTCAGAGATAATTCTTGTTTTATTCAGGATCCACATCATGGTCGGATGATTGGATCAGCTAGTCTATCTGGAGGCCTTTTTCATCTTGATTCTCACCAACATTCTTCTCTTGTGAATTCAGTCTATGATATCTCCAATGGTAAATTGTACAATAAGACACTGTTATGGCATTTTAGGTTAGGACATTTGTCTGCCAAACAGTTAGCTGAAGTGAAAAAGACTGATTCCTCAATTGTACTTCCTGCTGTTGATACTTTTTGTCCGATTTGTCCATTGGCAAAGCAACATAAATCTTCTTTTCATTTGCATCAAGGAACTGTAGAATCCATTTTTGACTTGATCCATATGGACATTTGGGGTCCTTTCAACACCAGTACCATTCATGGTCACAAATATTTTTTGACTGTAGTTGATGACTTTAGCAGATTTACTTGGGTGTTTTTGTTGAAGCAAAAATCTGAAGTTAGACCTCTGATTCAACATTTCATTGCTTATGTTAATACTCAATTTCATAAAAAGGTTAAAATCTTAAAATCTGATAATGGCCTTGAATTTCAACTAATTGATTTTTATCATTCAAATGGCATTGTTCATCAAACATCATGTCCCTATACTCCTGAGTAGAATGGAATTATGGAGAGAAAGCATCAACACATTCTTAACATTGCTAGAGCACTTAGATTTCAATCTCAAATTCCTCTTGCCTACTGGAGATATTGTATTCAGCATGTTGTACATCTCATAAACCTTACTCCTACTCCTGTATTGAATCAACAAACTCCATTTGAAAAACTGAATCAGAAAACTCCAGATTATAGCAATCTTAAGGTTTTTGGTAGTTTGGCCTATGCATGTGTTCAATTGCCACACAAAGGCAAATTTGATTCTAGAAGTAAACCATGTGTTTTCCTTGGTTACTCCTCCACCACAAAAGGTTATCTGTTATTAGATTTTTCTTCTAAAGAGATCTTTCTATCCAGAAATGTACACTTTATAGAATTCTACTTTCCATTTGTTCATCAGCCTGCTTCATCTAATTCAACTTTGAGTAAGCCTGTGTTACCATTACCTTATGCTACATCTGTTCAAATGCCTTATGTTTCCTCTCAGCAAGAATCTCAATTACCTTGTACCTCCAACTCTGTAGTTCTTCTTAGAAGATCCACTAGAACCATCATCACACCTGCTCATTTATCTGATTATGTTTGCTCTAAAGTTCATAAAATCACTACACCATACTCCATTTCTACTTCCATTACATCCTCAGCTTTTCTATGCAATGTAAACAAACATTTTGAACCTAAACATTACTTGGAGGCTGTGAAATCCAAGGAATGGTGTCAAGCAATGAGGTCTGAGATCAATGCTTTAGAGGAAAATAAAACATGGCATTTAGTTCCTTTACCTGCTGGAAAGAAAACTGTTGGCTATAAATGGGTGTATCAAATCAAACATAAGGCTGATGGATCAATTGATAGGTATAAAGCAAGACTTGTTGTAAAAGGTTACACACAACAAGAAGGTATTGATTTTCTGGACACTTTTTCTCCAATGGTGAAGATTACAACTATTAGGCTAATGTTGGCTCTTGCTGCAAAATCAAAATGGTATATTCATCAATTGGATGTGAATAATGCATTTTTACATGGTGATTGACTTGAAGAACTTTATATGGATTTGCCTCCAGGATTTATTACTGTAGATAACTCTTTGGTTTGCAAACTTGACAAGTTATTGTATGGGTTAAAACAGGCTAGTAGGCAATGGAATGCTAAGCTTACTGCTTACTTGATTTCTCTTGGTTTTTGCCAGTCAAAAGGTGACTATAGTCTGTTTTTTAAAAGGACTACTGACTTGTTTATTGCTATCTTGGTATATGTTGATGATATTCTGGTTTTGAGTCCTTGTTTAGATGCTATTACTAAGGTCAAAAGTCAGTTGCATTGTCAGTTTCAAATCAAAGATCTGGGAGATCTTCATTATTTTCTTGGTTTTGAAATCCATAGAGATTCAAATGGCATTGTTCTATCACAGCAGAAGTACATTTTGGATATGCTTCAAACTCATGGCTACATTGGCTGCAAACCAGTGTCTACTCCTTTAGACAGTAAGGCAAAATTGGCTGCTGGAGACTCAGAATTATTTTCTGATGTCTCTCTTTATAGGAGTTTGATTGGAAAATTGTTGTACTTGACTAACACGTCCAGATATTACTTTTGCCATTCAACAACTCAGTCAATTTCTCACAGCTCCAACAGTTTTTCATATGCAAATTGTTTATAGGTTACTTAGATATCGAAAGGGTACTATTGATTTTGGATTACATTTTCCAGTTGATAAGTCATTTGCCTTGCAAGTTTATTCTGATTCAGATTGGGCAGGCTGTATGGATTCTCGAAGATCCATAACTGGTTACTGCATTTATTTTTGTTCTGCTCTTGTGTCCTGGAAGCCCAAGAAACAATCAGTTGTTGCTAGAAGTTCTGCTGAAGCAGAATGTAGAGCTTTAGCTCAATCTGCCTATGAATTGCAGTGGATTATTCATTTCTTCCATGAACTTGGTTTTTCTTGTGCTTTGCCTATTCCCTTGTTTTGTGACAACAGAAATGCTATATATTTGGTTGAAAATCCTGTGTTTCATGAAAGGACTAAACACATAGAGCTGGATTGTCATTTCATTCGAGATCAGTACCAAGCTAGATTACTCAAACCATTACCGGTCTCATCTGCACAGCAGTTAGCTGATATTTTTACAAAAGCTTTAGCTCCCGGTCCTTTTTCTCTTCTCATATCTCGTTTAAGAGTCCTATCTGTATCCAGCTTGAGGGGGGCTGTTGAAACTCAGTCTCAAAAGAAACTGAAGAAACTTCATCAGACTCAGAAGAAGGAAACCAATTCTGCTGTCAAGTTAGTTGGTGTAGCTGATAAGCTGGTTAATTCAATATAGATGAATGCTGCCACGTCAGATGCCAAGTCATCTATTGCAAGTGTTATTTCCAGCTCATATGCCAAGTCATCAACATCAACAGATTTTTGTTTTGATTGTTTTGATCCCAGTTGAAATTGCCTTGGCGCCAATGCAGTAGTTGTTAATTATTCCTTAGCTGGATGTACTCCAGTTCTTTTATTAGAATTAGTTGATAGTTTAATTTGAGATCCATATGTATATATAACCTGTGATGTATCAGTTTTCCTGCTTCAATGAGAAAAACACAGAAGTTCATGCTCATTGTTGGTTTCAGTCCTTTTACAATTCTGTCAAATTTACTTCACTTCAAATTCTGCAATTTTCTTCAGCGTTCACTCAAATTGAAAGAAAAGTCACTCAAATTGATGGCAGAAGTTTGTGCCATGGGATATGGTACTTGACTATAGTGATGGATGGCTGCACAGCACTATGGTGGTCACTTTTGGTTTCCCTCGCTAGTGTAGAGAAATGTGTGCAGATATTAAGATATTTTGAAAAATTCAACATGAGGGAGCTTTGGCACCGCAGAATATTCCAACTTCTTCCCTATAAGAAGTCCCCAATAATTTGCATTTCATCACATAAACAGATTAGCTAACTAGCAAAATTGTTTCAAAATGGCTATATCGTCGAAGTTTTCATTTGTTTTCATTTGTATAATGAGCTTAGCTTTGTTTCATTCCTCCTCAGCTCAAAAACTCGATCCAAGATTTTCTCGATCCTCACAATGCAGCTCGAGCACAAGTCGGCGTCGGCCCAATGACATGGGACAACGGGCTAGCAACCTATGCACTCAACTATGCAAACACACAGAAAGCCAACTGCCCTAACCTTGTGCACTCTCGAAGCCCCAATGGCGAAAACTTATCCGCTGGTACTGGAGATTTTTCAGCGAGACAAGCAGTGAATTTGTGGGTTGGAGAAAAGAAATACTACGACTGCAATTCCAACTCATGCAAAGGAGGCGAATGCAGGCACTATACTCAGGTGGTGTGGCGCAATTCGGGTTGTCTTGGCTGTGCTAGGGTAAAGTGCAGGAACAATCATTGTTGGTATGTGATCTGCAGCTATGATCCAAGAGGCAATTATGTTAACCAGCGTCCTTACTGACTTCCCTTCTCAATCGAGGGGTTGAATAATATCAGCTATACTAGTGATCCAATTAAATAAAGCTGGTGGTACACTTGAAAGCTCGATTGAATATGTGAAAAATGCTGGAAAATTTCTCTATTTATCAATCAAAATCATATGTTTATTTAAGTTTCTACAATACATATGCATGAGAAGTGAGTTCGATAACTTACCTATTTGTTACCTGGTAAATGTTTTCATTTTAATTTTTGATACACAACAATGACGATTGCACCCTTTAAGAACAAATAACTGCTGTCTTAAGTAAAGGAAATAAACTCTATAACTAAGAATTTTCACTTTGTTCAAAATTAGATATTTATAATTTTATTTTGGAATATTTAAAAATAAATATCTATCTTTCTAAAATAACTATATTTCTCCTATAAACTTTCACCCTAAGTCACTTCCATTTAAGAGACACGCTGCTCCATTAATATGAATCCCACTAGGGGTTTTAAACAACCAAAAAAAAAAAAAAAATCACCTAAACAAAATCAAATCAAACCAAATCAAAGTGAAATAACTTCTTTTGATTAGAGTGGGTTTGGTTTCAGTTTGACGGATTTGAAACTGAAAACACAACCAAAACGGAACTAATATATTACATTTTTATAAAATATATATTGTAGGAAGCTAGGGCATCGATGCGAACGCTTGTGAGTGCATTAAGTCAGATACTAGCTGATTCTGTTATTGAAAGTTACTCCATTATTGTTTATAGTAAGCGTGCGCTTGGAGTATTAGTTTTGCATATTTTCTAGCAAATGCACTGACTTTTGTTACAAAACGACTAATGAAACCAATGAAATTATTTGATACTCTTTTGTTAAAAGGGAAATATTTGGGTAGACTCGATCCATCGTGGACTATAACTTTGAATATTATATTACATGTATTAAAAATTATACACTTTTAAAAAAATATAATAGTTTAAAATTATGATTTACAGTGAATCGAATCCATCTAAATATTTTCTTTGTTGAAATGCTTGCATGAGGCATAAAATACATTAATCCTTCGTTGTTCCCAATAGTGTTGATTACGCTATAAGGGTTTGCAAAGAACATATAATCCTTTGTTGCGCCCAATAGTGTTAATTATCGTCTGTAATTTCCGGTAAGTAGTTTGATTGATTGATTCACAGCCTATAGAAAAAAAGGATTCCAATCAACTACTTCGCTTTGTCTGAAAACGTCTTCCACACGGACCACGCCCAATAAGCAGCAGACTTTGTAATTAATATATGCATTCCACAACACGTGTAGTATAATGTTTGGCAGATTGAGGCCAATCTCCTCATCAAGAACAGTAAAGGAAAATGTTTTCCACAGAAAATTAGGTTCGTGTGGAAGCCGCCACCTTTTTCACCCACGAAGACTAGGTTATTGTTCCTTCTGGAATCTGGCAGACCACATTACAAGTAGGGCAGGCGAATTAAGACCCTGCCTACAGTTGGAAAATCTATCTTGCAAATTGCTTTAAACAACGACGAAACTCTAACTATGCTATTCCTTCATTTAAGCAACACG